>OY813000.1:80047589-80590089 GCA_963681545.1 Germaria angustata | reverse complement strand
GCCTGTTTGCCAGTATAGTCTGATCTGTAATTATTTCTCTATCCCAGTAAATTACAGCGGATGAATTTTCCAGTACATATTTATTTTATGCCGCCTTCCTTGTAAGAAGCTTAAAACGCATTGCAAGCTCTTGATAAAAAATTCGTTCAACACTATTGTGTCTGTTTCTATAATCAAAGCTTGTCAGGGTGATACAGCCGGATATGATATGCTTAGTAGTTTCCCTCACAGAACCACATCGGCTGCACTTATCACTAGGAATGTTTTCCCCTAGAATATGCCGTCTATAATTCCTTATCGGAATTACCCTATCCTAGATGGCAATAGCAAATCCTTCAGTTTCAGAGTATAGCAATCCTTTTTGTAACCACAGATTCGAGCTCTCCGCATCGATATGATCTGTTCTGGGGCCTTTGGGTGTATATAATGTAAGGCTTCTGATCTCCAACCATCTACATATATTTTCTGTTGTATTTCTCACATTGTCTGGTACAGAGAGGTTATTTGCGCTCAAGTGCAATGGTATATATTTGTTATCTGCCTCTATTACTACGTTTATACGCACGTCTTATTTGCAAATAAAAAAGAAGAATGTTGCCGTATAACTTTTTTATTGTAACTTATTAACTCACTTAAACAAGTCTTGAATAACGGCACTATTTGCAAATAAAAAGTAAGACGTTGCCACTTCATGAACGTTTTTTGTGTTTTACTTACCAAACAATCATATTTTCGTCACATGGCATCACTAATAATAACACAAGTTCCGTATGCGATTTCCCGTATAAACAGTGAATTAGTTATTTGCAAATAGTTCTATTTGCAAATAAGACGTGCGTATAAACGTAGTATATGACAATTTTCATCAGTTCTTCGGGCGTCGATGTAAAATAGCTTCTGAGGCTTATCTTTTGCTGATGATGTAATGCAATTATATCGACTAAACCTCGCCCACCTTGTTTCCGAGACCTTTTTGGATGATGTGATTGGGCTCTGGAGAATTGCGTTCTGACTGACGTGGTTATATGATCCAGGTCAGTATCACCCCAAAAGAGTATGTTAGAACTGCAACTGCCCACTTGTTTATTATTATTATTATTATAGAATTTTACATTCTCAGCTTGAGCTGGAATTCACGTACCGGGTCTTAGACCAAAGGTTACGCTCTGTTGGGATATAGTCCACGTTCTATATCCGTTATTCTATTGTTTCCCTCATTATAGTTGTTGCGTTAATAAGGATTGCCTTTTGCATTTCCGTGAGTATCTTTAAATCCAGGTTCAACCTTTTTATTGCACTGGTTGTTTCCTCAGGAATTGTTCCAATTGAACTTATTATAATTGGAAGTATGTTTATTTAAACTAAATTTTGTGTGTTTTGGATATATTGAGCTAGTGGTATGTACTTATTTTTTTTTGTGGCTATTGTTTCCCGTATGTTATTATCGTATGGTATTGCAAAATCTATTATTTGGGCTATTTTGTTTGTCTATGATTATCATATCTGGTCTATTGGCAATAGTAGTTCCGGTGGGGTTATTGACTAGGATTGATCTATCCCAATAGATGATATAGTGGCTATTTTCTATGATTGGTTTGGGGTTGTATTTATAGTAGAATGTTGTTATTTCGTTGATCTGGAGTTGTTTTATTACATTTATGTGTATTATTTTCCCAGAGAACGGCGGCACTACGTGTAACATCAGCATATCGCACCGTGTCCGCATCCGCTGTTCTTGTAATAGCTGGAATGAGCCCCATAGATCTGCAAGCGATAGAGCGGATGAGAATATTTAATACTAGGGAAAACAACTCTCAAGCAGCGTTAGCAATAGACGCCATAAAACGAAAAACACAAGAGAAGTGGCAAACACGCTGGAGAAATGACACACATGGCAGATGGACCTTCAGACTCATCCCACACATAGAAAAATGGGTGAACAGGCGAAATGGAGATGTAAATTACTACATAACACAGATGTTGTCTGGACACGGCTACTTCCGGAAGTACCTGCATAAAATGGGAAAGTGTAATTCACCCTTTTGCATTTATGAGGCAGAAGAGAAGGTAGACGATGCTGAGCACACGTTTTTTAAATGTTGCCACTGGTCTGAGGCTCGGAGGCAAGTAGAAACCCAAATAGGAGAAATTACAGCCGTAAACATTGTAGATAAAATGGTCGAGAGCGAAGAAAACTGGAAGGCAGCGGCAAGGTTCGTTGAATACGTACTACGCACAAAAAAGCGTGACATTGATCTGGCATAGAGTGCAACGATGACAAGGGAAGCAAAATAAAAATAAAAAAAGATAGACCCAAAAGGGTAAAAAACGGGGGCCTGGACGCAGGCACAGCAGATATGTATGTTCTGAGAACAGAAAAAAGGGATCCACCTTGAAGCAATGCGAGAGCGGTACCGAGGTGGTAAACATATCCCAAGAGATATAAGGGGGGTTTTTAGCCGGTAAACTTTTTAGGAGTCCGGCATACGACGATGAATGAAGATTCTCGTTAGATGCGTAACGCATTTTTCCTACTCTTCCCCCCCCCCCCCCCCAAAAAAAAAACAGTAATATTTTTTCTTATAAAAATTTTTAAAAATTAAACAAGGAATAATTTTTTATCATAATTATTTAAAAAAATTGACAACAGTGCTAATTTTTCTAATCAGACTGATGTGAGTTTCACACCTTTTTATGAAAGATCATCATATCAATAATATTTATGTATATATGTACGTACAAACATTAATGTTTAAAAAACATGGTTGAATGTCTACTGACGAACTGGCATAGTCCCCATAGAAAAATCGACAACAACTATTTTAATATAAAAATTAGGGTAGTCTATTAAATGTTTTTCAAAACCAACATAACAGAGACATAATTAATATCTTGGATGTAATTAAATGAAAGTGATAAAATCGGTAATATGGTAATAGGGCAACATTATTATTTTATATAGAAAATAAAACCATTAAAAACGTGTAGAAATTATATAATAATAAGAAAACACAAAAAGTAAATAAATTCAAAAGCCTTAAAGACTAGAGACATTTGAAGTAAACAAAAATAAAAATAAAATTTAGTTAAAAAGACATAAAAGGAGAAAGAAGGAAAATTATATTTAAGGAACAAGGGTTCAGAAGTTGTTATACAATCGGTGGTACCAACAGTGAACGTGGTCGACGAACTGAACAATCATGAACAAAAACAAATGTACGACAACTTTGTCGCACTTCAAGACATTTGAAAGCATGACTGTGGCTTGTTTATTTATACTCGTATAAATACATGCACACGTACATAAATACATGCATGTCTACCAAAACAGGACAAGCATTAAAAGCAATTGTCGTACAAGAAACATTCACAAATACCTAAAAGAACTGCAACCTGATGTTAGAAATGAAGCTGTTAAAATTTCAAGTAATTTTCAAATCTGTATGCACGTTTGTGTTACTCGTGTCCTTTAACGCATACATAAACATTGCATACACGTTAGCTCTTAGTGTACATATGTATGTATGTAGTTGCAAATAGTACCAACACTTTTTTAACGAAATTATTGCACAGGCATTTCTAGTTGTGCAAATAAGTAGTAAATCAAATATTAAAGCCGCCTAAATATTGGACCCTAATACCATTTTCTTAACGTGTCATAAGTTCTACCCTTCTAATGATAAAAAAGGATTGTAATGATTATTACTATGTAAGTGCAGAACGTTAAACTGCTAGATCACTTACAACTTAACCCTTATTCGAACGGAAGCTGTGCTGCATCATTGCCCGGCTTGGCCATGAGAAATGTTTCTTTCCTTTTGAATTTCATGTAAGAGGTACCAAATATATGTACTTATGTATTATGTTATGTACTTATGTATGCATAATGCATATACGCATTAATACATATATTGATATTTTTGTACACTATAGAAATTATAGTCACGCTAATTAAAAAAAATTTTAATTAAAATTATTTTTAATATTATTTACTTCAATTTTGTTTTGTTGAGCCCAGTGTCTCCTTATAAGTATGTATAGATGTATACTTATGTTTACGCAAGCAAAATTACGTGGTATTGTTTTGTAGTAAAACGTAGAAGTAACGTAACGTAAATACAGACACTACGATTGCATGCAGATGAGACAAATGTAAATAATATTGCTACTGAAGATGCAGCGCATAGAACGTCATCATGGTCCTGTTTTTGTTCCTAAATATTAAAATTTCTTTTACTTTTATTTTTGATATACTCGTTGGTATGTGTTTATATTTTGTGTGTCTATGAAAAGGTTTCATTTAATACGGTCACATGACTGGGTTTTTGACTTCCATTCGAAAATATTAAATGATATTTAATTTTTTAAAGTATTTAACAAAAAGGTGTCACAAATTTTAAAGTTGCGATTTAGCGCGTACTGTAAAATACACGAAAGAGAAGAAAATAAAATAAAATAACAGGATTCGACAACGGATCAGGTAGCGATGATTTAAAAAAAAAAAAAACAAAAGTATACAGTAGAGTTCGGTTAGTACATACTTTAATATACACATGTAATAATCTTCCCATGTCAACTTTTGCTAAGAAGCCTCTCGCAAAGTGCAGGAATACATTTTAATATTGGAAACATTTTTTAAAATAAAATAAGAAGAGAATAAAAGTGAACGAGCAAATATAAGTTCACATCACATTGCGAAGGCAAACATGTCCCCCATTCAAATTAATGGTCAATCAATACCGCAACACAATACAGACAAATACCTTGGCTTAACATGGAAACCACACATAGATGCTAAGTTGATACAAATCCAATTAAATGCTGCTCAAACTAATTGGCTTGTGGGGAGAAACTCAACACTTAAAGCCTAAATTGCAAATTACTTCTATACAACGCGTTCATAAACCCAATATGGTGCTATGGAATACATTTGTGCGGCACTAGCTCAGCATCCAATATAGAAAAAATTCAAAGGTGCCGAAATAAAATACTAGAGTATTATCGAAACACCTTATCCGTAATATTCAAAATTATAGAAGTCACTCTCGGATGCCAAAGAGGGACACTCTTTCTCTTAGCCAAAGACGAGATACAATGTTTTCACAGAAAAACTCGCAGGGACTAGTGTTTTTTTCTCTATCATTTGCTAAAATTAAACAACCAACAATATTCGATTTAAGACTTAAATACTTATAATCACTTCAAATTTAACTGTCGTGTTAAATTTATTTGAAGATTCAATAAATAATATATATTTTTTTTAATTAACATTTAAATATTGTTCGACTTGTGTATATATATGCATATTTTTAAAAATATTAAAGATATTTCTTTAAGTTTTATTTTTACAATTCTATAGAAACAAAAAAACATTAAAATGACTTAAGGTACCAACATATGACATGTTTTTTACACGTGTTTTTTAAGCTTTCGATTCGTATGTTTTTCTTTATGTCTGTCAATATTGGTTAATTTACATAAGGTTTATAATTTTGGTCACAAACGTACATGTAGTATCACACATGACATCGGTCATGTTTATTGA
Source organism: Germaria angustata (assembly GCA_963681545.1). Classification (NCBI taxonomy): domain Eukaryota; kingdom Metazoa; phylum Arthropoda; class Insecta; order Diptera; family Tachinidae; genus Germaria; species Germaria angustata. The sequence goes on along the minus strand of OY813000.1, from coordinate 80,584,544 downwards.
GAACAGCTGATTACATAAATATCCACGTCGTTTGTTTGATAAATGGCTTGCAGCCATCGAAATATTTTTGGACCCATCGCTGAAGAACTGGCGACGCAAATGTGTTTTTTTTTATTTTTTTCTTTTTTAAACAAGACGTTGAGGTTGTATCTAAAAATCTATACATTTTAGGACTTATTTTAATAAAACGACAACGTTAAATTAAAAAAATATATATAGTTTATTTGTCTTGTGAAATACTCCTTCAGACGGCTAATGATAGTGCACATAACCAACCGTCGACGAATTTGTTCGCATGACATAGACATTTGGAGCTGTATGTTTAACATAAGAAAATAGAACACGCTCTATTTCAAATAATGTCTTATGCCTTTTGTCATGTTTTTTACACAAGTAATGTTTTAAAGGTAACACACGACATGTTTCCATTTACATATGTAAATTTTGACACATACAATGTGAAAAACATGTCGTCTGTTGGTACCTTTAACAAGGAATCATTTTCAAAGTTCAGTCAATCAGTGTTCAATCATATGATTTTATGGCGAAAATTATGGAAACCTTTAAACTGATCATTTGTAAGATTTTGTAACACCAGTAATTGCACTATTTACCATTGAATGAAAAACCCTAGGGAAAATCCATAAAATTCTTTTTTTATTTATATTTATTTGGGATCTATTTACAATTAAATAATAAGCAATGTTTTTTTAAATTTACATTTAGAAGAAACGTTAAATTAAATTAAATTATTGAATCATTATTTGTTGCTTAAGATAGAAACAGAAGATCTAATATATGTGGTCTTTTTAATCGTCTAACTTCAAGAAGAGGTATGGCAAAGATATTGTCATGGTTACTAAGTCTTCTCATGTAATTCATATCGATTTTTTTATTTCTTCCCTAAAATTAGGAATATTAAGGTCGTGATGTATATTAGTATTTCTTAAAATGTTTGATGTCTTAATTTTTAGAGTGATATCTTTGGATAATATCAAGAGGCTGTCCCACACAACCGATTTTAAAATATTTTTGTATAGTAAAAAGTTGTTGTTTATACGCAGTTTTAAATTTGAACATTTGTTTTGTTTTTTTGCGAGTTGCTTTCTCTGCAATTGCCAATGTATTTTCTAAGTTAATAGTCTGTCAATATTTAGATCTATATATTTGACCCCATTTAAATTAACAGATTGGCAGTCACCCTGCTTTAGAGTATATGAGACGTGGGTTTTGACTTATTAGTATTAGCTTTAATGTTCCACGTTTTTAACCATTCGCTTGTTAAGTCAAGTTGAAAGTGAATAAGTCCAGAACCTTCAGATGCTGATGCCTTATCTTCTACGGAAGTATCATCTGCATGGGTGGCAATCATAACATCTCCATTTGTGGGCATGTCTGCAGTGAAACCTGTGTACAGGATTGGACCTAACACGCTTCCCTGCGGTACGCCAGAATTTCTTGAACAGATTTCTGAATTATTATCGTTGATGTTCACATGGAAACTTCTTTCATTTAGGCAAGTCTTTAATAAAAGGTAAAATGGTGCTGGCAGTAAATGCTTCAACTTGAATAGTAAGCCATCGTGCCAAACTCTATCAAAAGTTTGCTTAACATTTAGAAATACTGCAGCGCAATATTGTTGAATCTCTTATTAGTTTAACAACTCTGTGACATTGTTCAGGAGTTCCATGATTCTGCCGAAAGTCAAATCGATGTTCAGGTAAAAATTGCAATGGTCGGAAAAATCTTTTTTATAAGTCATTCAAGTACTTTTGATAGAAAGGCCTACACGTTTATGAATCAATTGAAGGTTCTGTTTGTTGTGACTTTAGCTTTCAATGGTCGATAAACCAAACTGATGTTGAATGCTTTCAAACTGCTTAAAGTTTACTGACGATTTGGTTTAGCGACCAATGAAATGTCAGCATATGAACAGCTAAAGCCACAACAAACAATGCATTTTGCAAAAAGTCTAAATGTTTTAACAATTGGTTGGGGAGAATATCCCGAAATGATAAATTTCAGCATTAAGTATTTAAAACAACAATATTTTTTGATATTCTCTGTTACCACACAAGGCATGAAATTTCCAAATTGCTTCGCCGATTATTTTATTTATTCTTCTTCTTGCAGAATTATTGTATATGCAGTCGAAAACGGTTGAACGAAAACAGAATATTTTAATAATTATTTTTCGTTCAAGCAAGATTCTCGTTTAATTTGACTTCGGCTTAAGAAAACCATTCCGCATAAAAAAATTAAATAAAAATTTTGAAATTATTTAGATGTAAAATAAACAAATGTGAAATAAAATGATATTGTAGAATATGTAATGGTTGAATCGATAGACAATTTTAAATTAACATTTGAATTATAAACTATAATCATATCGGTTATATGGAACACGATTTAAGTGACCCTATACTGCTTGCTGTTTCGTTAGCGATAAATAAATGAATTTTTCCTTTCAGCGATATATATATGTTTCATATAATGATTCTCTTAAGAAAATTGCTTCTCATTTTAACCATTTTTCGTTGAAACAAATTTTCTTAGAAGAGAAGTAAAGTTCTTTGAAATTGAAAGTTTTTGTTCCATCTGTTTGAATTTGTAATCGTTTTCCGTTTTCCCAAGTCAAATTTAGTTTATAAACAGCTCGATTTCGCTTTAGCGCCATATTCTAACTAAAGAATAACACTGAAGATGGCTTTTGTTTGCAAACCAAATTTGACGTGGGATGACGAAAAATCATTTAAAATGCTTTGAAATTAATTGAAAACATTATTTAAATGTTTTTGATTACAATTAAATTATTTTCCAATTAAAACGCTTTTATTTATCCCAATTCGGCTCTAGACTGAAAATTAATCAAATCTGAAATAGATGGAGTCACAAAAAGCCTTTTCTAAATATATTTTTTTATATATTGTGTGTTAAGCTACGTATATGCCTGCATTTCAAAAATGTTTTAAACTATTTTAAAAAATATTGGTAAGGGAAAATTTTATTGTTTGTTTTGCCTTATGAACTCATTCACTATCAACCGAAGAGTGACCAATTACATGGAGGTGAAGGAAAATAAAAATATGCACATCGAACCATTATGGTTTTCAGACATGATGGGTGAAGTGCACTGGCGATTTGAAAAGCGTTAATAAAATTCAGGCATACATACGAGTATATGTACATAAATTAGCCCAAAACACATAAAAAATCTAGCAATTTATATAAAAAACGCACTACCATTCAACTGAGAAGTCTGCACTTGCACTTTAAGCGTTTAGCAATGGTTGGATTGCAACGCGTATGAAATATTAGATTTCTGCAATGAGTAATAGATAAGTTCAAATTGTAGTTAGTAAAATGCGTTCGTGATTCGATTATGAAAGTTTTTCTAGGGCCAAGAAATATGTATCAAAATTACATTTGGCAATTCATTATTCTCTTTAGAGATATTGCCTCATAAACTTTTGAATTTTGTGTTCTTTAAAGCAAAACTATAAATAACGAATACATAATTCTGTAAGGGGACTAATTTTTTTTGTTGAAAGAAATCAGCAAAATGTTGTACGTTTTTAGAAATGAAAACATTAGTAAATAATTTATTTTTTTACAAAATTGTTTGCTTATTGGTTTATAAGTGTCATATCTACAATAGATCAATACGTTGATATCATTTAAATGCGTTGTTAAAATAATTTGTAAGTAATGTGTTTTTATGATATGATCTATTAAAACAACTACATAAATTCGAACTACAATTTAAAATATCTGTTAGAGTAACCAACAAAATTTCCATATTTGTTAACAAGGTTGGGACAGTAATATTTCATAATTAGAGACAACAATGACATATAAAAAATGCTGTGCAGTGACAAGAACAATTTTAGTAATTGTGATTATTTACACAAAATCATTTGAAGCCGTGGGTTCATATTTACCAGTTTGGAGTTCATTAATAATGCATTTGTTTTAATCAATTTTAGACACGAGATGTAACTATCCGGAATTTGGAATATCGTTGGAGTTTAAAATATTTTTCAAATTTCACCATACTCTTGCAAAACAATTCAATATATGTGAACATGAACATTATCAAAGACCTTAAAGTCGGATTCAAGAGTTATATGGAGTGTCAAATCCGTTTGAAAGATTCAAAAGTCTATCAAAAACTATTCTCTTACACTTTGGACGTTTGTGATACGATAATATCCATCAAAGACTCAATATTTATAAAATTTTTCCGTAGTATCTTGAAATGTGGAAACTTTATGCAACATTGTCCTGTATTAAGTGGCCCTTATTATTTAAACGGCTGGAAGACGGATCCGAATTTAATACCACCATTTTTATATATGGGTGATTATCGCATTCACGTTCATGGTTTTTATGGCAAATATAATAGTAAGTTAGAGGATTTTGTAGTTGATTTAGTACTAGAAATAGCTCTTACTTAGTAATAAGAAAAGCTTTAATAAAGTTTGATGTTGATCGAGAGCTGAGATATATACGTCCTAAGTTCTCGCTAAATGATAACTTATTTAAATTCACAATTGAAGATCCAATTCCATGTCATTGATGTGTATAAAAAACTATTTCCTTTGATACTCATATCATGGATCTTGAAAATTAAAAGAAAAAATTGTGAAACGTGTAGACAACGAAATAAGTGTGGTGAATAAAAAACCGGAAGCCGAAATGTATCGGTTTTATATTTCTATAAGCCCCTAAACGTCGAATCTTATCGTAATCGTTAGAGCTATTTTCAAGAAATCAACTAAAAATATATACAGTGGATTCTAGTTGTAACATACACCGGTTATAATGAATGATCGCCTATAACGAACAATACCACTAACTTGAACATTTTTTTTTAAGATTTCACACAAAATGTTACGGTTACAACGAAGTTCGTTTATATATAGTTTTCGCCTATAACCAACTATTTTCTTGAGTCTGCAGTATAAAAGTTATTATAATTTTTCCACTAATTTTCCAGGTGGTTAAAATCACTATTTATTGAAATTTGCGAAGTATATAAAATTAATTAAATTTGAATACAAATATACATATCGAAAAATAAATGTAATCTTCCCAGTTGGTTCGTTATATCCGAGCTCCACCTTGTATATATATTTATATGTACATATGAATATAAATAAATATACGAGAATCGCTTATATTTAGCGATATAAGATATAACATGTGTGATAAGATATAACAATTTGTGTTTAGTGTTTCTAATGTGGATAGATGGAAATTGTGCAATTTTTAGAGATATTTACACTGCGCGGGCAATTTACGAAATATACATCCACGTCACAGAATAAAATTCCGATCGAAAGTGGATTCCGTAAATCGATTCTTCAAAAAATTAAATACTAAACGTTTTTACGGAACGAAACGACTTTCACAGTGGTATGTCCGTTTTTAGTGATTCAATAAAGACAACCTTAAATGAAAATTTTATATTTTATTGTTTGTTGTTGGGTTAGATAGTATATGCCTGCATTTCATTGGCGCTAACCAAATCATCAGTACCCTTTTAGCCAAATCATGATTGAAAAGCATTCAAGCTTATATACTTATGCCACAGGCTACAAATACTACATGAGAATCCAAACAAGTGCGATTGCTATACTTGGATGTATTCAAAAATTTTATTGCATTTAACTAATTTTTTCTAAGACCTGATTTTCGATTACAGTAACAACCAAATTTAAAAAAAAAAAATTTTTCTTAAAGATTTAGCTTTTTCTTAATTTCATACTTTACTTTACCTACATTTCGTTTAATTATTTATACTTCAGTTTGTTTGGTTTGCTAGAAAAGGTAGCAAATAAGTATTTTAAATTCATACTTTTTATGAAAATTGATATGCATGTATAAATAAATATTCAGAGTCAAAAAATCTGGGAGAGCTTTCGTTTTCAATAACGCTCACAAATCGGGAGTTTTCGTAGTCGATCATATAATAATGCAGACATTGAATATGATCAATGAAAGTGTCTTACAAATAATAAAACAAAATTTTGGCTCGAATATTAGATAAATAAATTAATTAATTTTATTTTTTCTTACGTATACGAATGTAGTCTTAAATACGCTTATGAAAAGTCATAGAAAATTGCTTCTGGCAAGTTTATTCTCCAATTACGAATGAGTTACATAAATTAACGTAGTATTAAAATTAACTAACATATGCTTGAAGCGTGTTGTTTAATATTAAAAAGCAAAATAATTAAATCTCAATGAAATAGGGAGTATGGCGGTGTCTCCATAGTTGTGAAGTCGTGCGATCGAGCCCTGAACTCGTGTTTATTAATTAATTTTTTTCTGGATAATGAAGCTAAAAAAATTTTTAACTTGAGTTTTTAATGAATAAGACTTAGGGATGTATGTATATCAATGTGCACTTCCATATACACGGAACATTTGTACGTATGTCAGCAAGACTTTTCAATCGACATAATCATTAATTGCGGTCATAATTTGAAGAAACTGTTTATGAATTCTTTAGAGGGACACTAAAAAATGTTCATATTTTACTTTAATAATAATATATGTACGAGGTCTGTTCAATTGCAATGATGAATTTTAATTTTTCCAAAAAATATTTATTTATTCATAAATTTCTATTTTGTTCCTTTCAACAAGTTCATTCCAATGAGCTCCATCATCAGCGCGATGTTTGACTTCTTGTCACTGCAAACGTAGTTTTGATAGTTCTGTTGTGATTTAGCGTTTCCAAGTGTGTGATGGTCGCCCGATACGCCTGCTTTCCTGAGGGTTCAAGTCTATGGCTTTCTTAGTTTCTAATGGCTTGCGGAGAGTGTGTTCATTTGCGTCTTCTTATTTCCAATTGGTTGCTGGTTTGTGTCTGACCAGAGTTGGGCATTGGATATTGGGGAGGGCCAGTACGCCAGTACGCCGGCATTTGTTAACAAACACCTGAGGAGACTCGGTATCGCACGGTGTCATATTCCACATGACAAAACCGTACAATAATGTGGATTTGACATTGGAATTGAATATTTTAATTTTGCTGTATCTCGATATGTTAGACGATTTCCAAACAGTGTTAATTTGGGTCTCTTTAATTTTTGGGAATAGGAAAAAGGTACAATACATTTTTTGGGTATTATTTTACTATATGGAAAGATTAATTTATATTTTTATTTATCGTCCGCGTCCTGAAAGCAGAGGACAATATCTGAGTAAATAAAATAAAAGCTGGATAAGGAACCTATAATGCTTTTTTGAGTGCATACATACATACATATTTAAAGGTAATACATGTACGTTTCTCGCGTTGGATTCTGTTGTAGAATCAATATTTAGCTGACTATATAAGATGAACTCCAGCTGCTTGAGAGAGGTGGTGGTATGAGACAGAGAGAACTTAAATTGCAGCGCCTATGATGTTAAGAATACGCATTAGGTTTTCTTAAGCTCTATGTGTAGCCATTTTATTAATTGTTTTATTTTGACAACGATTCTGCAACATTACCGACGAAGGAGGGTACCTTATGCAGTGGAGTATCAATTGCTGCCGCTACTTTTTCAGTGACCAGTGCCTGCTCCACGTAACAACAACAATTAATACAACGTTACATTAACGTAAATCACAAAAAATCATGATGTTGATGACTAGTCCATAACAGGGATCGAACCCAGGTTCTCAGTCGTAAATTGCTTTGTAGTCAATGCGTTAACCACTTCAGCCAACTGCTCTGCGATTTATCATTAATGATAAGTCTTATACTGATACGTAGCTTTTTTGTTGAACAATCTTATTACTTGTATATTGTCATAACGCATTAATGGGTCTGGCACACCGGCTTTTAGTTTGAGTTAATGGAGAGGACTATCTTATTTCTCAGACATATTCATACATACAAACTGTCAAAGTAAGTTACGGGTCAGACACATATGGAAAATATTCCCTAAATAATAATAAATAAAATTGATTGGAATTTATCATAACGACCATTTTTTTTAAAAAGCGTGTGACGGTAATATTTTTGTGTACAAATTAATCACAGATTTAATCTTTCAATGAAAATTTTAGCTTATGACGGCAATTTTTCTTTTATTCAAAACTTTTCTATCACTGTGATATTTCTTTGTAAGAAAATTATAACTTCGATTAACTTTATTTAGAAAATCTTTAAAAGACGTCATCTTATAAATTCCATTTTAAGAAATGTTATCACTGTGGTAAAATTCATCACCGCCTTGACTAGAACTTTTTATTAAAATCATGATTAATTCTCTAAATTAAATTAACGCCATGAAGCTGAGCGCATTTTGTTTGATTTCTTTCCATAAAAAAGAATGAAAAACAATTCATATGTTTATTTAATTGTAAAAATTTGGCGAAGCGTGTTTTGTCGAACAAAAAACCAACATAACATAACGACGTAATCACCCACTATAATTGGCCAATCAATTCAGCCATTGTTAACATTTGTAACATTAACTGTGTCGATTTTTCATAACAAAACGCCAAAGATACAGTCAAACAACTGCTCAGTTACCCAGCCAACCCATTGTTCTTATGACTCTATATAAAAGGGGTATGTGGACACACATTATTAGAAATAAGCAAAATTCAAGAAGAAAAAATAGCAATTATGTCTCTTGAATCCTGTATGTGCAGTCACATTGGTGCCATTCTACTTGTACACTCGAATGACCATATTTGCTGGGTTATTTTATATTAAATCCGAAAAAGGCCTATTTGATACTGATGGATCCTTTTGTCGCAAACAAAAATTTCTTTCGAAATTTCAAAAGCTTTTGCTGTATAATGTTAAACAAATGCGAAAAAGAACAAAATAAAACATATTGTTGCAATAAGACAAACTTTAATATAACTTCTGTTGGTTGTCTATTTTGTCATGTCGTCTTATTCGTTTATAAACCACCAAGCTGTCGTCTTTTGTTTTCAAAAGAACACAAATTACAAAAAATATAAAAAAACAAAAATAAAAATTACAAGCCTTCAGAAAAGTTTTGTGTCTTCATTATTCCAACATCATCATCAGCAACTTGGTCGTTTCCACAACTTTCAGTTGTGGCAACTTTGCATTTTATAGACTTCAACTCATTTATAAATAAAAGATAAATTTTTACACTTCTTTTCTGTTTCCTGGTATAGATTTTTTTGGAAACTGTTAAGCAATTTTTTTTTTTTAATAAAAACTAACAAGTCATTCTTTCTTCACGTTTCTATTTAATATTTTTTTATGTAATGAAGATTTTTTTTATCTTCAACTTCATCTAACATATTTTGGAGTTTTCTCATATTATTTTAATACGCAAAAGGATTCATTAATTACTTCAATAATTTTTTACATAAAACTTTACAAAAAGCATTAATAAGAGTGACATTGTTTTTTTGTAGCAAATATCATCATCGTAATAATTTTTTTCAGAAAGCTTTAACGCTGTGGATATTTTGACAAAAAATATATATAAACGCAATGATATTCAATAGAAAATATCAAATTACGAAATAATTTATTCATAAAAGAAATCATCACTGTAAACGATTTCTGTATAAAAAATTTTCAATGGAATAATTTTCTGTAGAAAAAATAATGTGATCATTTTCTCTAAAAACTAGGATAATATTTTTTTTATCGATTAGATTGCAAATGTGGTAAATTTCTATCTTAAAAATTAACAATATGATAATTTCCTCACAAAAAGTTCTGAAATAATTTTCTGGAAAAGGAAATACTAGTGTTAAAATATTCTAAAGAATATACTATTCTTGCCTTCATTTGCTATAAAAATATTTTCAAAAAACCATAACTTCTATAATTCGTTATACATCTAAATAAGTGTGATAAGGTTGCAAATTCGATTCATGCCAAAGACTCTGTGTGTTGCAGCTTTTGTTTGCTTAAAAAAAATAGTTTTAGTGTTAAGTTTTACGCAGAAGAACTATCACTGCGATAGATTTTTATGTGATTGATTGTATTTATGATTATTTTTTATTTAATAATATTAATATTAAATAAATATTTTTAAAAAAATTTAACGATTAAAATGTAACTCTTTTTCAAGTTGTAATGAAAATTTATTTTCTACCGAAAAAATAATTATTGTAATAATATTTCAAACTTATTTCTATGACAATACCTTATTAGAAATTAACAGTGTGATAGTTTTCTATCCATTTTTTTTTTGCTGTGATGGTTATAACTACAGTATGACTGTGACAGATTTCTTTTAAGAACAAATTTAAATGTTGTATTAAACTGTCTATACGGGTACGCTAAAAATGCTTCACCGTAATTATTTTGTTCTACACTGTTTATTTTTTTTTAAAGCTTGCTACAGCACTGAACATGTTGCAGTTGAAATTCTCATGTAATTGTACAATGAAATTTATCAGCCTGACTTTTTCTTGCAAAGAACTTTGTGATAACATTCATTATAAAAAAATTAATGTGATAATTGAGAAATTTTCTGTATATAACTTTTCTATAAAAAAAACTATAGTTGTGCCAATCTTTGTCAGAAAAAAGGTTGATGACGATTTATTAAACAAAAATAATCTCTGAAAGGCTTTAAATATTAAAAAAAGATATATCAGTATTTTTTATAGAAAATTTTATCAGTGTGATTATTAAAAAAAACTGATCATCACGCCTACAAAAAAGGGAACAAGGTAGAAGAAACCTGTTTCTTCCAATACACACTCAATATCATCATTTATCATTTGTAATCCAATCTCTGAATATCGCTTTATCTTATCCAAAAGAGCCAACTGCTTCCATTTCTTGAATCACTCATTGTAAAAAATTGCAATTGCTTTTATAAATTTCACCTGAAAAAAAATAATCATAATTTTAAATGTCTCTGCTATTTATTTGAGTGGCTGTTGATGATGACGCCGATATTTTGTATCCAGTTAAATGACAATATTCCAAAAGGTCATCAAATATTATGTGATGCCTGGCTAATGTTGTTTTACTCCTGCCACCACTGCAAGTGATAGTCATGATATTGATGGAGATGTTACCGTTCTATGGATGATATTGCTGACGATACACACTCCCTTGTAATATACATCGAGAGTACGTTTATATATTGAATGGCTGTCACAGACAATGTAACGGTATATTAATCTTCAATAATGATGGATACTGAATCAGCATTTTAAACGAACCAATGAACAACAATTAATTTGTAGCAAAAATTTTGTTAAACTCCCATCTCCCCCACCATTTGCCAGCCATAGTAATAGAAAACAACAATCACGTTGCCTTCTACGCTGTGCTGCATTATGTGGATTCCACACATCCACTTGCACATACAACTGTTAAGAAAAGTTGCGAACGGGGTTATTTGAATAAGGAGTGCGAGGTGACGTGTTGTTAATATTCGATATAAATACGTACAAGTATGTATTTAATGGCTTTAAAATCTCTAGAGTGTAGATAAAAGTGTAAAAAATCAAAAGTAAATCTTAATTAGTGTAATTAAAAGAACAATGTGTTTGAATAATCAAACTGATGATGACTCACATAGATTTTAGTTTTATAACGAAAGACAGAACAATTTAATAAATGTATTTGCGCAGAAGAAAATTTATTGATACAACTGTGGTCAACTAAATATTCGTATTAATTTGCTCAAATCCCATAAACTTGATTTCAAGTTTGACTTCTGAGCTCATTCCGAAAATTACTTTTTTTGTAAAAATTTTACTTATGCAACAACATCTAATACTATATAATGCAATTGCAGATCCTGTTTCCATGGCCTTCAATGTTAATTTGAACAAATCCTATTGGCTTGATTTCGAGTCCGACTTTTGAACTCATTTCGAAAATAATAATTGTTTTTAAAAATTTTATATTTTATTGCTTGTCGTTGGCTTAGCTGAGTATATGCCTGCATTTCATTGGCGTTAAATCATCGGTACCAATGAAATGCAGGCATATACTCAGCTAAGCCAACAACATACAATAAAATATTAAATAGTTATTTTGAAGAATATCTCGAATAACAAATTTGATAAATGTGTTTTTAAAAAATTTAATTATATAATAACATATAATAACAAATAATGCTCTATAATACCCTTTATCTATTAAACTGCGTGATTTTTTATTATTTTTTAATAAAAATTTTATGGAAAAATACTTTCTAAAAAAATTATATTTTTAATGATAATTTTACAAAATAATTAAAGTAATTAAAGCAACAACAATAATGATAATGAGGTTAAAACACAATTTGTAATGTTTCATATTTTATAAATATAGCATCGCTTATTTCTTTAAATAACTCTAATCTTTATTAAAAACACAGCAACAAGAAAACACATGATCATATGCAGACTCCCCGAGGATCAAATCCAGAATCCTCTTCTTTACTAAGGTCTTTGATTAAAACCAGTAGATTACACTGATTTTTAGTGATAGCACGACGACCGCGAGAGTACATTTGTTTCTGATTTATCCTAACGCAACGATCGATCTCTTGTATGTCCGTGCAAGAGTAATGCAATAATTTGAATTGGCTGCCATTTTTGCAGATGGCGCCTAATATCAATTTGCTTCGACACTTAGATGTCAACAAGACATGGAGAGATATACATGTCAAGAATGTGGAGTTATTGTTACTATTGAAGAAGAATATGTTTTCGTATAAAAAATCATAATGAGCGACAAAGCCCATTTCCACTTAAGTGGTTGTGTTAACCAATAAAATTTGCATTTCTGGCGCACATAAAATGCGTGAAGAGCCATGGCATTCCCTCAAAGTAACTGTTTGGTGCGGCATCTGGACTGAAAACGAGGACACCGATGGCACCACAGTATTCATAAATGGAGAGCATTGCAAGCGATGCGAATCAAGTTCTTTACCACAAGTTGCTGCGATCATTTTTGGTTTCAACACAATAGACCACACAGCTCGAGCAACGATGGAGATTTTAAGACACTGTTCGGAGATTTGAACTGGCTGTCAAAATCGCCATATCGAACAGCAACAGACTTCTTCTTTTTTAAAATCTCGCGCTTACCACAGCAAACCACGATCTACGTGTAACATTGAAAAAGAAATCACCCATTTGCAGCCAGATGGTTTGTGACCAATAATTCAAAATGCTGTAAAACGAGCGCAATTACGCATCAACTCGGGAGATGGCTATTTAAGCGATATTATTATTTTCAATTAATGGCATTAATTTTACCTTTTACATAAAAACAGAGCTCTTTTTCATTAAAACAATTTGGCAGCCAGTTCAAATTATGACATTATGCTTGCGCCACTCTTCATTTAAAATATCATCGCTAGTAATTAGGGGTTTTTCCCGGGATCTCCCGTCCGTTTCGCTTTCCCGGGATTTTTCATGCGGGATCCCGGGAAATATTAAAAAAAATTCCAGGAAGTAAAGGACGAATACATAAATAATATAAACTGAGGGTGGTAGATTTTCGTTGACTATGGATAAATGGACTAGTCTGAAAAATAGGAGATACCTTAACATATGTTTGCTAGGTAATAAACAAACATTTTTCAATTTAGGTATGGTCTATATACCCGGTAGGTGTGGAGCGGTCGAAATAAAAACCTTAATGGGAACTCGTTTAAGAGAGTACAATATAGAATTTGAAAGCCATATAGTTTCCAACATTACAGATGGACCTAATGTGATGAAAAAATTTGTTAAAAATAGCGAAGTTGAAGGGATTTTTTGTCTCAATCATGCCATACATTTGGCAGTCGTTGACGTTTTTTTATAGAAAAGAAATAATTTGTTATGCCAATTAATCAGAATCGACAGAAAACAATGATGACTTTGAAGCTGATTTTCAAGATTCTGCCATAAATTTAGTTTTAAACAGTAACTACAAAGAGGTATTAAATCGGACACGCCGCATTATAAAAATATTTAAAAAAAGTCCAACAAAAAACACTATTCTTCAAAAATACGTAGTTGAAGAGCATAAAAAAGAATTGGCTCTAGAATTAGACATTGTAACTCATTGGAATTCGATAGTGCCAATGCCAGACAAGTTTCTGTTATTAAGAAATTCTATAAAAAAGAGCCTTATTGATTTCGAAATGGGTGATCTATGGATTGAGGAAAATATAGTTACATTAAACAATATGCTTAAAGTTTTGAAACCCATGCGGATGGCTATTGAAAGGTTGAGCCGCCGTGATACAAACATATTAACTACTGATGCCATAGTTAACACTTTATGTCAAGAAATCCAATCGATTCCTACTATTCTTGGCTAAAAAATGTTTAATGCTCTATTTCTACGTATTGATGAAACGAGGGACAAAAAAATAAAATATTTGAAAGAGCCTGATTTCTTCAACCATAATCAAGAAAATTGTTTGTTTTCCTGTGCTTCTAAGTGCTCAGTAACTGAATATGCTGAAAATCTTTTTAATCATCTATTTGCCAAAACTAATGATATTGAAGAAAGTAATGATGATGTTGATGAATGTGGTGCCGTCAAGGAGAAAACATTTGAAGAAGTTTTAAATGCAGCTATTAATAATGCTAATGTTTGTGATCCATCTTACACCAAAAGTACTTTAAAATGTTTATTAAAGAAAGAATTGAAATTGTTGGAAGGAAGTGGTCAAAAGACCTAAAATGTTGAATTTTTGTTTAATGCACTTCTAACCATTCGTCCAACTTCGGCAGAAAGTGAGCGGGCGTTTTCGGTAGCAGGGCAATTTGCTAACAAAATTAGAAATAGGCTTTCTGGCGGGTCTATAAACGCTTTAAGCGTTTTAAAGAATTATTTCCTAAACCAAAAAATATGAATTGAGATTATTAAAATATTTTCTTATTTTAAGAATTTAATTTTTATGTTTTGGACCTCAAATTATTATTTTTTTATATTATTTTATGTTTGTTTTAATTAACTGAATTGTTATGTTTTTGTTTATGTTCACCTATATTTGTAAGTCTACTTTTTTGATCTCACATAGCAAGAATACGTTTTTCGTGTTGGAAAAAAGCTTTAAGAAATTTAAAAACTTAAAATTAATTAAAGGGTTTAATACCCAATATAAATTAACGTATTTGTGTATTATTAAAAATAATAAAATTTTTGCTAATTCCTGGCGAATTTAATTTTTATTATTTCTATGGAGTGGGATCCCGGGATCCCGGGAAACTTAAAAAAATTTCCCGCTTTCCCGGGAAATGAAAAATTACGGGGAAAAAAACTCTACTAGTAATTAATAACAACTACAAATTCATAAATTTTTTTAAGTAAATTAAACAATTTTCTTTTATATAATAATCAATTAAAATCTTCATTTAAAAGCCGATATATCGACTTTTTTGCAAACAATTTCCAGGATTTTCTTTCCAAAACTTCTTCATGTGTTGTAACCAGGACCAGTATTTAATAAGGTCACTAAAAGCCGTACGACCACGATAGTGTGCAGGAAGGTTTTCATGTTCCACCAAAATACCGCAGGAATTTATTACAAAAATCTCATCGTCCCTGTTAAAGAGATCTTTTAGCATTATCTACAATTTTCCTTGCGTATTCTTAGCACTCAAACAATGTCCTTCGGTTAAAATTTCTCCTATGCATGCTCCCCAAACTTCTGATATAAATATATAATTGTTACCATTTTTTTAATTAAATTTTGTACTTTAATTTTACCCATAGTGACTTTTTAATCCAAGAAGAATAAAAATAAATAAAAAGAGAATAAAGGAAAATTGAAAAGTTGGATAATAATGATAATGATACTACTGTATTCTGGTATTTTCAAAACTATCATGCAATAGTTTTAATTTTGTCCTTCGAAGCCATACACATCGTCGGAGTCTACTTTAACAACAAAAAATCGAACTTGCAAAATGCGCTTAAAGTTATTAAAGTGCTACTTTTCATATCGAAAATTTCTCGTTAACTTCAGCTTAGTCGTAATGACTTTCTTCTACACATAAAGAGGTTATTGAGGGACACTTCTTCCTTGATATTTAGAGATATGGATATGGTTCATTAATGTTTATTACAAATTGTTGTTGCTAAAACTTTTTATAAGTTTTCTTTGAAAAAAGTCCTCCTGGTACATTTTAAGCTGGATACCCCACAAAATTTTTCGTAATATGTGTACAAAAAAATAGGATGTCAAAGAGAATAAACTTACTTTAAGGGCTCCCGTTGACCCGTCACAGGAGCTCTCACAATCGCAAATATTTTGGTCAATATGCTATCGGATGAAACTATGTGGTCAGCAGTGTCTTATTATTGCAAGTCAATCTTGCGATCAAATAAATGTATATGCTGATAAATGAAAAGTTGCGCGACATATTGTAGGGCGTTGCAATATTTTAAGTTCTTAAAAAATTATAACAATAATAATTAAGAAATAAGTAAAAAATACTATTAATACGTTGAAATTAGACTGGCTCGAGTTTGATTACTGAATTTGTCAATTCAAATAAATAATTTTTTTTTTATTATTTTTTATTAAGGGAGAACTAAGTACAGTATGGGCCAACTTGAACTGACTGTATTGGCATATTGCAGCCGTTGCGGTGCATCCCTCGGCAATAATTCTTATACCAATTGAATTTTATATGGAAACATCTTCAGATTAACTTTTAGAATACATCGTAGCGATGTTCTGGAGATGTTCAGTCAGTCCAAGTCGGCCCACCCTGTAGAAACCAATTATCATAACAGCAGAATGCAATAGTACAAGTTTTCGATAAAAGGCAATTGTTATCATTAGTGGTCGTATCTCATTATTTATCAGAATAATTTGCGTAAAATTAAAAAAAGGTAATATTCATTATATATTTGATTATATCATTTTAAAAATTTTATTTTATTATTATTTACATTGCTATTTTTATTGCCGTTACTATTATGATTCTGATTTATATTGTTATAATTATTATGATTATCATTTTAATTATGTTTTGCAATTTGTTCACTGTGCCTCATTATTTTCCCATTGATTATGTTAAAAGTTTGAGTTTTTTTCTTTAGATTAGCAGAAAAATTTGTTGAATGCGTAAGCAATAAAAGTTTCATTAAATTAAAATTGCCTGTCAGATGATTGACATATAATCATTTGAATTTCGTGCCTATTTGTAAAAATAGCATAATAGTTCAGCTAGAACGAAGTCGGTCAGGCGAAATAAGAATTTTCAAATATATATGTTTTTTTTATTAAAATGTGTTGAGCTTAAAAGTTAAATTTCATTTTAGTTTTACAAGGCCCCTTAACCAAAATGTTAGTTTAAATAAAACACAGAATGCGAAATTCGACGAAAGTTTAATGAAAAATTAAAAAAAAATTTAAGAACTTTGCTTATTTCGCGTAAATAAAAGTTTGTTAAAACGTGCATATAAAATGCACAAAAAACGCATACAATCTGTCGATAACGAACAGCCAACTGAATAACAACTGAAAAAAAAAACAACAGAACAAAAATGCAGAAAGCAAAATCCAATATAAATTCACATGATACTCGGTTGGATGCTAAAATTTGTTGCCTGCTTTTAGGATTATTTGTTTGTTAGTTGTGTTCGTGTATTGTGTTGTTTATTTGTTTACGTGGGGTGCACCAGAAGAAGGAGTGTGTTCCAACCACTCGAATGTAAATAGTTTTGTAAATATTATCACAACTCTTTTTCCGCTCAACTTTTTTAATATATTATTTTTGCCTCTTTTTTATTTTTTTCTTGGTGCTGTACATGATAAAAGTTTAGTTTTTCACAGCAGGCTCGTGTTGTTTTTTTATGTTATTTTTGTTTTTTTTTTTTCTTAGCAAAGATAATACTTTTAACAACGCAAACACATAGACAATGCTTAAGATTATTTGAGTTTTTAACTCGTTTTTAAGCATCTTCAAGATTTTGACAGAAGTTGTGAAAAGTTGAGAGAAAGAGATTTTACAATTTATTGCTTTTAAAATGAAAATGCTGATGCAATTTTTTGCTTTAAAAATGTTTCTGGCTCAATAAAAATTAATGAAATGCCAAAAGTTACAAAAAGTGTGTTCAATATAATGCGCCGGCTAGTGGGTGTAGTTAAGGTGTTGACTAAAAAGCAATTTATGGCCGAGAACCGGAGTTCGATCCCTGTGTTCGTGTGGCGTTGTGTTATTTGTTGTTGCACTGTTTAACTGATGAAAGCATAGCACTAGTCACTGAACAAATACGTTAATGAACACTACATAATGCCGCCCTCCTTCGTCGGTAATGTCAGCAGAATCGTTGTCGAAGTAAAACAATTAATAAACTGGCAACACATACAGCTTAGGAAACTTAATGCGTCTCCTTAAAACCAGAGGCGCTTCAATTCGGCTATAAAAAACCCGGAATAGTAGAGTTGTAAAAAGAACTTAAGCTCAGTTTTTTTTAACCTGCTCTTCCTTTTACAAAAAAAAAAAAAAAAAAAAAAAAAAAAAAAAAAACATTATATTCCTTAGTTTTATAACATCATAAGGTTTTATTCGCTGCAGTACAACTACTGCATCAGATTTACAATCTTTCATGTCATCGTAAATATTTGTAAATTTACTTATTTTTTAATTAATTATTTGTTAATAAATAATACAATTACAAATCAAACCTAGATATGCGTATCACAGCAGCAGAGGTCCTCACTCGTTGTTGTAAAGCTGACTACAGAGCGGGACCCGTAATCCCCAGTCTACTACTATTAGCAGCCTACCCCTACGCCTTGCACATTTATAATGCACGAGTATTTTTGTTTTAATAATTTTACTGTTTTTGTGTAAAAATTATATATATTAATCAATCCTAATTGCCTTTAAAAGCTTTTTGCTAAAGTTATAATTGCAATCGTTCTACTTCCAACTTTTAACTATTTGAATAATTTGACACGTTTCGATAATAAATTAAAGAAAATATAAAGAACTCATAAACTTTTAATGCAATTGTCAAAATAGAAACAAAAGATTTTCCGTATAGAAAAATAGTAATAATAAAAAATATCGCAACTAAAAGATGAAAATGAGAGAAATAAGGAGACAAGCAGGAAACTAAAATCCAAAGTAGGAAAGCAGTATTATTAAGAGATGAAAATCCATAGATTACTTACAGTTAATAGCAAACAATAATAACTCCTAGTCATCATAGCCCACGGAGTCTTCTCTGTCATTCTCTTACTCACTCTATCTCTTGCAACATCTTGAGCTCCCTTGGGTACCCCTTAATAGGATCCCTTTTCAAAAGAAACATTTTTTATTTAAAACCTTTCTCTTTCTCCAATAATTCTTAGTCCTTAAAGCTGTTATCATTGAGCAATTAGCATCTAAATGGTACATGAATGTTGCAACTACACCACCAGCGGCATCTGCAGCATGATTGTAACAGCAGCTTCAGTATCCATGTTGCTTACACTAGCAATAACACGGGGAGGGGAAATAGAAGAACTTTAATAACTTAATACCATAACGAGATGTTGCATGGACATAAACTTTGCAGTAAAATGTCATAATTTACTCGTGCTACTACTACAACTACTACTGCTACTTGCAACACGATATAAAAAGGAAAACTACGAGTAACATATTCATTCATAGCCGTGTTGCAAAAGTTGGTAGCTTTTGAAGAAATGTTTTTAAGCTGGCAACAATTTTTTTCTATAAGTTTAAATATCCCAATGCTTGAAGCTGTCAGAATTTGTGTGTGTGTTTTTTCTATTTTATTTCTATGTGTTACAATTATGCCACATGTTGGTTACTTGGTAGAATTTTGCTGGGTAGCGAGACTCTTAAAGGAATGTAATTTTTGAATTCCAACATTTTTTTTTTTATTTTTTTTATTTTTATTATTAGTATTAAAAATACTTTATTTGACAAAATATAAATGTATATACTAGTAAGTAGAGAAAAAAAAGCAATCTTTACAATATATTTAAATTAATCAAACTAAACTAAATAGGACAAAATTAACACATTTTTTATTAAAAATATTATTGTTTGTTTCATTTTTTATATTATTTGGCAAAGAATTGTAAAGCTGAAAACCTTTATAGAACACTGTTCTCTGCATTTTTGTAGACATCACCCTCTGAATTCGAAAGTCGTCTGCATTTCTAAGGCCATAGGGTTGGCTCTCCCCCACATACTTTATTTGTTCGCACAGGTATTGAGGCGCATCTCCATTCTTCATTTTCCGTATAAACTTAATAGTGTTGAGTTGTAGTCTTTGTTTTATGGTCATCCATTTAAGACTTTGTAGCATTATGTTTATGTGCGCATATCGATTGCATTTTAAAATTATTCGCATTGCTTTATTTTGAAGTTTTTGCATTCTTGTTACTTGTGTTGTGTTACTACAGGTATATAAAATTGACGATCCAAACTCAAAATGCGGCTTAACAATAGTGTTATATATATTAATAGCAGTTGATTTCGATATTTTACTTCTTATTCGTTTGAGAAAGGCAATTTTTTTACCAATTTTTTTACATGCATAGTCAATATGTTCATTAAAATTTAATTTCTTATCTAAAATGAATCCGGGATATTTAATATAGTTTACTTTTTCTATGATAACGTCATTTATTTTAAATTGGTCGCTTGAATTAAAATTTAGTTCCATTATTTTTGTTTTATTTTCATTTAGCTTAAGCTTATTCATTTTTAACCATCTGTTTATTTCTCTAATATCATACGACATATTTGTTCGAAATTCCTCGTCGCTGTCAGCAGAAGTAAATATAAGGGTATCGTCAGCATACATAGTAATTTCACACTTATGCAAAATGTTTGGCATATCATTAATATATACTACAAATACATTTTTTTTCTCAATATTGTAACCCCTTGACAAGTCACAGATCTAGCAATTTATTTATTTAATTATATAATATATCGAACGCTTATAGTCAAATTGTGCTATCTACAAAAATACAATTGTTCAGGAGACCAAAAAAAACCGTTTAAATTTCTTAGTAATAGAGATTTACTCAAAAAACAAAAAATTAAAAATAATGGTGATAGAAAAAAAATTTTTACATGAAATTGATATCATAGATGCAGAATGGATTACTAAACAGTTGGCATCAGAAACCCATTTTAGACAAATCTGCAGATAGCACAATTTCACTATAAGCCCTCGATATGTATATTGTACAAGTATTGCCGCTGTTTGCTTCAGAGGCAACCTGTTTATTAAATTTAAATTATCTGCCGCTGATCCATTTGTCAGGATTTTAAATCAGGACTTACCACCCAAGTTTTAATTCTGGCGAGTATACTGGATGTAGTCCTACTATAAGTCCACAAGATTACCTACAAGAAGTTTGAATTGATATTTCCTGATAATTGTTTTCGCTTTATCAAAGTAACCGATGATAATGACACTGCTTGCATACTTTTTTTTTGGCTGATGCAAAATTTTTTTCAATGAAGAAAGTACTTACGCCTTTTAACAATTTTATATGTAGTACCAAACACATTTCTTAAAGAAAATTATTAACAAAAAATTTTTTATGATTTTTTTATTAAATTTAAATAGGCTAGTTAGTTCAATTGTATTTTATAAGCCAAATTACATGTGATAGTTATCAAAGAACAAATTACACGAAAGACACATGTGTAAATCATTCTGACAAACACTAGCAGAACGGAACAACATGCTGTTTTCGAAAGCCGCTACACTTTCATCATCAGCGTTCTTGTGTTTGGTCCACTTCTGTGGTGTCAGTTGATGTATATTTCAGCTATTTATACAAACTTTTTCACTGTAAATAGAATACGTGAATTTTTTTGATTCATCGTATTACAATTTGTGAAAACTTTTTTTGTAATGGAAAGCCCGAATTACACCTCACTAACTTACAACAGTGTTGCCATTGTTATTTATTCTTTACCAACTATACACATGTGTTTAATAAAAAAATCACAAACAATAAAAATGTTCGAAAATAAAGAGAAATCTTAAACCCAAAAAATTTTTTATTTGTTGTGGAACTGGAATTCTATATATCTGAAATTTCATCAGTATACTTAATCTGAATATTTGTATAGCACTCTACCAAGCTCTCAAATATAAAAATTCAATCACATTAGAAAATTACAAAAACATTTATAACCTCTAGGATTAAAGAGTTTTCGACTTGCGAATTTTTATTTTTCCTATAAACCTCAAACCTGACTGACAAAAATTTGTATTAAATAATTTAATAATTTTTAAAGCAGCTGAATTAAGCAAAGTTGAGTGAAATTGTATTAAACATATTCTTCAAAAAGGTAACTACATGGAAAATATAAGTATTGACACAGCATAAATGTAGTCATGTTGCACCTTTATTGAAGCTGCAAGTCTTAACTCAATATCTACATAAGACTGACTTCCATAAATCAGTCCATTACACATTTTGCGAAATCTTGTAATATGTCCAATTATTTAAATTGACATAAAGCTCATATAATTATGCTTTTCTAGTTGCATTAACATAATGGCTGAAGCGTTTAATAAAACTAATTTTGCAACTTTGGAGTATACGAAACGCATCCACTTGCAGATCATTCATGCTAAAATTGATTTGATATAAATTTTCGGAGTAGATAAAAAGTCTGCTTCCAAAAAATCTATATAAATATAACTTTCGTATCAACTGAGGGATTTTGACAAAAACTCTGAATTTGTATGGAGAAAAAGGAAGATGTTTTCGAAAGATTTCAGCAGCAATATCTTTTGAATAACTTAATCAATTCTGATCAATTTCAACGCATTCGAAGCAGTTCTCTAAGTTTAAATTTAATTAGTAAAATTTTGTAGCAACTTGTCTTTCAAACAAATTCATTGATTATAACTTACTTTTTGATTAAATCGGTAGTGAAGAAAAATAATTTACGAAAATACTTACATGTTTCAGGATTTATTTTAAAATTTCTTTTATTTAATTTCAAAAAAAAATGTAATATTCGCTAAAATATTCCTAAAATCTCCATTGCGAATATAATAACTGGACGTCACTCGATATCTGCCCGCAGGTACAAACATAGGTATTTTAAACTCTTGGCCATTTATATTAATGCAACTGTAATTACCCTAGGGGAGAATATATGAGCTTTACGATGCTTTGTACTCGTACAAAGTAGTGACTCTTACCTTCTTAACTGGACAATTATTCGGAAAATTGCAAGATTTTGAAACATACGCCATCCATTGGAAAATATAATTATTCAGATTAGTGCCAGAACTACACAAATTGATATCAGTTTTATATACAGTACGATATTTGTTTTTGCGATCCATTATATCTACGCATCCTTCAAACCACAGTAAGGTATTAATATCCCTAACTACAAGAACAGTTAAGTTAAACGACTGATGATTAGGGTCAATAAGAATTGAACTGTTTTCACAGTAAACGGCATTGAAGGCATATTCGCTTTTCAAAAAGAAAATCAACCGCGTGTGTCTTTCCTGAAAGTAAAAAATAATTAAAATTTTATCGAAAGCATTTTTAAATTTTTATTTACCCCGAACCCATCACTAGAGTTTATAATCAAGGAAAGGATCGGAATTAAAAACAGATTATTGTGCGACCGCATTCTAAGATTTTTTCTTAAATTATATTTCAAAAATGTTTCAGTTTTCAAATATAAATAACCTTTTAAGTCCCATTGCAATTGAATTTATGTATATACAATTAAAAAAATTATAAAATCATTATAAAATCATTAGTATACATTTATGTTAAGTGCGCAGTAGCTCGCACTTAATAGAACATTTTACTAAAGCAAATATATCAAATATTAGTGATAATCTGGTTAAGAACAGGTTTATCAGTGATCATTATTCAAAAAGAAACTTAGATTTTTCGACTAAAATTCATCATTACAGTGAAAATCTGAAAATAACGCCAAGAATTCACTGCAAAAAAATGTCCGAAAATATTTGTCGCAGAAAAAATTTTCTAAATAAAATTTATCTTCCTTTTCGTAAATTTCCAACGAGTGAAACATTTTTTCATAAGAATATAAAAAAAATTAAATTTAAAAATTCAACGTGAAGTGACATTGAATTCAAATCATGGTCTCTGGTCAGTACGGTAAAAAATCATTAGTATCCACTTCTTAGTACCAGAAAATTTGTATAATTAACCTGTGCATACGAATGACATGTTTTTAATTAAAAAAATTGACTTGTGCGGCATGGACAGCTAGGGATAGTGTCGTACCCCATACGTTGTGCCATAAAAAATTAAACACAAATGTGGCTCGTTTTATTGTGGGTTGATTTATTTTTAAATTTATTTAATTTCAATTATTTTATGTTTATTTTATTTATTCTATTATATTTTAATTAAATTTATTATATTTTCTCTCATTTTTTTTAGTTTTATGTTTTAGTTTATTTTTTATTATTTAATATTATTCGTCTTGATTTAATTATGTTTTATAATTTTTTGCATATTTATTTTCATTTCGCAAAATTAGTTTTATTTATATTTTCATTTATTTTATTGTAGCTTCATTTTAAGTCATTTTTCGAAAAAAGCAGAAATATTTATTTTGAAATGATAAGACTCCTTAAAACATCTGCAACATTTTTATAAGTTTTTTTGTTCCCAGAAAATTTTTAATTTTTTTTTCTCAATTCAGTTTCTGAGGCCAGTACTACTTATATTAAACAGTTGTAGTAGTCTGTGGTGCTGAGTCAGCGAAAATCTTGTACAACTTCCGTTTCTATTTTTTCTGGCTTTTTTCTTCTGAAACTTGTGCAGTGTGTGGCCAGTGAAGAGCACAACAGCGACGTTAAAGTGAAAAATCATTTATGCGGTATTAGATGCAGTTTGCTTCCTTTATTTTTCCTTGCGCTACTTTCATTTGCAAAAATACTCTATTAAATCATATTCTTCTAGAGGAATCTTCCAATTTTTTCTATTTTGCCAACGTTAATTTTTATTTTTTACAGTTTTTCTCTCCTATTTTTTATTCTCCTTTTCGTTTTATATGTGTTTGTGTG
This sequence comes from Germaria angustata, assembly GCA_963681545.1. Lineage (NCBI taxonomy): Eukaryota > Metazoa > Arthropoda > Insecta > Diptera > Tachinidae > Germaria > Germaria angustata. The sequence goes on along the minus strand of OY813000.1, from coordinate 80,559,561 downwards.
TGTAATTGTTATGGAGTTTCCTGCTTTAGATTTATAATTAAGATTTGGTTTGTAGCAATTGCTGTTTAAATTTATGATTTTTCTGCTCTACGTTTATTTCATTTTTTAATTTTGTTTCACGTCTCTTGCCAGCCCGAGTGTGACACCAAATATTATAAATTAGGAAGGCGTGTTCAAACATACAGCAGCCACTTTACTGTGTTTGAATTGTTATTGTTTTCATTCGTTTTTTTTACGTCCAGGTTTGTTCCATTCATTTATAATTTTTCCTATTTAATTATTACATTTTTTAATTATTTTTCACAAAAATTTTTTATTTTAGCTACGTTATGAAAAGTTTGTTTAATTTTTTCGTAAAATATAAAGATGCTTTTTTAAGCATTTTGTGTTTTTGGCTCTTCTGTAATTATAATCAATTTACACGTCCATTAATCAACAATTGATTGTTGAAAAGGATTTTGCTACAAATAATTTTCTTTGTAAAGCCCATGAAATATTTATCTATAAAAACTCCGTCATAATGGTTTTATAAAGCTTTTAAACGTTTCTACTTATAAAGCCATTATGAAATTATTCTTGAAAAGATTTCCAAACCAAGCACGCTATAACCATATTACAAAAATAAAATATTGATTAAAAAAAACTAAAGTCGGAACTTTTTGGACTCACTTTCTACAGAGAACTCGGTCAAAGATCTTTAGAGAAAATTTGTTAAAAGAAACGGAATTACACAAAGAAAACTCGATACAAGTTCTCTTTTATAGAAAACTCGTTGAAACGTTAACTGTAGAAAATTCATCTAAGGGAACGATGCATTACTAATGGTGTTGGGAATATTTATGACTAACGCTCTCAGTACGCTTAGATGCCTGGTCACAGACTGGGACACAAAGACCAGGGTTCAGAGCTTTAATAACAAACGCTCGCAAAAGATTTTATAGCAGAATAAATTCTGTATTGTTGTGTAACTTATTAGAACTATTAGTGCTAAAGAAAGTAAAGTGTTTTTAAGTCCAAATTGCCCGAAAATCTCCTACTTAATAGAGCATAACCCCTTCCTTACACACTGTTGTAGTCCAAACTCTGCCCTACTCTCCTATACCCCATTGTATAGCCGCCTGTGTAAACCAGAACAAGTTCTCTGATCCAAGGTCAGATATTTTGTGGAAAATTTATCAATTAAAAAATTTAAATATTTTTTTGCACAGATTTGCAACATTATATATTTAAATATTGTGGCCTTCTATACACAAATTTAAAGACAAACACTTTTTACCGAATCACCTTCTTTTGGAAAAACTTCTTTTTGGCAACATTACGCTAATTTCTAAATGGGGATGTGATGGATCATCTGATCAGAATCAATACATGCAACGTAATGTCGAAAATTCTTCATCAAAAAGTTACTTGATCCGTCAACCAGAAATGAAGTATGAAAAAATTAAATCCCCTCTTCACACCAATAAAATTTGCATTCAAAGAGGAAGAAAAGGATATCAAAACTGAAGAAGCTGGACAAATAAAAGATATATTTTTATTTCATAAATATAAAAATGTATGTATCTCACAATGATTGATGGAAAAGTTGTACAAACTTTAATCGAAACAAAGTCATCGCCAAGCGGCTTTATATTCTAAAACATATCCTAGACTACGTTTTATGAAGCATATTTTTAAATTGGGTTATGATTTGGAACTTGGTCCCTTCTATGAAATAGCGAGAAAAAAATAAAGTAAGGAAAAAAGAAAGCTAAATAAAACAAAATAAAAGAAAAATATCAAACCAAGGATGTGGAAACTCCCGACGTGGAAACTGCAGCATCTATCACAGGTACAGATAATGAATTAATGAGACGATTCAAAATCATATTACAAGTTCTAGCATTTAGCAGGAAGATAACTGATAAAATATTTCCAGACTACGCCAACATAACAGCTGAACTTTCTGACGAAAAATGCTCTCGGAGATATATGCCATCTATAGATCATAAAATTTTGTACCACGGGGAGCAAATAACAAAAATAATATGCTTTCTAAAGAAGCGGAAGAAAAAAGATGAAAATTTTCCTGATGTTGTACTAATGAAAACTATTTTGTTGTGCACAATTCGGATCCACATATTTCATATATTCGTCAAAGATGGAAAACTACTTCTATTGAAATAGACGAAGAAGCTAAACAACTAGAAGACATGTAAGCATGTAATTTTTCCGAGTTTAAGGATCATAGTGATCATCGAAACATTTCATTCAGTGTTAAAACCGCAATATAACATTTAAAATTAGAAGGATAGTTTTTCTTTGCTATTCTTGGTAATTCCACGAGGCTTTCGTTTCTAATTTTATTAAGACCTGCGGCTTCCTTCAAGTTTATGACAGCAATAAATTTTTCAATCTCCAGAATATCAAATCTCCAGAATATCATTTGGCGGGAGCGGATATGTTTGGCGTAAAAACTTTTCCTTATAAAAAACTTCCTTTTTCGCTGTCAGTCCTTGCCCAGTCTTCATTCAGACAAAGCAGGGGAGGCTTAATTTTCGTGGGTCTTTCAAGTCTTCTGGTGGATCGCCATAGTGAATAACCTGTTTGTGAAATTGGGTCTAGTTCCCGTAGGTATTGTTGTAGCAATTGTGTTTTTTATAATCTAGAAGTATTTTAAACTTTCAAATACATTCGGGTAACCCCATTTTTAGTTGAGGTGATCTGTATCGTTCCCAACCCATCCACGTCTACAGAGTATACTCGGTTATACCTCACATCACAATAGGTGAAAGAAGCATGCTGAGCACCCAATTTGTGAGATTACTCAAATTTTTAATGGAACTATCTATATCCTTAGGCGTTCTTAACAGCATATTTTCCGTGCAATGGTAACTGAGATAACTGGGTAAAATCAGTTAACACGCGTTGTTGTCATCGCTAACTCGACCATGAGTGATGCAGTTTCATTACAGTATATGGTAACAATAGTGGATGAGTGGTCTAAAAAAGTTTCTACTTGAATCATTTCTATGGGCTCGCGATTCGCTACTCCAAAGTCAATAACACCAGGCTCTGTCTACTCGAAATTACATTAAAACCCATTTTAGATGTGGTATCAACCAAAATACGATGCTTCGGAGTGATTAATCGTGATCCCCACAACGTATATTTAGCATTATAGTCGCCAGCTGCCATAAAAAGTGGCGCTAGTTATTCATAAAGAGAGCTGTATTGACTTCCAGTAATTTAAAATCTGAGAGCAATAAATTAAAGAGATCAACAAGTGCTGATTGCAGGCTGGTTCACACATGTTTGTTGCTTGAAGGCAATATTAACAGAGGTCGTCCAATAAATATGTCTTAAGGCGTGATTTTATTAGTATTACCGACCCACCACTAGCTCTTTCTTAGGGGTCCTTTGCGTCATATAAAGTTTACCCGTATATTTTAAAACAGCTTCTAGACGTTAGATGAGTCTCAGAGATAAGCATTACGTCAATTTGTTTATCCATCATGAAATATTCGAGCTCATTTCTGTGTAGGCGGATGCTGTTTGCGTTCAAGAAACTTATTTTTAAATTCATGTAACGCCGTAAACTACATTTTTAACATTTCTTGCATCGTTCTGGACATGCGTTTGGTAAAGTCATTTACTGTTTGGATTAGAGCCTCTATTTAAGCATTAATGCGACCAAAATAAAAGGTATTAGTTTCCCTTTGTGGTGGTGCTTTTTGCCAAATAATCTTGTTCTTGGTAGAATATTTTTGTGTTATTGATGGATTAGAGTTTAAAATCTTACCGTACAAAACCTAGCTTGTAGATGGTTGTGCCAACAGTGCATAATTTGTGTCCAATGCTGAATTGATATTGAAGTAGATTTTTTGGTCAAAGAACGCTTGATGAGCGCGTAAGCAGGGCAACCTTTGTAAATTGGCGGTATCGTTGCCTCAGTTTTTGGTTTTAAATTTATTTTTGGGCTTATCGCACTTTGCAGTATCGTAAGCCTCCCCACATGCAACACAAACAGTAGGTAGTTTACAGTAGTTTTTGGTATACCCATATTCCGGGCCGTTAGCGGATTGGATGGTTTAAGCTCTCTTATGTGGTAACTGTTATGTGCAGCAAGTATTTCAAGTTATAAATTAGGTGCGTTTCATTCCTTATATCGTTCGGTTCGAGTTTTAATCGAAACAGTAGCTGGGGATTTTCGCCCTGTTTGTAATTTTAGAAGCATTTTTAACCTTATTGCCACAATCCTTCAAGCCGGCCTTTAAATCGTATGGTCCACGTAAGGGTTAATAACTTTTATTACGATCTGAAGAGCTTTACCTTTTTTTATTTGGTACCGTTCAAACTCAGAAGCTGGCGTTAGCCATTGTCATCGTTAACTTGTATTTTGATGTCATATTAGTTTCCACGGTATCACAAAGAAGGAATTTTCTTGAATCAATTTTATCAATTCTTTGACCAAATTATTTAAGTTTTGCTCTCTAAAATAAAAGGGGGGGGGGGTGTCTTGATTTCTGACTTGTTATAAGTACGTCGTTTTCATTCTGGAAAATAATGAATCTGTTCTGAGTATTGGGCTTGCTTTTGTCATCGTCCTTGGCAATCTTTGCAAAAGAAGCGACTTTCGGAGACTTTTTTACTTCTGCAGTCACTCTGATGTATGCGTTGTTGCCATTTGCATTTGGTTCATATTTGTTGGATTAATTACTCATTAGAGTTTTTAATTTGTTTCGTGGTATTTATTTAAAATACAACGACACACTCGAAGACCAAATTTAAAAAGATAAAGTAAATGTTTTTATTATGGTATGTAGGCAACTGTAACTGTTTGTAGCAATTAGAAGTTTACAAACGATTTATGGTCTTCTTTTCCATACTTGAAGCATTTACTATTTATCGACTTGCAGTCCTTGGTTATACGATTTTCTTTTCCGCATTCGTAGCATTTTCTGTTTATTACACAGTGTTACAAAATTGAATGAAATAGAAAAACCTGGGACCGGATATTATTTTTCTTGTAGGTCTTGTTGAGCTAAAGAGGAATCCAATAGTGAAATTTGCCGGACACCTCCAAAATCCGGATTTACGGTTAAAAAACCGGGTTTTTACCTTTGCGCACTTATAAGCCTGTAACTTTGTTGATAATAATCCGATTTTCAACTTCTTACTAGATTTGGAAAGAAGAAACTGAGATCTTTCAAATAATAAAATCACGCCGGTGACTGATATCAGTAAATAGGCCACAAATAAAGCAAAATTTCAAGCAAACACTTTTGAGTTAAATAACCAAAAATAAAATTTTGTATAAAATGTTTAAAAGTTTATATTCATGAAAAGTTAAATAACTCAGTCAATTGCATATCTATTTTTAACCCCATATATGCATTGTAATTATAAATAAACGTACTTTTTGAATAAATTAAATTGTATTATAGTTTCTTAATAAAATAATGTATAAAAACGTCACCGAATTTGAAAATTTTTTGAAAAATCTGCAAATTTTGTGTTTGCTCGACAATAACACCCAAATTTCCCAAAAATTTTCTTAAATAAGTTATATATTATTTGAAAGATCTCAGTTTCTTCTTTCCAAATCTAGTAAGAAGTTGAAAATCGGAATATTATCAACAAAGTTACAGGCTTATAAGTGCGCAAAGGTAAAAAAACCGGTTTTTTAACCGTAAATCCGGATTTTGGAGGTGTCCGGCATATTTCACTATTGGAATCTTGTTTTACTCGACAAGCCCTACAAGAAAAATAATATCCGGTCCCAGGTTTTTTGGACTGTCGCACAGTGTTATTAATGTAAAACACGCTGGTGTTTATTTGAAAGAAACATTTTATAAATAAAGAAAAATATCTCTAAGAAGAATTAAACAATTTTTATATTAAATTACGTTAAACAAACCTCTGGAGCAAAGATGAATTTTTTCCTTTTTGCTCTGTGCTGATTAATGATTTATAACTAATTTTTGTCAGTTGCAATCAACTGAACAACTGAGCTGCTGAACGAACTAGCGGTCAGTTAAGTGTACTGAAAAATACAACCGTAGTGTCGAGATAGTTCTATACAAGATGTAAATATTAATTGGATCCCTGCACTTATGTATGCAATGCATAATCAGATGAACTAATCTAGCCTGGATATGCCCTAAGTATCGCTGATGCAGTATCGTCTATAATGCCTTTTAACTCTGTTAAAAGCAATATCCTTCTTTAGAGAGCTGAGAATAAATAGCGTAAAAGGAATACTTGTCGGGTCACAAAGAAATTGTGGGCATGTTCCAATGAGAGGCACTCAGTACAACTAACCAACAGTACAAGCAGTACTGACGGACCAATGTTAATGAAAATAAAATTCATCTGTTATGAAAATACGCTGCACAGTGTTCTTCGTGGTAAGATTTTCTGTAGAAAATTCATCGACAATTTTGCTAAAGAATCTTAGTATAGGGAATATCTATTACTAAAAGTTTTAATTTAAGATATTAAAAAAATTGTTTTTATATACGTATGCATACGAGTATGTTTATAGAGAAAATAAAACTTATTTTTATCTAAATGCATTCATTGTTGTAGCTTTAGGCCTTCATATGCCGACATCTCATTGGTCGCTAAACCAAATCTTCAGTGAAGTTAAAGCAGTTTGGATGTTTATGCCATACGAATCAAATACAATATGAGAATTCAATGTTGTATATGAATCACAACAAAATATATAATCATAGTAGGCTTAAAATGCTTTTATACAAACAACACAAGAAACAATTATACTCAACGTGAGTATATTTTATTTTTGGACACGTTAGTAAATATGAAGCAACGAACTATGATGAATGTGATCAAAGGAGGGCCTACTTTGAAAGTTAAAGGATAACTGCTTCAAAAAGTTTATTTCGCACTTTTATGACTAAAAAATATGTATTTTAAAGCATTTAAGAAATTACTTTAAACATAATCATATTATGAAATTTTATTTATTATTTCATTTCCATTATTAAAAATCTCAACATTCGTTCTATTAAAATCTTGCAGCCAAATCTTTTGCAACACGTTGACTTCAAATATATGGCCTGTCCATTATCGTAATTACAATGGCAAGAATAATGTCAATTGTTTTCCGTCATTTCCCATTCCTTCCTTAACAACTTCTTTCGCACTTTAATGCGATACAGAGTTTGTATGACAGTTTACTACTCTCTCTACTTGGAAAAAATATATTATTTTGTAATCATTACGGAGCAAATCGAAATGGTGCTCAAATAAATAAACGTCTTTTTTCTCTATGTTCAATTATATTTGAAGAAAAAACTTTAAACGTTATGTTGTCTCAGTTGCCTGCAACATTCTTCAACAAACTTCTTTAGAACGTCGATTGGAAATTTCAGAAAACGCTTGAGGAAATTTTCCGAAAGGGATTATTATTAAATTAAGAAAATTAACAGAGACTATAGAATCGATTTGAACTAAAACTTCGGTGAACGCTTAAGTAGTACCATATTCGTAATATTAACGACATTGTTTTGCAGTGTATGTGATGTATGCTGGAATCGATTATCTGATGTCCATATGTCTATCTGACTGACGGGGAATTTCTTAGGTTTGCAGATCATTCTGCCCTAAACAGAATCTTGAATATAGAGAGCGTAAACAAAGGATTGGTTTGGAAAATATCAAAAGTTTCTTTAAACAATATGAGTAAATTTTTTATATATAATATTGAAATTTATCATTTCGGATATTCTTCCCGAAAATTCTTAAAAAATGTATGATTCGTTCGTTCGCGACTAAATCAAATCGTCAGTGAAGCTTAAGCAAATTGAAAATATTCAATCTCACATGTCTATGCCAAAACAAACGAGAACAAAATAAGAATTATCTATCGTGTATGAATACTATGAAATACATAATCACGATAGACCGACAATGTTTTTGGCTTGGCGCTCAATGAAATGTCGGAATACTCGTATACCACGAAGCCATTAGAGTTCTTCTCTACCAATTTTATATCTTCCTTCGATTTTCCCTGCAATATAGTTGAAGTAAATGACATTTCTGATTTCTCATTGTGTGGTGCAAGTATGATGTTTCTCTGCACTTTATAATTGTCCACGATCCCGGCCTATTTTTCGAAGCACTTATGTATTTGTTACGCGTTCTGTCCAAGTTATTTAAAAAAAAATCATCGATATGCCCACATTTCAAAAGCTTCTAATTTGTTTATGTCGACTATTTTTAACGTCCATGTCTCCACTGGCCAAGCATAACATTTTACAAACAGAAGTCTTAGAATGATATTGAAGTCGCGGTTTGTAAGGCCCTGTTTTATTTACATCATGTTGATCTAGCCATTTATATATGATGTTTAATTTCCATAACTTTCATCAACCCAGGAACTTAGTTATTTCGTTCTATTGTCATATTATGACTTCGAGAAGCCTTTTTAAAGTGAGTGGCTACACCTTCTATGATACAAAATACCCGAGAGGAAGAGCATGCGGAGGATCAGCAGTTCTAATAAAGTCAAGACTCAAACACTATATTCTTGAGAACATTTGTGAAGACCATCTACAAGCAACAAATATTTGCATCGAAAATTTTTGTTCAAATCTCGTGATATCATCGATTTACTCTCCTCCCAGATTTTCAATCAGTGAGGGTCAATACGAGGATTTTTACAAAACTCTTGGCCTTTATTTCGTAGCAGCTGGAGATTACAATGCAAAACATACGTTCTGGGGATCGCGTCTTATTACACCTAGAGGTAGAGCATTGTTCAACACAATTTCAAAAATGGGTTTGGATGTCATTTCTAGCGGGGAGCCTACTTACTGGCCTACTGACATACAAAAAATTCCGGATGTTATAGATTTTGTGGTCATGAAAAATTTCCCTAGGGATTTAATTCATGTTGAAGCTTCACATGATCTCTCCTCCGATCACTCTCCCACGATCGTTACAATTTGTAGCCCACTAGGAAGTGACTTACCTCACCCATATGTGAAGATGATAAATCGTGTTAACTGGCTGGGGTTCAAAAAATATCTCAGTAGTCATTGTACGGAAAACATCAGGCTTAGAACTCCCGATGATATTGAACTAAATATTGCCAATCTTACCGAGAATATTAAACAGGCTGCTAAACATGCTACTACCTCCCATCCGCAGACTGGGTTAAATAGAATTTATTCTGCGGATATTGAACGTCTCGTATTTGAAAAAAGAAGAGCTAGAAGGGAATGGCAACAGCTCAGATCGCCCCAACATAAAATCAGACTTAGAGAATGCACTAAACGACTCCAAGAGTTGCTTGCATCTGAAAAATCTGCTTCTCTCAAGAACTATCTGGAAGGTCTCGCTGTCACAGCAGCATCTAATTACTCCTTGTGGCGCGCAGCTAAAAAACTTAAAACACCCGTTGAGTCTAAACCACCCCTGCGCACTTCTACCGGAGGTTGGGCAAGAAACAATACTGAAAAAGGTAACATATTTGCTGGGCATTTAAAACACGTATTTACCCCAAACACATGTACTGGTGCTGTTGATTTGCCGAGTGTAGTTTCTCTACCCCCTCGACCCATAAAGTTTAAGATGCGTGATGTACAAAAACACAAAAACTAATTGCTAAAACCAATCCAAAGAAGGCCCCGGGTATTGATGGAATTAGTAACAAGATGCTGATGCAGTTGCCTCGTGTTGCTATTAGAACCCTGTTGTTTATTTTTAATGGCATTTTACGACTGGAGTATTATCCACACAGCTGGAAACTTGCCATGGTCAAAATGATTCCAAAGGCGTGCAAAGATCTTACAAAGGCTGAGTCATATAGGCCAATAAGTTTACTGTCAACAATTTCAAAGCTCTTCGAAAAGCTGCTCATGATAAAATTGTAACCAATTCTAAATGATATTGGTTGCATACCGGACCATCAATTTGGTTTTAGAAGTCAGCATAGCACCATTGAACAATGTCATAGATTGGTACATTTTATAAGAAGAACATTTGAAGAAAAGAAGTATTGCTCTTCCCTCTTTATTGATGTTTCTCAGGCATTTGATAAAGTGTGGCATGAAGGCCTAATTTTAAAATTGAAGACATATCTACCAATAAACATAGTAAATCTGTTGGAAAGTTACATTCTTGCCCGGAAGTTCACTGTTGTGGAAGGAGACTTCATGAGTGGGCCCGAAACTATCTCATCCGGTGTGCCACAGGGGAGTATACTGGGGCTAGTTTTGTATTTGATTTATACCTGTGATATGCCTTCAAGCAGTAATATCCTAACTTCTACATTTGCCGATGATACAGCCTGGCTTAGTATGCATGAAAACCCTCACGAGGCATCCCGATATCTTCAGGAACATATTAACCTGTTGGAGCTGTGGTTGAACTTATGGAGAACAAAAGTAAATGAACAAAAGTGTGTTCATGTCACATTTACCCTACGAAGAGACACTTGTTCCTCTATTCGAATCAACAATCAAGTTGTTCCTCAACACTCACAGGTGAAATACCTTGGTATACATCTTGACCGACGGCTTGCATGGAAACACCACACTGACTCTAAGCTAACACAAATGAAGCTTAAATTAACCCAGATACAATGGCTGATTGGTAGAAATTCTACCCTCAGTCTAGATTGTAAACTTTTAATATACAAGTCGCTTTTGAAACCCATATGGTGTTACGGAATTCAGCTATGGGGCACTGCTTCAGCTTCCAATGTAGAGAGAATACAACGTATGAAAAACAAAATTTTAAGGTTAATAACATCGGCTCCTTGGTACATAAAAAATTCTATTTTACATCGTGATTTAAATATGCAACTTGTGACCGCTGAAATTGCAAAATATGCTGGAAAATATTTAACAAAACTCGAGTCCCATCCTAATCCCCTTGCTCGTAATATCTTGAACTTACTGGACACATCCGTTTAAAAAGGAGGGCCACTAGGGCCTTAATACACAACATTCCAGATGAACATTTTTGAAAATATTTTTGTGCTTAACACGACATTTATGTATTTTTAATTACTATCTCTAAGTTTATGTCCGACACTGGTTGGGCATAATTATTATATCTATATTTAAGATTTGAATACTTATTGTTAGTTCAGTTTAATAAAGATACAATAAATAAAAATTAGTGGAAAAAAAATTTATTTAGTTTTCTTAACATCTATATAGTATATTATGTTATATTTCTCGATAATTGAGGACCATCTAAAGTATTTGTCAAAACAGCAATATCATCGACATAACATATATAGTTGATATTATAGCCATTTACCTTGTTCCGGGTAAATACTGAATAAAAAGAGTTACAGCACACATCCTTGTCTTACTTCTCCGTATATATTTAGCTGTTCCATTAACGTGTTACCGACTTTTATTTTGTTAGTTTGGTGCCGATATACAGAAGAATGTTCCTTAGTTTATGGTGCTGCACAGCATCAAACGTGGTAGACTACAGGCTCGAAAGCTTCCTCTCAGCTTTTCATGCCAGTAATGCCTGTTGTGGTACTTTAAAGCGCTGAACCATTTTGTGCATTTGAAGAATATTTGAAATTTTCGCTTGGAGACTCAGTAATCACCTAAAATTTGCTATTGGGCCTTAAAAAATGCTTTAAAGCGAAAAGAATCAGCACAAAGTAATAAAATGAAATCAATGTGATGCTGTGAAAATCTATTTGAAACAAATGTTAATAAAACTGTGTACTTTAGGAAATTGCCATCATTATGGATTTTCTTGTGTATATTTTTTCCTTATCAGTTTCTCCCATTATTTGAGTAGTTTTGTTAATGCAACAATAGATAGTTTTTCTTTGCAATCTTATGGTAGATAAAACACTAGAAATTATTAAGAAAACAGGGTATTAAAAAAAGATTGATAGGAAAAAATTAACAAAAAACACTTAAAAAGTCAAACACAACAGCATACAAGTGCTTGTCAAGATTGGTCGCGATACTTGCCATGATAGTCGTGCTACTTTCCATGACCATCTACATTCAAACTAATGCTATGATGCAGTAACTTGGCAATCGGAGCAAAATATTTGTACATAAATAGTCATTTCTTTCATATAGAGAAGAAGCTCTCTTCCATCTTACAATTTAGTTCTCTTGAAAAGCAAAAGCCTTTTACTATAATTTTTCAATAGTCCAAACTTCCGTTTTTAATCTATTTGATTTTGGTTTCCTGTATTCTCGAAAAAAAGAAAGAGAAGAAAAAACTACAAAGAGAGCACAGCATGGTCATCAGCAATTACCAGTCTGTGTAAGAATCTGGGGGCTGAATGGCTCCGCAGGATTCAGACGAAGATTTATTGGGCATGATTAATAATGAAAAAAATGTCCTGCAAGATATTTTTCAGCCCCTTTACTTGCAATGGAAACTTATATCATCAATAAACAATTGTATTGTTTCTCTTAATCTGCACTTCACCCATCGAAATCAAATTCGAAATATCATAAAAAGTCCCAACTGTGATCCAGGTTCTCGTAAACAGTGTCCTTTAGTTCAATATTTAGGTATTCTTGTCACATATTTAATGCTGATAGACACAGATGGCAGTTTTTGAATATGGCTACATGGACCTATGCCCAGAACTCTATCTAAGGAGCTGAAACTATATAATCCCCAGAGCACAAAATAGTTAACTCAATCTGCTGTTTAGCAAAAGCTGTTAGAGATCTTTAGTTGTTGACTGCTTGAAGCTGACAACCTACCATAAGTACTACCTTTAAGTCATCAAGTTGTTAGTTGTAATGGTACCCGATAGAGTTCAGGTCAAACTTGGATTTCCTCTAATTCTAGGGCCCATTCGTCCTGCCAAGAGAGCATTGAAAGCTTTAGAACAACTTGCGGCTGAGACAAAAGGATTGACGCATTTGGAATTTTCGTAGTTTCCTTCTTGTTAACCAGAATGTAAGGAAAATTGGTAACTAACAGAAAAGATTGAATATTTTTGTGCCGCCAAGCACTTCATACAACATTTTTTTACGTCCATAGCGGGCATCGATGAAAGACAAATATGCACTTGTGTTAAAATTAAAAACCCTACACCCTGTATCTACTCGTGCTAGCATCTTTTTAAAGGAACCCAACGTAAATCTTTAAATGAAAAAACATTAAAATTCAATAAAACATTCCAGACACGAATCGTGCTGGTAAAACACAAAATACTTCCGTCTAAGTAACAAAACAGCAGTGATTAAGACCCCATAAAATGTTCTTAAGAAACACTTTCGAATAAAATGCGTAACTATCTGCCGCACCATTACAACATCGAAACATACCCTCCGCATAGTATCGCAACACTGCTTTCGTCACTGCATCACATGATTATCAATGTCAACGTCTAGGGAAAAAATTATAGGAGAAGAAAGCAATATCAAGTTTAAGGAGGATAACAACAATATTATCGATAATATTGACACTTCCTGCAATCAATTGCACACATATAAGCGCCCACGACGAATACACAGACACAGGCACAGACACAATCAAGAGCAACAACAGCAACAGCATCATTATCCATGAAAACGCATCAATGCAAACAGACTCTTAAACACTGGCTGCTAGATGAGAAGCATCTTAGATGTCTGCAGCTCCTCTTTTACATTGATATCTTCAACATCTTTTTAGTTTATGTTTTGGGGAAAGGAGAGAGGGAGGAGGATGACGGTGAAGTTGTTCGTGAATCCTACATTTTTAACTGCATTTGTCTCAAGTATTTTTATTTTCGATATCGCCTTCTTTGGCTGATTGCAATTTTATGTGAATTTTTTCCCGAACGCTTGGCAAAGTATAAATAAAAAATTTTCAAACTAATATCCGGTTATATTTTTTCAGTAACAACGACCGTCGTAAAGAGTCATCGTAATAGTAAACGCAACAGGGATATAAAAGAAACAACAACAAATTTTAGTCAATTTCGAAAGCAACTTGCTGCGCGTTGCAAATCTTAGTGGGAGTTTTGAAGAAAAAAAAATCAATTTACACGTGCAATGGTGCTGTGATAATGACAGGAATGCTTAAATTTGTTAAATGTTTTTTTGTGCATTTTTTCTATTGCTTTTTATTTTCACCATAAGTTTGAATTTTGTAAAAAAAATGTGTAAAATAAAACTAGTGGGAATCAATTTAATGGTTATTATTTCAGGTAGAAATTAGAGTGGTTTGGTTTCTACTTGTCTTTAGACACAGTTTCTAAGGAAGCTGTTAAATTATAAAATTATTATATTAAAAATATTTTTACATACGTTGCACATTGGCTTGTCCAATATCCAAAAATCACAAAAGAATAATTTTACTTGTAAAGAATTTTTCTAATAGTCAATTAACCCTCAGATGATGATTTTTTTATTTGCGTTTTCTTTTTGGCTGTCAGTATTTTTCTTCAGAGACCAACCACGGATTTTGAGAAACTTTTTCTTGTTTGAAAGAAAAGCTAATACTTTATGTTGGCGGCCAGTTGATGATTCCTCTTTTTGCTACATGCTTTAATCAAAAACTGCTTAGAATTGGCATTCACTCCACTTTGTGTAAAGTCTAGTTTAAGATATTTAGAACGTTAATCGAAATGCCGCTCATTCTTGCATATCTTTACCGCTTTAGTATTTTATACTGTATTGAGCTTCTTAAGTTGCCGACGAATGGTGAGCAGTTGATGTTGTGGAACGAAGACTACCTGCTGTATTTCATTTTATTAAGGCTCTTTGATGATGCTGAAACATTTTTCCAAAACAACATGGTTTTTGCCGTGGTAGATCCACAACTACAATTTTAATGCAATTGACGTCATTTATCAACGCAGGTTTTTATAATCAGCAAACAGATGCAATTTTTACAGATCTTAGTAAGGCATTTGACAAGGTAAACAATGACCTGTTGATTGAGAAGGTTTATGTAATTGGCTCTACTGTTAACTTCCTAAATTAATTGAAATCGTATATAAAAGGACGAAAACAATAAGTTATATTCAATAACTCCAAATCTAATCATGTTGAAGTAATTTCTGGTGTTCCTCAGGGTAGCCATCTTGGGATTCCTTATTTCTGATTTGTATAAAATTTCTTCCAAAAGCCATTGCATTCTGTAATTTTCTAATGTATGCGGATGATGTTAAAATTTTCACAAATATTGCTAAAGTTAATGATACCATTCATCTTCAGGCGGATTTTAGACTTTGGAATTTACTTCGACAAAAAACTTAACTTCAACAGACATGTTACATTTGCTGTTAACAACGCTAATAGTATTTTATTTTTCTTAAAACGATGGGCTAAAGAATTTAGCGATCATCGAACATCGTGCGTAAGACCCATTCTTGAGTATGGCTCTATAATTTGGTATCCTCAGTACAATTTATATATTAAAATGAATCAGAATCAGTCCAGAAACAATTCCTGTTATTTTGTCTTTGTTATCTTCTGTGGAAACCAGCTGTAAATCTGCCGCAATATCGTAATCGCAATATCGTAAATCTCCCAGCATTGGAAAGCCGAAGGTTGGTATCTAACATTGTATTCTTCCTAAACTTATTTGAAGGTAAACTGGATTCAATTTATCTTCGCAGCGAAACAGGCAACTAAGATCATTTGAACCCCAATTGCGACGTTTAAGGAGAGAGGCAGAGCTATATTTGTTCTTAATCAATTATTAGGTTAATTTCGTATTGCCTTTGGGTTGCTATTGTGATGACAGTTGGAATTGTTTTAGGACTATTTCCAGCGATGACCATGTCCGATTTGGTTAATAATCTCTGAGTGAACTTTTTGGTTATCCGCTTGGAGTGAAATGACCCATATGTTTGTATAAACATAATTTATATTTAAAACATCAAAAGAGCTGCTCCAGCGGACAAAATATTTTATTGGAATGTTCTACGTTATTATACGATTCAATAAATTATATTTTTCGAAGTTTCGAAAAGTGCAGCAATTGCGTTGGAAACTACGCTGTGAACTAACGGAGTTGCGTTTTGTACACGCACTTTAAACCTTCTTTGTCCAAGCATCCTGTTTCTACATCAGCTTAACATAGACATGAACTATAGCCAGTTACCTCAACCATCACAAGCTAAAATATTTAAAGCCCAAACCATCCACTTGTCATATGCTACTGTATTAAGGTCTAACAAAATATCTTGTCAAAATGTGCAACTAGCAAATGGGTCCCAAAACTGTAATGTTTAGTTGCATTTAGGCTTCCATATATTTTAGACGGTGAACGTTTCTACAATAAACATGACCAATATGATACAATACAGTCCATGAACTGAAAAAATCTGTTTTTTTTAATGTAAACGTCAACAAAAAGTCATACTTGAATATTTTTTGATAGAAAAAAAAATCGATGTTATGATGATCTCTGAGAATAATCTGACATGTAGAAGTTTCTTTAGAAATAAAGATTACACCATATATGACACCATGGATCCGCGGAGTAAAGCTAACGCTGGCTCGGCCTTCCTGAAGAATACCTTCGAGTTACAAACATCTGCACTGAAAGTCCTGGTGGTTTAATATTTTATTACGCTCCAAAATTTTCATTCACCGAATGTCAATACAGCATCGAAGGGCTATAACGCTAAAAACGATTGATCACACCGAAGAGCCATGTTTTGTTTGATACTATTTCCAAATTGGGCTTAAGTGTAACTTTGAGTGAGCAGTTAATACACTGGCCAACATATTGACAAAAAATTTCTGATGCTATTGATTTTGCAGTAGTAAAAGGTGTGCTCAGTGGTTTGATTAAAGTTGAGACTTGTGCAGACTTATCTTCTGACCACTCTCCTACGATTATTACTATATGCTGACACGATACTTCATCACCCACTTGCGATATGGCAGTGCCACACTTATTAATCCGTTAAAATTCACGGAAAGCGTGTTTTAGAACGCCTGCAGACGTAGACGACTCCATTAAGAACTTTCAGGGAAACCAGGCTGTTCAACATGCGTAGTTCACCGATCGACAGGTGAGGTATAAACAAATTTACTACGCAGATGCAGAATGGCCTCTAGCTGAAAAAATTTGCCATGAAGAGAGTGGCTACAATACAGATTATCTGGTTAAAAACGAGGCTAAAAGAATGCACAACTAAGACAAGCAACTTCTATAGTATACAGAAACTTAATGACTTCAAAAATTCATGCAACACTGCAAACAGAAATTAAAACACACGCAATAAGTTAGTCCCCATTGCGTTTGCTGCTGGCATCGACAAAGGCACTCTTTTTATTAGCCACTTAAGAAAAGTATTCACACCAAGCAAAGCAATTACTGCTGAAGCTGATCTTTCCCTAAGATGTGATTTTCACCAGATTAAAAATTCTTTTGGAGGCCTAAACTCGAAGAAACCTCATAGTCTTGAAAAAATTAGTAAAAATACGCTTTGTAAACTGAAAAACTGCTGATCCCAATAACAAACTAAGATAGTGGAAGTGTCTCGAATAACACCACGAAAAAAAAACACAAGGACTTGTGGTTAGATCTACTTTCGGAGAACATATGTTGTTCTGCTCTCTTTATTGACGCTTCTAGCCTTATGATAAAATATGGCATTATCGACTTATTAATAAAATAAAGCGAAGCTAATTAATTGGTCGTAAATGCATTATTAGAGAAGATGATTTTATAAGCATTCTGGAGCCAGTAGAAGCAGAAGACTCCCAAGGCAGCATTTTGGATTCTATTTAATATATGCCTGTGACATACATTCACATGTCATCGTTTGCTGATGATACTCGTACAGCTTTCTTAAGGCTCCATGAATACCCAAAAGAAATTAAATAGATCCAAATGAAATTGAAAGAACAAACTCACAAACCAATAATGTGCTTTGGACTCAGTTATGGGATATCGCCTCGGCATCTAATATAAAAAAAGATTCAAAGGCCACAAAATAACATTCTCCGAACGATTACAACCGCTCCCTGGTATGCATTTCTGCCAGACAAATTAGGGGCAAAATCGTAAAATTTTCAAGAAAAATTCATCTCAA
Source organism: Germaria angustata (assembly GCA_963681545.1). Lineage (NCBI taxonomy): Eukaryota > Metazoa > Arthropoda > Insecta > Diptera > Tachinidae > Germaria > Germaria angustata. Next base: position 80,541,557 of record OY813000.1, on the reverse strand, counting down.
TCGTCAAAATGTTTTATGTATTATCTTTAATACATGTAAAATATAATGAAATAATTTAATTAACACTTTTGCCCCTAATAAAGAAATTCGGTAGTTAAAAGACTACATGAAAATACAAAAATCAACAAGGATACTGCTGATGGCCTTGGTAGCTAGCGCTCAATATCTAACTTTATAATAATTAATTTATTATTAAGCTATATAATTAATAATAATAATAATATATTTACAAAAAAAAAAAAATTAATGTATGAATAGTTTAATAGAATTAAACTTTGGCAAACTAATTATATATCTATGTCACCTAAACTTATACATGTATATACGAATACGTTGTATATGTTTGTAAAATAATATACTTTTAAAGCAAATTGAATAAAAGTTCAATTAAGAGACCGAAACAATTATTATAATTAGTGTTTAATAGTCTATTGTGTACAATACTACTGTTACTTCCAAAGACGATTTTTAAAAGACTTAAAATTTCTACATTAATGCTGCAAAAAAACTGGGATTAATTTTTAATAACAGTCTTACCAAAAAAACCATGTCAAGACACTTGTAAGTCAAACATACACAAAACCGATATTTTTTGGTCGTCACACCACTATGCACCTTTGAATATAAGACAACTTCTTGCCAAAAATTCTTGCAACTTTTTGCAATCGGTGACTCTATTACCAAACGAAAACTAAAGGTTTTATAAAACAATATTATCAGATATAAACGCGTATCGAAAATATATGATCACGATTCTCAATTTTCCACGAAACTGCATGGACTCGTTAAACAACCTTTTAAAATACATATGTACGTGTGCTTTTATTTTTACATAAAGTCATTTATTCAGAAATTAATAAAATCATCTTTACCAAATCAGTTAAGGAAAACAAGACTATAGTTCCTTTTCTCCATTTTTTTGTATCCGAATGAAAGTTTTTCATACATGCGGCGCGCCTCTGGAATATTCTCTCTCAAACACAATAACTTAATGAGAACGAAACTTGTTTTAAGCAATTTTTATTTAATTATTTTTCACAATGGGAAAACATATTTAATGATTATATAAATAATTTATAGAAAAAATCAAAAGTTTGTTGTGGCTTTAGCTCTTCATATGCCGAGAGAAAAATAAAATAGACTCACGTTGAGTAAATTGTTTGTTGTGTTGGTTTGTATAGAAACATTCTAAACCTACTATGATTATGTATTTGTTGTAATTCATATGCAATATTGAAATTCTCATATTGTATTTGATTTGTGTGGCATAAACATCCGAGGTTGAATGTTATCAAACTGCTTAAACTTCACTGACGATTTGGTTTTAGCAACCAATGAAATGTCGGCATATGAAGAGCTAAAGCCACAACAAACTTTTGATTTTTCTATAAATAATTTATATATAATTTTATTTAAATATGTATGTAAGTTAAGTATTTTTGCCGTCTCAGCTTAATTTTTAAACACTACCTTCCTATAATCTGAATATAATATTAATTATGGATGAATGGGACTTGAGCATGCAAATAAATAAATATAAAATAAAATAAAGAGGCAAAACAAAAATTTTTGGAATTAAGACTGAATATTTCATTTGTATTTTATTGGTCTTTTCGAAAAATCTACAAGTTTTTCATTTCCCTGTGAAAAATGTTTTTTCTTTGCCCATTTTAATTGTCTCAATTTGGAGTCTTTCACATATTCTAACGAAATGTATACATCCCTTTATAACTCTACACTTAACTTCAAAATGGAATTTTTGTGATATTCTTCCGATGGGGTTTGTTTGAATTTGGAACGATTTTCCGTCATCCCACGTCAAATTTGGTTTATGAACAGACCGGTTTCGGCTTTGTGCCATCTTCAGTGTTCTCGAATACTCAAGAAGATGGCACAAAGCTGAAACCGGTCTGTTCATAAACCAAATTTGACGTGGGATGACGGAAAATCGTTCCAAATTCAAAATGGAATCTTGAATTTCATTCAGTCTTTAGCAAATTCAGTTTAAAAAATTTGTCATTAATGATCGTAATAATTTTTCAATTTTACATCTTAAATTTTAGCATTTCCGTGGATTCACTTTCAAGCGTTTTGTTTACTTTAATTATAACTTTAATGTACATTTACAAAAACAATAGTTGAAAATTGTTGTCAAATTCAAAGTTGCTTTAAATTTGTAGCGAAAATCTATAAAACATCAATATGCAATTTGACGATAAATCGTCAAATCTTGCAACTATATTCTGTGTAAAAAATCTGCATATTCATCAACATCTAGACGTTCCATTAGTCAAAACAGTGGTTGAAAAATACCTGACAACATACGTAAAGAAACTTGAGCACCATTGAAACCCACTAGCCCCTAACATTCTAAACTATTTATAGAAGCCACAAGGAGGGACACGAGATACTTGATGGTATTCAACACAGAAGCTTCAAAAACTATGTTTTTTATTTTATTGTTTGTTGTTCGCTTAGATGCGTATGGGTATATGCCTGCATTTCATTGGCGCTAACCAAATCATCAGTACCCTTTTAGCCAAATCATGATTGAAAAGCATTCAAGCTCGTATACTTATGCCACAGACTACAAATACTGTATGAGAATTCAAACAGAATTTAATCACATTTTTCTATTTGTAATCAACAAAAACACATAAGTATAACAGCTTTAGAAAGCTTTTGTACAATCACAACACAACAAACAATTATAATTGACTTGCGTCTTTTTGTTTTTTCTTTTTACGCCTTGATACAATTAATCATAGAAAAATATGAAAATTTTCTTGAGTTTTTTCTACAACGCAGACAAATGTTTTGTTTTCCAAATAATTTGTTTTCCATTTTCAAAATATACATACATATTAAAAAAAGGACAAGGAAGAATCTTTAACATATATTCTAGACCCATCAATATGCTATCAAATGTAATTCCTGATTTTATATCCCAAATTTTCAAGGAGTAACGCCAAATTTAAAGAATTTTATTTCCAAAACTTACGATATATTGGCAAAAGGTATGGGCTAAAATGAGATTAAATTTTTATAAGAATAATCTAAAGGGAATACCCTTTTCTTTCAATAATTGGCACGAAGCTTAGCAAGAAGTTTAGCAAGAAGTTTAAATTTTCAAATATCACAATATTTCATATATTGTACTTAAAATCTTAAAATTAAGGATACATGAGAATAAAGAGTATCCTTGCAATGATTGGAAAAAAAAGTTTTAGGAGTGTGTTACTGTATAGTTTAAGATATGGTCAAAAAATTCATTGCGTTTTGAAATATGAATTTTAAAATTAGGAATATATTACAGATGGGAATAGTCAACAATTGTGCATTTTTTTGCAATGTATTCCGTAATTTTACGTGACTTTTTCAGTCACTCTACTGAACAGGAAGGAAGTTACTTCTTGGTTTTTCTTATTTAAAGGAAGCATTTGTTATTGTAAATCAAATATAGTTAAATAGTAAAAAAAACTTGTAATTTGCTATCAATGTCTATCAAAATCTGTTTTTCTTAATAATTTTTAATATTTTGCCTGCTCAAATTACAAATTCGTAACTCGTAAAGATTTTGCGTATTTGCGGATACACAAGGAACAGAAATCCTAAGAAGCTGGCAAAAAATTAACGTAAGAGCCCATTTCAACACCACTTTAACATTTGGTAGTTTTCTCCCTTAATCCTAGATCTGTTTAATTACATTCCTTCTAAGATAACAACGATGTTGCAATTTTCTTTTTGAATCACCAATTAAATATCACATGCTCCACCAAACAAGAAAGCAACAATTTACGAGAAAGAATGTTTGAATGAAATTATCCTTGCGTGTCCTTTTTTCATCTTGCACCAATGTACTCGTACATAACAGCAAATTAAAAGCGTCACTTCAAGAAACTTTACATCTGAAACTCGAGTGGTGGTGTGAAATGATAGAAAAAAATGAGAAACACTAAAATGGAATGCCACGTGTGTTAAAGACACTCGCATTGTTAGAATTACCGGCAAAAAAAAATTGAAAAAATTGTGCAGAAGTAACGAACAAAAATGAGCGCTTCAGTGTATAAAACCAATTGTTTGAAAAATTTGGTCATAAAATATTTAAAAGAATAATTTTTTGTTGTATTTCCAGCTTCTTAAGGGCCGTAGAAATCTATACTTTTTTTCAGATTTCGGAAAAAAAACTAAAGATAACTATTATTGGAATATTTCTTCGGAAATTACATAGCAAAAGTCGTCCGAGAATAACGAAAGCGTAATCACAATAAAAAAAATTAATTTTTTTCGAAGGATCACTTGTGATATTATAAAATTAACGCGGTATACTTTCTGAACAGAAGTTAAATGAAATGAATTTTCTATACCGCAAGCATTCTTTCCGTTTCCGTACAGAATTGTTAAATCAGGTCGAAGGACCAAAAAAGTAATCGGTGAAGCTCTGCAATATTTTAATATTTAATTTCGTCTGCAACAATTTACGAGTATATTGCAATAACGCAACGCCTTACGTAGGAGAAATACAAAGTTATACCCAGAGTCCCTTTCTATATGTGTTGGAGCTAAAGTATATTTGTGACCGCTCAGATATACCATATGAGACTCTTCACATGTTGTTGGTACTTTTTGGAAAAAAGTAGGGCTGACACATATGTTAAGAATTCACAGTAACAAGTTGAAATGAAGCCACAACATGGCGCGATATCAGTGAATGAATTTCATATGCCGTCCAATTTACTACACTTAATCGCCATGTTTTAACTTGTTTCTAATAGGAATGTCATGCTATTAAAAGCAACAAGTATTAGAAATAATTTTTTGTTCCAATGAATCTTTGTAGATGTTTTGCGTCGTGTCGTTGTTTTGTCTAATGATAGTAACAACTGTGTAACATCGTGCAAACGTGTGATAAATTCAATTTAATAAAATTGTTAAAATCTTTTTAATGTTGCAACTTTGTATTGTCTTCCAATGCGATGGCAAACGAGCTTTCATACACATGTACAATGTACATACATATTTGGCACACGTACTACATAAAGGAATATTTTGCGCCCAGGTGAGCTGAAAATCATATCAACTTAAAAAAAAACTAAATAACGAGACACACTGTGTGAATTTGGCGAATAAATGAACGAACGAATGAATGAATCAATTATTGGAATCTAACGGGATGAAGAAGAAGTGAACCCAATCGCCATTCTCAAAGTAATCGAATAAATAATCGAGTGAATTAATCTTATTTGATTGTATTTTGGTTAATCAAATTTTAGGTGCCAAGACGACTCTTGGCACTTGAGCTATTCGTCAGTCTCTGAACAAGTTCTTAAGTCAATATAATAGCCAAGACCTTAAATGGATTTTCGATCTCAAAGAAGGTTTTGAATTTTTAAAACTCCAGCCGAAAAACGAAAACAAACCAATTGTAGTTAATTCAGTAATTCTTTCAGCCCACGATATAGATTGACTAGTACTCTGAGAACCTTAAACCCATGCCCTTGAAGAGCATGTCTCTTCTCTATATCATAATTAATAACTAAAATATATATTTTTGAAAGTGTTTAAACTTATTACGAATCTAAATTGATGTACGCTTATTTTGTGATTGAAGGCTCCAGTATAGTCCTTCGAACAAGATTTCATAAGGTACCAAGTACAAGTTGCACACTATATATATCGAAAATACATATGGCAGTGAAGCTTTGATTTTGCCAAAATGGGCACTGTCACGCCTTCTAAAAGCATATATATGCTTAAGGATATATTTCCAGACTTTATTTATACTCTTATTTCGGCAAAATTTACTGGAGTTGTTGTTTGTTAGATTTTTTCAGTGTATTTTTTTATGAATAATTCTTTTTGGCCGATTAATAATCTCTTCCAGGAATCGATTATCACTATCTTAAATGAACGCTTGTGCTGCAGCAGTCTGTACGTTTGTTTCACTATTCCCCATCAATTTGAAAAGCCGCATAAAACTGAAATGAAATTTCAAGACAAACTAAAATCTATTACACCAAACTTGGTGGGTTCCTGTATACGAGTATTTCTATTTGTTAGTTTGACTGTGTGCGTTTTAATTCGCAATGTGTGTGCTCTCTACCGGAAATATACGTTAAAATTGTTTGAAATCTTTACTAAGTTGCATCAGGTACATGACCATGTTCATGTTGTCGTCTGTTTAAGTGCGTATTTATTTATTTTTGGAGGTAAATGACGGCCGTCTCACAAGCCATGTTCATGTTTTTGCTTCACGAATAACATGATTCTTTGTAATTCTTGTGTAAAAAGGAAACAAAAATTAGAAAAAAATGTCATTAGAATTACGATTAGATCTAGTTAAAATATTGGGATTTATTTAATTTATACTCGTTAGAGACTACACTGCAATTGCAAAATGTCTTTATAGTCTTGTCAAAATGTTAATGGTTTTTTTTACCTCGTTTAGCAATTGAGTGGCAAATAAGTACATGTAACGGAAAAACTATGATTTGTGTTATAGAAAAAATTTTAAGTGAAAAGAGCTTAAACGTTTCCTTGCTCATCAATTTTTATATATGTACATGTTGGGTTTGAAAGTTATAAGGACCGAGGTAAGCAGTCTTATCTCTCTGCGTCTACTGATACAAGTTTTAAATCACAAATCTTTTAAGCTTGTGAAGCAAATTTTATTTAGCTTCATTCACCTCTTGTTCCTTTTTTAATGTCTTATACAATGATGGCCATTAAAATAAACTTATCCGTGATTAATAACAACAGAATAACCAAATTAAGTACTAACGTACCAAAAAGTCTCAATGGTCACCTAAATAAAAAATTTAACGAGAGGAAAAAAGTGAACGTAAACTCAGAACTAAAACGCAAAATGGTTTTCCAAAGATTAAAGTTTGCATAAGATGGAAAAACTTACAAAGTACAAAAAATAAGAAAAAGAATTGAACGTATTTTAAAACAAAACATGGGAACAATTTGTATTGTTCAAAGTCATTTGGTCATGTTAATGTTCATTAATCGTGATTTACACAGCTTTTATTCATAGACACTAATTGCCATTTTTATATAATCTTCTTGCCTCGTTTTTGTCTTATTTCTTAATAAAATGATTGCAGAATGGAAGCTGAAGGCCTTAACATAAACGAAAAATAAAAGCGAAGGACTATAACAACTCGTTAACCGGCAGTTTTTTTAATACAGATTTTTATACATGGCAATTACAATATTGACAGGATAAGAAATGGAAAGGTATTAAATCTATAACCGCAAATCTAAGGATAGGAGCAATTGGAATTACAGGAATTTTATAAATAAGTTCTTAATTATTTATTATCGCTTAATGGGCGTATGAATTGTACTCATGCATTTAAAATAAAGCATACGTAACATAATCGTAATAGGTGCCTCGCAAAGTTGAGTCTCAAAAATGTAATTGCGAATTTGGCTGTGCATATAATGATTTAATTACGATACAATATATCTGTATATGAAAATGAATTTGAGTTCGTTTTTTCTCCACCGTCGGGAAATTTAAATAGATTTATTTCTTGACGGTGCGGGAAAAGGGTGCCGTGGGTTACATAACAAGGTCAATATTAATTATTCTCTATTTGGAGAACCACGGTAGTGAGATTATCAAAATTTTATGTATGTGACTATGAAACAAATCAATGATGATTTGGCAAAACAGACTGAATAAATGACGGCCAGTCTAACAGATTTAGCTTCAACAATAAGGCCGCTATCAATTGTCAGAGATTGGAAGGACCGATGTCTGTTAAGGGAGCATAAAAATAACAGATTTTTGAGTTTCTTATATTTTATTTAATTGAAAAGGACAAACCTTTATCCTGTTGTGCTAATATCGTTCATGCAACTGCTGCCTTTTTGACATAATGTTATTTGTCCAAAACTATGATCAATTTGATGATACTGAGTAGAGATTGGAATTTAGCACTCCAAATAACACAAGAGTTTGTATCAGAGCTTGGAGTGGTCTGAGCTTGAGAACTAAAAAACCGACACTTGCTTAAAATTCCGACAATTGCTACTCGTATACATATGAACATCACCGAATAAAATCCCTATTAATTTATATAAATTTCACGACAGTTGATAAGGAAGCTTCATGAAGCAATTTTTCAAATGGATGTTTGAGTCGATTAATATTTAAAAAATTGGTTACGCAGTTGTTTAGTTTTATTCTGGGGGAGCAGACAAGGGGTAGTTGGTTTTTATATAGAGAGTCAGAAAAATAAGAGGAATTGATGATCTATATACATATATAAAATAGGATGTGTGTATGTATGTATGTATGTATGTAACGTAATGGCTCCAAAACGGCTGGGCCTTCAGAATACTCGGGCGGGTGACACTGTGGGCGTAGAGGCATGGCAAAATCCAATAATTCATAAAATGAGAACGGCTTGGTTGATTTCTGTAAAACTTTTTGTCAGTTGTTCGTATTTTCGAGGAGAAGGTTTTTATGGAAGAAAATTTTGGAAAATCCCTCCGGAAAAGTCGGAAAATTGGAAAAATCGAAAATCAAGTTTTTGTATGAAATTTTGTTTGAAATTATTCCTTAATGGCTTTTCAAATGAAAAAAATAAAAAGTTTGTCTGAAGGCCTAAAATTGGGGCGAGGCGAAGCTCGCCTGGTCCGCTAGTAGTTTATAATAAAGCAGGAATAAAGCGAAATTTGAGGAAAAGCACAGCATTCCTCCGATATATTCTCAAAGGCAACGTTTGCAGCGATAGATAGATTAACAAATTTGATAAAAAATCTTTAATCATTTCAGAAATAATTTTTATAATTGTTATCACAGACAATGCAAAAAGAAGTTCTACAATTCAAATGGAAAAATATGTAATCAAGAACTGTTTTCTGGCTAAGATTAATTTTGTTGTTGTTGCAATAAACACCTTCTAGGAATTGGGAGTAGTTTTAGTTATTCAAAAATAGAAATTTAAAATCAAAATACATACGTCTGTGTTTAATTTAAACCGTCATGGAGTTCAACGAAAGAATTCCTTCAAATATATTTTTAATAAGCAGTTGCATGTATAATTAGAGAAGGTCGAACTTAACCGACTGGCAAAGTTGCTATACTTATGTGACTACAATATGGTGTTCAGTGAACTTGGTGGGGTTAAGTTAGATAGAAATTGTAGAGCTTGTAGCATCTCATAACTACTTTAATGTTTATTATGGAGATGGCGAACATAGTGAAACTAATTTTTGCTATCCCATGGAGATATGACCAGCAGTGCTGCCACAATTAAAAAATTTTTACAACCAAAATTCGCTATAATAGTTACCAAATGAGAAAAAACTAACCAAATTTCAATATATAGTATAGTATTTTTATTCAATAACATTTAAAATGCATATACTTGTATTGATAATATAACGCATGTGAATTGAATACAGTTAATAATAATAATTACAAAACAAATATAATTCTACGTATGTATGTATGTAATAAGTTAACGCTTGTACATGTTTGTATATAAAACATAACAGTCCTTTTAATATAAAGTAAAAAAAACTTCCAGTTCACAGTATAATAGTTTGAGACATTGATATTTTATCCCAAAATTCTACAATATCCATATCGCTCTTTACAGCAATATTTAAAAACTTTAGTAGTCTCCATTGACGTAATATTTTTTCCTCATTATTATCCGTTAAATTCGGGAAAGACGACAATAACGGCTCAATTTTTATTTCTGAATTACTTACCACATGAGGTGGTGTTATGATATCAAGAATTTTAAAGTATTTTCGTGAAAAATCAAAACGTTTTGAAATTTTTTTTAATAGTTCTATATAAAAAGATTGTATATTTATTTTGTTCCATCCATAGTTCAGCTTTTGAGCCGATAAAGATATTTTCCACGTTTAGATAGTTATTTTCGTCTAACTAATTATAATTTTCTAATGAATTAAAACTTTTAACGAATTAAATTTTAGTAAAATTGCTCAAAATTAATTTAAAATTTGATTCAAGTTGAGTATAAACGTATGGAAGGCGCACATGTTCTGACGGGAATTCCTTACGTAAATTATTAATCACATTTATAATATACGAAAGAAATAAAAAGTATATTTTTAAACTTTAGTTCCCCCAATTCACAAGCTCTTATGCCGTTTACCTCCAAGAATGTTGATATAAAATATAACTGCAAGGCGGGCAACTCTTCTCCAAAATATTCACATCTCCAAAAAAATATTCACATCTCCACATTAAAGAAAAAAATAACCACTTTTGGTTAGAAATAACCAAAAACGGCAGCACTGATGACCAGTCGGGGCGGAATTTGCTCTCCATTAGGGGGCTCAAATTATGTTGAAATTAGTAAAATGCCTTATGTAACTGGCAGACATAATATATTATATTGTATATGAGGCAGATATGAATGACAAGAAGCAAAGATCCAGCTGAAGGGCACTGGTTGAATGAAGCATAGCCTGAAACTTTAGGAAATGCCACAGAAAAAGCAAGCACGGTGGTGTGGTGTAGTGGTTAAAGTGCTGGCCTACAAAACCAAGTACACCAGGTTCGTTCCCTGGCAGAGGACAAAAAATTTTCACCATAACTTTTTGAGTTTTAAAAAATAAGTGGCTTCAACCCCCATCCAAGAAGTCCCCTGACCACCCCTCTCCCTGGAAAAGAGGATAACATAATGACAAAGGTCAAGGAGCCGCCACCCCCTGGGAAAAAGGTAGGAACCAAAGATTAGCAAGGAACAAGCGGCGTCGTCTACCGTCAACAACTGTTGGCTGATTTGAAGAATTTTCCTAAAGCGAACTACCAAATAGGAAAAGAGTGTCGTATTGGCCATTTGTAATCGAGCACGATTATTGAAAGAAATATTTGCATGGCTTCAGTCAAGGAGTATTAGAAAAAAGCCATAATGTCCATTCACTTTGATACTCTACAGTGTCGCTTCTACAAGGTCTGGAAAGTCGGTTATCCTTTTTATAGTACTATTATGTAAATTTTCTTTTGACGTCATAGGCGTTTGTTTTCAAAATATGTTTTATTCAAGACATGACCTCGTTAGAAGTATGTTTATGCGTTTATGTTCAGCGGCTCAGAATATACGATGGCACAAACTCAAATTTTAGAGGTTCTAGGTACGTTGCGTGACAGTTTGCTCCTCAGAGGCGCATATTACTCTGAGAGATATGTACCGCCTCTCATTGAATAGGATATTTTGCTTTTATTGTAACTTTTATAGGTCTGAGTAGACATTAAAAATACTCAACAGATCCTTTTAAGAGAAATGGCAAGTGTTTTTCTCATTAGCAAAATTTCCTCTGATAATTTTAAAATTTTCTGCCAGGACGTACTGTAGCGTACTATAATGGAAACAAAAGCCAATGAAATATAAAAGTTAATATAAAACTAATTCTCTAGTGTATAACTTCCGCAATTAGGCTCAATTCTTATAGAAAATGGTACAAAAGGATAACAAGAAAAGAAATCAAAATGTATATGAAAATGTGTAGTGAAAAAGTTCTTTAAGCTAAAACTCATTATGCTAAAATTGATGTGGCTGTTGCATCAGTAATTTTTAAAACAAAAAGGAGAAAAGGAAAGCACCAGGGCTTTGGTGTTGGCTACAAAGTAAATGTTATTGCTGATTTTCGATTTCATTATTTTTCGCTTATATTCCTCTTTTTTATTCTTAATACGTAACTTTTGCGCCATTGTTTAATTGGAAAGTTGTACATTAAATGAAATCAATCAGGCACAGCATTTTACATGGTCCTTTTAGTTGAAATCCAGGATATCTGTGGCTAAATGTTTGAATGTGTTAAAATGAAAGGCCAGTTTGTGTAAAAATGTTAAATACAATTGTAAAGAAAAATTAGGGTGCCTGTCTGTCTTGTTTTTTTCTTTTTCTTTTGCTTTCATTGGCAAATTTTTCACTAACCATTTTGATCTTTTGATGAGTTGTAGAATTTTCTTTTATTTCCGCAAAAAAAGTTTATTGTATTTTCTACTTGATGGCAAAAGTTGTCAGAGTTTTCTTTTTATAACGTTCAGTTTTGTTCACAGAATTTTTGCCAGTGTGGGTGCTAAATTAATTTGAGCCTTTTGTTCTGGTCTACTGCAAGTTGCCAGTAGTTTTTCCCTCATTTTTCCGTTGTCTTTTTTAGTTTTTTTTAGTAATTTTATGCTTCAGTTTATCTGTTGTTGCAGTTTTTTGTAAAATATTTGTTTTTTTTAATGAAAATTGGAATTTTCTTTAAATATTAATGAGGGGATTTCCCTTAAAAAAAATTATTTTAGCCTAATTAGTGATAAAAGAAGAAACGATTTATCGGAATTGGAAATGGTTAAAGGATTAAAGTTTGAAAAAGTCATCCTTAAAGGAAAGATAAAGAACAGTACAAAACAATGCAGTATAGCTGAACTTAAATTAAGTTAAGTTTTGACAGCAAGTCCTGGCGGATATGTGTGACTATTATTATTTGTATGTCATCCTGGTCCTGGTCAAGCTTAAGAATTCAACCACCGAAGTTGTACGCCGGTATGATCTTTTTCACACCGTTCGTAGTTTTTTTTTATACGAGTGCATGGGCCATGGGAATAAAACTTTAGTTATCGCGAGCGCCAAACCAGCTTTTCGGTCTTAAACAGAGCGTTAGCGGCTACTGATTCACACGGGGCCAATTGCGAATCTTGTTAGCCAGAAACTGGTAACTCTCTAGAACTAACTAGGCTTGAGGTCTTTAATACAGCAATAGTTGCAAGTTACTAAGGGCCACCAAACTTAACATGCTCCGAAAAAAGGTCTTACTCTTTATAGATCGAATATTTAAAAATTTCTTTGTCATCCACCTCTCTACAGGTCAAAACAAGTCGGATAAGTGAATTAATATTCATTTGTGATGCCGCTAATTGTCCTTCCAATGATTTTGTTTTTGAGGCAGGACCAAAATCCCAAAATTTTTTGTAAACCTTTTTTTGCTTGCAGTAATGTGTACTGACCTTCGTAGACTAGTACGTAGTGTACTAGAGTCGTAGTGCGAAGGTCCCAGGTTCGAATCCTTCCGCAGAACTCTGGAAGTTTGTGTCTGATTAAAGGGAGCGCACAACAAGCCTTTACTGGCTTAAGTGTATGTCGTATGACATGAGCTATCACACCCCTCCAATCAACCTAACCTAACCTAAACTAATGTGTATAGAAGAAGATATTTTCGATATAGATGATACCAATGAGTGATTATTTGTTATGACTGTTTAAGAGATAGTGGTAAGACTTGGAAAAGCAAGCAAATGTATGCATAATATATTTTTGCATTGTGTAAATAAGCTGGTTATGCTAATGCTTTGAAAAAGTATCAGTGGAGTAAATATTCCAATTTCTGAGCCCCAAGTTGGCGAATGGTCGTTTAAATAAGTTGAAAAACTAACTCAAGCTTCAAACTGAAATCACGACCATCTTCTTAGTAGGGAGTACTCGATAAGACACTAAACATGAGATTAGTTGGGAAACAGGTTCGACTGAATTTGTCCCGATCTATAGCAGCAATACGTCTGGTTACAAAAAAAATGTGTAATAGCTTTCGGTTGATCCTGGAAATGGTTAAGAAAAGAAGGTATAAGAAAAAATAATGCGCAAATAGGATAGACTGACAAGATAGACTGTAAAACTGCTTTCACGTAAGCCTTTAAAATTTACTGTTATCGAATAGATTTTAATACCATCCGAATAAAAGAGTACATCATGTAAATACTAGATCTTGTAAATACTAGATCTGCTTTAATGGTGTCAATCAGAGACAAATATTAAAATTTCCGAAAACAATGTACAGTAAAAACCGGATAAGTGCAACACGCATAAATGCAAAAAACGCTTAAGTGCAACGTAGTTCGAAGCCATAAGCCTCTTTTATATTTTTTCATGTAAAAATGCACGGATAAGTGCACACGGATTAATGCAAAAAATGCATAAGTGCATAATAATTTCAAGCCCCAAGAGAAATTTTTAGTACAACTTTGTATGCATAAATGCACAACTAAAATAGTTAATTTTAATTTACACATAAGCACTTTTTTCTACAAAAAGGTTTCCAATTTTTTCACCTCATGTGATCCAAGGCAATCTGATTCAGATTCTTCAGGTTGCGCGTCATCTATATTTTAATAATTGTTCTTGTTAATAGTAAAAAATTTTTATTTTGTTGTTAATTAAAAACAAAAGCAAATTAACTTTGAACACATGTGATTTTTTAAAGACTTTTTTAAACTGAACTGATTCTTTAAGTTTTGTAAAAAAAATTTTATATACATAATATATACGATATATGAAAGTTTGTAAACATATGTATAGTATGTACGTTAAAACTTTATGATTTAGGTTTTTAAGTTCTTTTGTTGAACTCTATTAGACAAACAAACCAATAAAATTAAACTTTGTTTATAAAAATCATCAACAGTCTATTTTATCTTATATTTGTAAGGAACTTATGCTCATATGTATATATATTCTAAGCATATATGTATGTACATAGTTTGATTTCTTTCTCTGTAACTATATGTAAATGCAAAAAAATTTGCATTTACCCAATGATTGTATAATTGCAATATTTGTGCATTTATCCGAGGTTAGCATAAATGCAAAGAATGGATAAGTGCACAAAAAGTCGGGTGAAAACCGATGTGCATTTATCCGTACTTTACTGTACTTATAATCCATGCAAGCCAAATCATCGAAGATGAAATTGTATTAGTGGTATTATTTAGCGTGTCAGATGTACTAAAGTCGGCTCTAGTAGAGCAAAATAGAAATACCAATTATGACTAAATTATTTTTTAAAATATTTAACACCTCAAAAAACATTTGCTATTTTTCTTAAAGAGGGCAAATACTGGAACAGTTTTCTTTCAGAACTGTGCTTATCGACAGGATGTGTTCTTTTCTAAAGTAGAACCTTAATTTAGATTGCATATATATATAAATAGACTTAGAGAAATGTACTGTAATTGTCAATTTTTCCACTCTTTTATTTACTTTCGTTGTCTTGTAACGCAACGAATTTATTAAAATTTTTATCATAAATGTTCGAGAAAGGAAATATAAAACTTCATTACTGTATGGTAAAAGAAAACGTGGCAAAATAAAATTTAAATTTATAGCAGGTTGTTTGATTGCATGTAGTTTGATGCATGATGCATGCATGTATGTACATTACGGTGGCCCTTAACTATATGAGGGAAAATTTCCAAAGTGGACATGTTGCCAATACTTATTTCAGTAAACAATGGCTTCAAGTCCCA
The DNA here is from genome assembly GCA_963681545.1 of Germaria angustata. Classification (NCBI taxonomy): domain Eukaryota; kingdom Metazoa; phylum Arthropoda; class Insecta; order Diptera; family Tachinidae; genus Germaria; species Germaria angustata. Next base: position 80,526,268 of record OY813000.1, on the reverse strand, counting down.
GTTAGGAAAGGTATGACAGGCAACAGCTTTATGTGATGCTATTCAAGAATGGGGTCTTCAAGACTATATTAAAGCTTTGGTCTTTGACAAAAAATCTGTCAATACTAGTCGTATAAAAACCCACTTTTATGGTTACCATGTATACATGGGCTTATTTTGAGAAGTGTTTTTAAACACAAAATTGACAAAACTGAAAGTCCATACCTTACCATTTTTGAAAAACTTAGGAACGCCTGGTCAAAATTTAATTGACAAAACTTTTGTTTTGAAATTGACGATTCAGCAACATACCGTCACGTAAAGGACTCAAACAATCGCATTATAAAATTTGCGCAGACAATACTCAAAGAGAAGCAGCCAAGAGGGTGTTTTTAATACAAACACTCAAGAATCCTGTAACCAAAGACGTCATGTTTCGCGCACCAAGCGCCGTTCATCATGAGCGATGGATGGCAAAAGCAATCTATAGTCTAAAAATATTTTTGTTTCACAAGCAATATAATGATTCTCTGTCGTTGCAGAAACTGCAAAATAATTCATGGTATTTGGGGCCGGAAAAAGTTGCACTTGCAATATATTACCAAATCAAAAATAGTTGAAGCTTTAAAAAATTTTGGTGACAGAAAACATTAAGAGCCCGATAATAAAAAATCAAAAAAATATCAACCATCATAAGTATTGGTATTCAGCAATTTGTTGGCAAGGATACACAACATTTTTTCAAAAGGTTTGCAATAGAACGAGAATTTTTAAAAATCAGGTCTTGTAAATTAGAATTCATTAAAGCAAAAGAAATGAATTTCCTATTGAGGGTGGCCAATGACACTGAAGACAGGGGATTTAAGATACAACTCAGCTCTCAGTAAAGATGAGCAGCAAAAGCAATATATTTTACGTTGTGCAGGATTATTGGCGTATTCTGATTGTGTAAAAGAAAAAGTATTTATTCCTGAAACTTTTTGTGTAGTCGATTTTTACCAACTGGCACCGATTTGAGTGAAATCCAATTTTTAATTTTAAGGCCCACCCTAATGCGCATACATTAATACGCTACATAATGTTTTAAGGCAATATCAAATTGTTAAAAGGATGCTAACACGCTGATAAAATTAGATAAAAACTGGAGAGTTGCTAAAAAAAATTCTGTTCGGTGCGAAATTCGGTATAAATTCTATTTATTTTGAAATGTCGATGTTAAAAATTTTTCAAAACACAGGACAATATACATATAGAGACTTGTGTATCATCCAAACCAACTTGCTCTCAAAATTTTTATCTATAGAGGTCCACTCGGCTCAGAAGGAAGGGCGGGCGGACACACTTGCTGTTAGCCGAACACGGGAGATGTAACGTCAATCACAGATTGTTTATTCGTTTGGCACTGCCTGGCCATAAAAAACTATTAATTTAAAATTTAAGAAGAAAAATATTATATACATACAGTAGACTTAATTTAGCTGATTAAGCGTTCCAAACTTGGTTTAAGAAATTCCATGTCTACAATACTTTTGACACCGTTTTCGCATTATTCAATCATACGTATTTGGATATTGATTTTTCTCTTGAGTTCTGATGAAAAGTTAATAATTGTGTGAATTGGGAGAACATCTATAATAACACACATATATTTAACTGAAATACTCTAACCATTTCCTAAAAGGGCAGTTAGCAGGTGATGTGTCTACAGGGGTCATCACGAAAATATTTATACAGAATGCAGGTGTGACCATTGCTTGGAATGGGCAGCTGAAGTCCAAAATCTGACTCCCACTTCGACTATGCATAGCGATTTGAATGAGTATTCACTCATTCTATTGTGACATTCTTTGGATTAAGGAAAAAGGGGGTACTGTGAAGCTGGTCGGCCTGACTTTCGCTTTAATGTTATTCTTAGTAACGTGCGAAGGTGGGTCAAAAAGTCAGTGACAGAGGTACTTTATTTTTATTTTCCATTTTTAGCTCCATATACTTCGGCTAACGTTTCTTCAATTTTTGTCGAGGTCATCAAACTGGACATTTATTTATGAAATAATTTAATCGATGGAGTCAAATCTTTTTCTGTCGAGCTATTTTTTTTAACAAGAAATAATCATTTTGGCCTAAATCCGAAAAATGGGGGTATATGATCAACCGATTTGTAGCCTAATTCATGCAATTTCGAGAAGATAATTGCACATGTCTGCCACCTTGCATTATCCTGGTGAAAAGAAATTTTTTGTGGCCAAATACGATTGTTTTTTTTTTCTCCAAATCCTTATCGACGCAATAAGTTGGCATAACATTTGCTACTGGTTATTTCATCCTGTTGAAAGTCCTTAATGTGGATTATACCTTTATATGCTGTCAAACCCACCTTGTCCTTTCTTAGTACCGATTCAGCCCCAAAAAAAAAAACACTGTTTTGACTGCTGTTTGGTCTCTGGTGTATTGCGATGTATCCGCGTTTTGTCCACAATTACAATATGGCACAAAAACTCGTCAATATTGTGGTTGAATAACCACAAACCCACCTGCGAAGTTGTATCACGATTGTGTTTGTGGTCGTTTAGGAGAAAAAGTGGCATACTTTTCGTGTGCCACGTGATCATTTAAAATTGAAACCACTGAACCATGTGATAGGAATATGCACTCCAAAATCTCTGGCACATTCAATCTTTGATCGGCCAACATCATATTGTGAACTTTTTTCAATTGTTTCAAGTGTAGAGAGCTCAACTGGGTGTCCAGAACATTCGGCATCTTTCATGCTTTTACGGCCACAAGGATATTCAGTAAACCACTTTTTTACCATTGGAATCAGCTGAGAGCGACAGTGTTGCCTTTTAGTTAAGAGGCGGTAAACTCAAAAGTTCACAGACTTGATGACACGCCCTCGTAGCATTAATGTTTTGAATTAACTTTATGAATTGAATTTAACAGAAATATCTTGTAAATTTTAAAATTTTATAATTGACACACGATAAATTTCTTAGCAGGCGGAAAATCAGTAAGACATTTAATTAGTACTACGACTTTCGAACGAACAAATTAATTGAATCTGGTTTTTCACACTTCCGATGAATCTTTTAAATTCAATATCTATAAAAAGTTTAATATCTTTTACTACAACAAGTGAAAGCCTCTGTTGCTATGCCCTTTAAACTGAAATTTGGTTCGTAATGGAAAAATCAATAGAAGTGTTTGTAATAGATGAATAAATAGAAGTGTTAAAAATTCTTCTCATAAGTATTATAACACAATAACCAAAACACTTTGAGAATTATCAATTTGTGCAAAAGCTCTAATAAATTTTCAACTTTTGATGTCATTTTGATGTCGTATTGTATCCATTCAAACAACGTCCTCTTAATATTCCTCTTTTACAAACTATCAGCTGTGTGGGCGTTGGTGTTTATTGGTCTGTTTTCCTTTTTTGATATTTTCCATTCCATGTGCATGTGTGTTGCAGTAAATAACCATACAACTGCAACAGCTTGTTTGCAATGCAACATTGCACACATGATGAATTTATAGCACTTTAGAATTTTTGCTATAAAGGCAATATATTCTACCAAGTTTCTGTGTCGTTTCTTTTACATTTTCTCTTTTTCGTTTTTATTCAAACTGATAAAAGTGACAACTTTTTTTCTATTATTTTTCAAAATTTTTAAGTTTATTTTTCTTTCATGGCACCAACATGGGACTTATGGCTTTTGAATGTTTAGATATGAATAGCAATTTTTCCTTGTTTTAACATTTTGAAATGTAAAAAGACTTTGAAAAATTCCATGTTTTAGGAACATGAATGTGTCAAAATACTTGTTGTGTTTCCTTAAATTTTTTTTTTTTTTTGGCGAAAATATTTATGATTTAATGTGAATAATACTGGTAGCAGTAAATAAATTGTGAAAAAAGAGTATTTTGTGAGTCATAAATAATTTAGTTAGATAAATGCCACTGAATAGTAAAATAGTGACTTTTGGTGGTCCCCCAGTGACGATTTGTAAATGTTATTTTGAATTGTAATTTAAGTGTAAATCAAAGGATGTTCAACGTACTATTTTAAGTTCAACATGATCATATTGTGACGACAGTCGTAGAAGGTCTCAAGTTTTAATAATGAGTAGACTCTTGGCCCATATCCGTAATACAATTTTCAAAACTTATCAAAGTCTTACACACAACAGTTTGTGGTTGTATCTATCTACTCCAATATTCTTAAACAAATTGTTATGAAAAAGACTTAAAGTCTTTATTAAACTATTTTACCTTCATAGAGTATGTTTTTAATATAATTTTTTCAAAACACAGCATTACAAATTTGGAACCAACTTTTTTTATCCGATTAGAAGAGATGACTTCTTGACGAATTTTAGAGCGCCCAACCTATAGCTAAATTTTCGCTAGATCGTCAGAGTTTAGAAATTTCACATGTTGACGTCGGTGTGCTGTTAAAAATGCTCCCAACTGTTCGAATCAGTAGCAATAAGTATTTGCAATCGAAAAGACTATATGGAAATGTGTTAAAAGCAGTGTAAGATTAACACGATCACCAATGGAACTCATAATAAGTTCTCTGGAAAATGTGTGTGACGAATGAATTATGCAGTTGCCCAATAGGCAATGTGCTACAAAATGCGAATGGTGCGGAGGGAAGAGAAAAATCACAATATTGATTGTTGATTTTAAGAACTGTACAACAACATGTGTAGGTAGTATCAGTATCGAAGCGAGTGGGACGTTTACACAAAGATCCATTACCGAAAATTTCTGATCTCCCAGCTAACAGTGGCAGCAAAAGTGCGTACGAGAGAAATATTTGGTACCAGTTGCTGAACTGAATGACTTGGTCCGCAAAATCGAAGCAAAATGCTGAAATCTCCAACGAACCAAAAAAAAATTATTATAGAAAAAAATATGGAACTACTTGCATTATTCGAGAAAAGATCAAATTCGGTATCTTATTTTGAACACTAATTCTAGTTTGTCGATTCAAAACTGAATGGCGGCTTCTCATCGAAAGTCATAAATACATTTAAAAGCACTCGATACCAATTGCTCATACATTGAAATAAATTTATTTAAGTTCAATCTTGGAAGGAATATAAGCTTTGTACGATTTGTGAAGTTTTTTTTATGGAATTTTTATATACATATTAAATAATTCTACTCTTCGTTAAGGGATTGTAGCCCCTCACCTACACCTTTGATTATACCAATATAGAAGATAACAATTTTTGTACTTCCCCCAAATTATACACAAAGAATTATAGAATTTAGGAAACATTGATTAAACTTAAAATTGCGTCGCACATACTTATACGTCCTCAGCTTTTTTAGTAAGCGTTATTTGGTCATGAATGGGTTGTGGTTATGGGCATGTGAGAATCCAAGGAAATAGAGCCGTAAAATATTAAAATTAAACAACTCCAAAAATCTTTCATTATTAAATAACTAATATGTAGTTTCTTGAAATTTATTTAATTCTTTTAGAAATAATTTATGTAGTTTCCATTTTGAAATTATTTTATTCAATGAAAATATGTACATAAAATTTCATGAAGCCAATAAATTTTTTGGGTTTATTCGTTATTCTTCGGGAAAAAATTTTGCACTTTTTTAATTTTATTTGAGACTTATTTTATTTTCTTCGATTTTTAATTTTTCATATCGAAGACTAGCTTTGTGTTCTGAACTATTCCGCATTGTCTGCCTGTTTACGTGCGCAAGGATCGAAGTCGGCTTTCCTTTCTGAAGTAAAATATATACTTATTCATTGCCAGCCCTTACAAAGGCTCAAGGAATCCTAGAGGAGTGTGAAAACCCGATTTAATATTCTAAAGCTTTTCATATATTTTTTTGCTTTTGTTTCATTAGGACTTATTTTAATTTTTTTGTATGGTTGTTATTGCATTATTAAAAAAAATCTATAAAATTTAAAGAAATCACCACGCTTTCTGGGACTAGTGCAATGTGGGCGAATAAACTGACTATGTCAAAAATTGCAAAAAAAAAATTCATTTCAATTGTATCGAAAACCTGAAGAACTAAGAAAAATGGAGTCTGGTTTGGGACATTAATCTGGGAGCACACATTGTTGCATCATGCGCAAGATTATGAATTAATATGACACCTAATGCAACATACTCTCAGACTGAAATAAATTAAAATATTAGAATACAACAACACGCATACTATGCATGTATGCATCTAATTGACAAATTTTAATAAATCATAAAATAGAAAATAATTATGAAATTTTAAATCAATATCAAAGATCATATTTAAAAGTCTAAGATATTTGGTATACAGGGTGTAAGTGTCTCTCAGCTAGTTCTGGACATTAAAAAACGATAAATATATTTTCGTAAATTGAAAAATATGCTTTAAAGCGAAAACACGAAAATACAAATTTTGGTGACGAATTACAAAAGTTATTAAGGATGGTGGAAAACATTTCACAAACTTTTGTCGTAAAGACATAAACATTCCCATTTTGCTCAATCGTTATGTACATGAGCAACACAAAAAAAATTTTCAATGACAAATGGCGGAAATAAAACAATAGATTTTTCACTCACCTGCTCTATATACTATTTCAGTTGTACAATCGTACTATTGCGAAAAAAACAAAATATGAAACCCATTTCGTTAAGTGATTGGAGTGACTGATTTTCGTGAAGTTCAAACGATAGTGATATACACAATGTCGACTCTTCCAAATGATGATGCCGGCCAATGTTATGTTGACGCCGCACAGTGGCTGAAAATCGTTTTTCATTGGCCAAAAGTCAAATTTTTTTTTGTCACCGATTTTTAAAATTTTTACGCCATTTTGGAGCTAATATATCCATATTAAGGTAGCCAAAAAATTAGGTTAAACTATTGATAATTGTGGGCGTGGCATGCTGTCAAACTCAACTGTTTTTTGTTATTTCAGTAAAAGGTGTTTTTTATCAGTTTTTTGTCAAAAATAAATGGTCACTACTCGCAAGCTATCATCGATAATGGCCTGCGGTCTTTTTTATAATATTGGTAAGATTATAGTCTTTAGTTGTTGTAAGTGGTTACCGCTCTAGCGTTTAATATTAGAGGTGTTATGAAATATTTATGAAACTACTATATTTTTCTAAAATTTAAACTTTAGTGGAATAGAACTTCTAGGGAACAAAAGGGAACAAGAAACGTATACCACCCGAAGAAAGGCGAAGGTGTCTTCTTTCACCCCATATATACTTTTGCACCCGCCACGACCCGCCGGTAGAACACTTTTTTAATTTTAATGAAATTACTCCAAAAAAAATCAAATTACTCTAATATAAACAGCCCTATAATTACTCGTATACAATGGTGTATTAAATTTTCACTTTTTTGCCTAAAGGTTTATGTTTTTTACTTTAGACTACCTAAAACTAAAATAATTAAATATAATACCTGCGAAAGGGTTTTATGGCTTTGTTTTGATCAGCAAAAAATCAGTAATAAAAATATCACAATAGGTACTACAGTAAACATATGATCTCTTTCTCTTTAATATAACTGTTAGGGTCAGCCAAAGTCATAAACAATTTTATAATAATAATCGCGACATTAAACGACTAAAGATAAAAAGAACCCCATATTGGCGAGATACTAATTAGTTTTACCTGATATTAAGCTCTGGATAACACGTGCAGTTTTGTTCAATTTAAGTACCACCTACTATGAAATTGAAGATCAATGTGTGAATAACATGTATCTAAAAATGTATAAAACTACGGATTCAATAAGGGATTACACAATAATAAGTTAATTTTTTACGTGTACGTACGTATATTTGCAAGTGATAAATCATAACAGACTCAAATAAAAATATTCAGAAAAATATGGAGAGCTTCGGTTATAAAGAACTGGCCGAACAGTATTTTAGAAATAAAAACCAGGAAGATGTTCTTACTTACGTTAAAATAAAATTAAACTTAAATTCGTGTAGCACCGAAATACAAGAGCAATTATCTAATTTTGTAAAAGTACTAAAAAAAACGCTACAAAGAAGTTAGCTACAGTAAACAAAAGTTTTATATAAAAAGTGGAAAGTGGTTAGAAATGCAACTTACTGTCGCTGCAGAAACAGCAAAGCAAGATAAAGTTGGAAGACCATGCAAATCATTGGACAACTGCAGCGATAAATCTAAGAGGCGGAAACTTAAAGATGTTAACGATGCAATTGGTTGTACAAATATAAAAGAATCTTTCCTACATCAATTACGATCACAGAACCAATTAACAAAAGTGGATATCATTGAAAAAGTTATTAAAGCTAGTCCAGTGAGAACAAAACGAATTCTTAAAAGTATACCAACTCCGAGCGATGCAAAACAGTGCACAAATGAGGAGGCATTAGCCTTATTTCTGGATTTGAAATTAACAAAACAGCAATATATTAAGCTCAGATTGCGTGCGATTGAAATGGCTCAAATATCTATCCAGCATATCATCACATAACTGCTACTAAAATGGACTGTTTTCCATCAAAGGATACTAACCAAACACACCAATTTCGGCAGAGGTACAACTACAATCTCTACTTGATCACACAGCCGAACGCTTGCTACAATCAATACCAGGAAATGCGTTAAAGAAATATGGAAACACAAAGCTAATTCTTTTTTGCAAGTGGGGATGTGATGGTTCTTCGGGACAAAACCAATACAAACAAGTTGTATGTGAAACTATTTCGGACTCGGATATGTTCATGGTATCAATTGTACCATTGCGATTGAAAAAGATTTTGGAAGATTCAGAGCCTTCGACTAGTACAATGCAAACAATGGATATTTGGAAAAATGAGACACCATCTTTTACGAAATACTGCAGGCCAATCAAATTTGAATTCAAAGAAGAAACTCGTGATGCCATTAACAAAGAAATTAGTGATATCAAGGCCCAAATTGCAACACTACCATTAGCCATTACAATTACAGTTAGATGGGCAGCAAATTGAAGTAAGCTACCAATTAGTCCTTACAATGATAAATGGAAATGTAGGTCAGGCTTTGACTAACACGAAGGCTGCATCCAGCTGCATTATATGCCAAGCAGCATAAACCCAATTAAACCAAGTTCCAACAAAATCATTAGATAATACCGATGCATATGAATTTAGATTATCACCACTACATGCAAGAATACGACTTATGGAACATATACTAAAAATCAATTATGATTTATATTTCGGGTCTTCAGGATCCATAAGAAACAATAAAACAAACAAAGAGTTAAGAAGTTCAAAAAAGAAACATGTTCAAGATGAATATCGCAAAATTGGATTGATTATAGATCAGCCAAAACAAGGGTCAGGCAATACAAATGATGGCAATACCGCACGAAGATTCTTTTCAGATCCAGAAACAGCATCTGAAAGAACAGGAGTGGATTTAAACCTTGTTTCCAGTTAATTTTAAAATTTTTTTTGAGTGTAAAAATTTTTTTGAGTAAAAAATTTTTTTCAGTGTAAAAAATTTTTTTGAGTGTAACATTAAAAAAATTCCATTATCACAAAAAATAATTATAATTATTATTAAGATCAAAATATAAAATTTTTTAATATGCAAATAAAAAAAATAAACCCATATTTCACTCCAAAAGTTAAAAAAAAATCAAAAGTTCAACTTTGACCTAGAAGTCCTTAAGAAGTACTCAATCAATTTCAATGTAATTAAAACTGAGTCAAGCTGAATTAAATATCTATCCATTAAAAAAAGAATTACTTCAATATTTTGATCGGTTCAAAAGTTACAGAATTTTGGCCAATGAAAAACGTTTTTCAGCCACTGTGCGCCGTCGAAACTGGCATTGTAGTCAAAAGTTAAACCACTACAGTCGTAAGTTCACAGAATCTCCTGTTTTAAAATTAAAATTCTAGTAAATTAATCAAATTATGGGAGTTTTATTTATATTTGAATCTATATTTGAATTTTTGTATTCGAATTTATACTGTCGTCGACATTTCAAATGACGGCTGTCATTTGTGGCTTTTCTCTAACAAGAAAAAAAAAACAGTAACAGATCATAAATAGATTTATGATATTCTTGTATTTTCGCTAGAGACTTAAACTGTATTACCGTATCGAATTTCATTTAAAAATTTCCACACAGATGTTTATTGATTTATTTATTTATTATATAACTTAATAATTGAGATTGAGCGCTACCTACCAGGGCCATCAGCTCAGGTTAGTAAAAAGAAAGCCGGAAAGGAAAGACGAGTTCAAATATTTAGTAATTTTGACAGTTTGAGCAAATTGTTTATATTATCCTTCGTAGTGTTATTTAATAGATTGCTGACAGAGTAATTATTTTTGCGCATATAGACCAGAGACGAACAACCACAGGTTAATACGCGTATAGAATAGGAACTCCAATCAGCTACGTGCCCACGCAATCAAATAGAGAATACGAACACAATGATGATAAGAGAATTAGAGAGTGAAGAGGGTGACACCGGCGAACAAACAAGGACGAGAGCAAGATCATCTGAAGATCTCAATGAGAATTATAACTTATGACCGTAAACTTTACAATGATTTTAACATAGACTTGGCATTGCAGATGTTATATGTGGTATATGAGAACCACCCTTCTGACATTAATCTCTATTAAATCTCCATTTTCATTTTTTATTAACTATTTTTTGTTAAGTGGATCCGGATTCGAATTTTAAATATTATATTATCGTGTCATATTTAGCAGTAAACGTGTTTACCATGTCATTAGGCATTTAAAATAGCAGCGGCACTAAGTTAGTATATAAAAATAGTAGCTGTAAGAGTAAATTCCTTTGGAAGAGACTCAGTAAAAAGAGCTTGAGATTGAATATATTTTGATCCAGGAAAAAATTCAGCAAATGTACCCAAATGACAAACAACAAGGACTTTTATTGCAAAATTATCCTTTTGATGACTTTAACTGAGTTATAAGAATAGTGGATTTTTTTGAAAAAAAAAATATTGCATTAAAAAACGATAATTTATTCGTTGCACTACTTAAAACTACAAAGTTTGGGTACATTAAAAATTTCAAAGTTTGGGTACATTAAAAATTTCCTAAGTGACACACTTTATTTATTTTTTATAAGAAAATAATACAAAGTTTTATGTAAATTTGAAGAATTAAATGTTTCTTTTTAATTTAAGCAAGATATTCTCAACTCAACTTCCTAAAAAGTCGAAAAAATGTAGTATCGGGTAGTTTGGAAGCAATCGAAAATACCATTCCTCGAGGAATAAACAAAATGAAAACGATTTAGTAAGAAAAACACTTTAGAAAAAATAATGCAGATGACACGTATCCGAAAGGAATCTGCTTACAAACGAGATTCGATGTGGGCTGACGGAAAATTGTGCTTAATGATACCTTGTACTCTGCGTTTGTTACTCTAGTTCTTTGTTTGTATTTTCCTTAAATATAATTTTTTGTTAAGTTTGTGCCACAAAAACTAATAAAGAAATGCAATGAAAGAACATGTTTGACTTGTTCTCTTCCTTGGTACGTTGTCTTTCATTCCACTTTTATTATTTTTATTTTTTCTGGTTTTTCGCCTCAAAAACATATGCCACGATTAATTTTACACTTCAGTGTGTCAAGTGGCATAAAAATGAATTGCAGTTAAAACTCATGGAAAAAAATTAAGCGAATTGATGCAGTAATATTGAAAAGTCTGTGCGTATGTGTGTTTGAGTATGTTAAACGATCAAACGAGGTCGTTTTAATATATTGACCATTTACACTCGTTGCAACAGCATCCGTTTCCGTTTGCAAAACTCAAAGTAAAATTAAAAGGGGAGAGAGATTCTTCCACCAGCCGGCAATTTTCAAATATAAAATACCACAAAGTGCCAAAACTCCACTTCCTATTACATGCAACAAAATTTTCCAAAAAAAGCAATGCTCCCGATTCATAAGCATTTGTAAGAATCACTGAAAGATGCAAACTCACACATACAGTATGTTTTTAATACACATACACACTTACATTTACACAGATGTATAAAATTTCACACATTTACATACGTATCAGTACATTTATGAAAAGAAACTGTTTTGTTGGCATTTTGTGGCCGCCATGCAGTAGACGGGGTAAACTTAAAAGTTTCTTTTTCAAAATTCTTTCAGATCTTTTTTTTATGCCAGAGATTCTTACATAGTCCACATTTGATACCGATGGAAGACAAACATACGCGGTACATTCATCGGAGGCATTTATAGATGAATAACTAGAGTTTGTTGCAAATGACATATCTTACTTTCCAAGTTTTAGAGCCGGTTTTATGCTAATATTAAAATTTTTTAAATTTTGTTCGTTGTACAGCGTACATTCCGGACTGACCAAACCTTGTTAAGTTTGTAGAACACGTGGCTGACTTTATTTATTCGTGTCATTACTTCATTATTTGATCCACCGTCTTATGTTACTACGGTACCAAGTTATGAAAATTGCTCTACATCCTCTACGATAGTTTAATAGCTGTTCATAACTACACTGAGAGGTGATTAGTAGTTTGTTTCAATTCGCATTAGCTTGGGTTTCCTCCTGTTAACGTGTATATCAACCTTGGTGGCAAAGTAAACAAAGCAAATAAGGTATGCATAGTCCAGGCCATATAATATTTGATGTGTTCACCTTACCTTCTGGAACATCTGCGTTTATTCTTAAGAGATAAAACGCATTCCTGTGCAACCCTTCGTTGAGTGAAGAATTTTTTACTATTCTATTGAAGCGAACTATGCACTCATCATTCAGTTATTGTTCGCAGTTTATATCAATGATCTTCTGTGGTACGCACTTCTCTCGGAGCGATCGCCATATGGCATTTCAATGGAGGGTATCAAATGCTCGCTTAAAGTCAACAAACAGAAGATACAGTGAGGAACGTCTTTCTATGGACTGCTCGATAATTGTACGTAGAGTGTTAATATCGTCTGCACAGATCTATGTAGTCTAAAGCCATTCCGATCTTGTCGTAATGATGTATTGATAGTTGGTGAAATACGATCAAAAATAATAAATGCTAACAGTTTAACTACTGTATTGAGAAGAGTAATTCCTCTAAAGTTTCTACAAAAACTTAAATCTCACTTTTTCGGAATTGTAATAATTATTTTCATTTAGTGGGAATGTTATTGTCTATTCAGATCTGCTGGAAAACTGGGTGTAGTGCGGGACCGAGAATGTCAGCACCATACTTGATCAACTCTGCTGGTACATTATCCGGGCCGGCACTTTTGTTATACTTCAGTTTCTCCAAAGATGCCAGGATTTCTTCTAAAAATGGTGATTCAGTTGAAATACCGGCGCATAAACTGATGGTTGCTTGTGCGGAATTGAACATCAGCTGCAGGTTTTTCGGACTGGTTCTCGAAGAAATTTCTCCATTGGCTTAATTGCTCTTTTTTGGTTTCGACAATATTGCCATCTTTATCTTTAAGAAGTGCAATATGTGGTTTGATATTTACGATCGTTACGAAAAGTTGCTCTATCATTATCCCATCCATCTAGTTTTCGCAAGTCCAAGTATGTCTAATTATATCTTTCCATTTCTGCACAAGTCTCGTTTGATTGGATAATGTTTGCTTGATCCATGTTCCTATCAATATCCTTTTTCAAAAACTAAAAGTCATCGCCTGGAAGTTCTATTAATTTTCATTGTTTATTTTTTCCGTTTCTTGAGTAATTAATTTTTACGTCTGGGCTACCAACACTGAGCAACCTGAATGTGCTTGCGGCAGCGAACTGGTATTTTAAGGCAACCACTCTATACACATGTTTGTATAGCGAGCTGCTTTTTACGAATATAGAAAGCCGCATCGAATATGATGAACATGTATATTATTAAATGAGTCTTTAGATCTGCGACGATTATAGAAAAAAATATGAAAATTCCTTTTGATTCTGAAAAATGTTTTTAAATCACTTATTAAGTGGTCTGTATAGTCCGTAGTTGCATGTGTATAATTCCGAGTTTGCGGCATATTTCGGACACATTAATACACATGTTTATATTGAAATGATTGTATGTAGATGGGTGTATCTGCCTGTGTCTGCATTATCCAATATGCAACAACAGTTTTTATAGCTGAAATACAACAAACGTCGTGTGTTTATTATTCTGCTGTGGCAGCACCTTTTGAACACATCACATGACTTTAAACACACACGGATTAATGCTTTGGAAACAGAACTTTAAAAGAACTAACTTTGGAGAGAAATAATTCTACAAAACATTGTATTTTGACTGGGAGCTAAAAATAAAAAAGTCAACAGTCAATTCTAGCCAAGATAAACTTTGCACATCGACCAATCGACGAACATGGGCGTAGCTAGGTATGGGCATAGAGGGCAGTGGCACCCACCTAATTCTACAACAATTTTTTCTACATGCATACAATATAAAATTATTAAAAAAATGCACGGGATATTGTGGACGGATTACTTTTTCTTTTCAAGAAAACACAGCCAATTTGGAAATAGAGATGTCTGTTTCAAAGATCTCTCGTCAAACGCACCATTCAAATTCCCCGTTTTCATCATACTGGAAACGAATACTGGAAGCGATCTATATACATTCCTTATATAGATTCTCTAATTTCATCACTGGACAGAAGATTTAATGAAGAGAATAGGCCAGCGTTTGCAATTCATTGTTTGCACACGTCAGACATGCTTTCTTTGAAGAAGAGACAGATGCCACAAAAACGTTTGAGCATTTTTATGAGTTGTATGATTTGGAAGGAGAAATTGAGCTTTGGTGTAATTCTTGGCAACAAAAAAAAAATGGTAAAGACGAATTAGCCGACTTAAAGCTGGGAAGTATTTTGAAAGACGCTGGATTATTTTATCCAAATATAAGGAAGGCGTTATTAATTTCATTGTCACAGCCGTGCACTACTGCAACTGTTGAGCGGTCATTTAGCACTTTAGGGGCGAGTAAAAACGTGGTTACGCTCCACAGTAAATGAAGGTCGTTTAAACGGTAAAATAATATGCAATTTTACTTATTATCAAAAAATAAGCATATTGTATATTGCAGAACTATATATGCTAAGCGTCCACCAAAGATTGGTAACCGAGAAGGACGAATTTTTTGAAAAAATTCTGGCAAAATTTTCAGAAGATTACTTCTCAAATAGATCGAAATTGTAATAATCATAAAAAATCATAATTTTCTTGGCACCACCCTATTTCATATCCTGGCTACGCCCTTGTCGACGAACGCCAAAAATAATGGAGGGCGATTAACCTACAGAAAAAAATTATTGCGAAACAAATTAAAAATTTTCTTTTTTTAATTATTAGTTGGGGTTTTTAGAATAAATTTTTTTTGAATTTACAAAATTATTTACCGATCCGCAATCACACATTACGTGAACTAATATCATTTCTTTTAAGAAGGTCAGCTTAGAAGCACAGAATTATATGCATGGATGGCAGTCGCGCTTGGTACTTCTATATTAGCGACTTGCTAAGAAGACAAATATACAGAGGGCGTTGTTTCTAACCAACGACAGATGATAGTCCCATTATCCTAAACTTGCTACAGCAGACCAACCATCTGCTTGTGTGGAACAACAACCGATTAACACAACAGGTACAAGACGAAATTAATAATGCAAAAAAAAACTGCAACAACTCATGTAAGATGGAAGATGCTATGTAGAACCCAAATGCTCCCAAAATGGGTAATGGAGAAAAAAATATGTATATAATTCACTTCTTAGGGGATTATTAATCATATATTTGAGGCAGAATTGAAAAATATAAAGTTATGTAATATAACATTAGAGTACAGCGGCTATAAAGAGTTATCACCTAAACGAACAATTTCTTCTAACAATTCTACTAAATTTTTTATTTTAATTATTCGGATATAACGAACTCTTTTGGGAAGTTTAAAACGCAAAAGTGATTGTATACTTTAACGCTTCTAACGCTACAAAATGTAAACGTAAAATTTTGTGGGCTAATTTCTACGCCGTGAAATTTATTATTTGCCATTATTTGACGAAGCGATCAATATAATTGCAAATAAATAAGATATATAACATTTTGCTCGGACGTAAACATATCGGAAAATAAAAGTGAATGTTGCTTACTTTTATTTATTACAAGAAAGAAATATTTACTCTGTCTATACCAAAACTGCACGATCCCTCCCAGTTCGTTATAACCGAGCTCCACTGCACTAACTTTTCGAAACAAAATAAAAAACGAATAAAATAGATAAATTTCAAAAGAATTCGAACTTTCAGCAACTATTTAATCTGATCTAAAAAATCACATTCCTTTCTCATGAATATTATAATAAAACATTAGATTTTATTGTCCTCCTGTGACGGAAAATTGAATTCATTATATAAACCGTGTTTTGCTTTTATGCGAGTCCAAAAATCAACATC
This sequence comes from Germaria angustata, assembly GCA_963681545.1. Lineage (NCBI taxonomy): Eukaryota > Metazoa > Arthropoda > Insecta > Diptera > Tachinidae > Germaria > Germaria angustata. The sequence goes on along the minus strand of OY813000.1, from coordinate 80,509,855 downwards.
GGATGAAGTCTTATTCAGTGACTATTGCCTATGAAACAAAGCATTGCATACGCATCCTATTTACAATATTTCAAGCTCTAGATGAACACAATTCTTAATAGTTTTTAAAGCCCTTAAACGACAAAGTTTACTAGAAGTAGATCCCTACCGGATGAATAAAAATTGAGGGGTACACAATGAATCTTCTACTTTGAGAGAATACAAAAACCTAAATGCAATTTTTTCGATAATAATTTTGTTTAATTGTGCAGATTTGGGCAGTTAATCATATCTGATGAGAAACTTTCAAGCTAAGCTCAAGCCGCTACATACATATGTATGTGTTGGTGAATAATTCGATAGAATTCCTTCCTTTTGATTGGAAGAGTATAATTCAACTTACATTCCTGGAACTTCCTTCCATTACCAAGCTCGGTGTAGTGAAAAAACTATTTTCGAAACTTTTGGACAGCCATATTTTTCTTAAGAACTAATCAACTTTGATGCTACAAAAGTAACAGAAATTCAAAATACAATTTGACAAAAAATTTAATTATTTAGACATTTTCGACAATAATACTCTTGACTGGATTTTGATTTCGATCGGGGGTGGCATACATTTTTTTAATTTACTTCCGAAATCTAATATGACGGCGAATCGATGCCAAATAATGTGATACATGGAGAGGTGAATATCTTCCGAACACCGCAAAATTTTTTGTGGTCTGCTTAGTCATGAGACTATGAATACGTATAGGGACGTTATCGCAAACATAACACTTCAAGGGACCTCAAAATAAAGAGATCTGTAGTGTAAATATTAAACTTCATATATTAGAATCAGATATTTTTGACTTTCTTAGTCTGCTTAGCGAGGTACCTTGCTCAACCGTACTGTAAGAGGGCTTACTAACCAGGGAGTTAAAGTTTCGAGTAAAATTTTCGAATAAAACGCCCTCAAAAAATGATGGTCTCTCACACACGTCAAAGACCTTCTATAACAAAAATCATTTCGGGTGTATCCTAAAATTTTGTTTTTTAAGTGTTATACATATATACGCACATAGTTAAAGGCCATTAACTATAAATTTCTTATACACTTATAGGGCTGTAAAAATCGTTTACATCCATAAAACTGTGATACAATTTATTATTTTCACTAAAGTCAATCTTGCATTTATACGGGCTCTCCTTTTTTACAGATGCGTAGAATGCGCTAAAACGTAAAATTCGTGATGTTGACTTTCAGCTTTAGCCTCAATTCGGCAACGGATTTTGTTGGTTTTTAAATCTACTTTGAGTTTTGAAAAACAACCTGAAAATTTCATCCTTTTTATTGCCTGAAAATTGTAGAACATGCGCCAACATGCCAATTTTGAGCCCAAAATGTACAAATTCTGAAATGTACAGGAGAATCTAAAAGAACGAAGAGAGAGGGAAGCTTTGCAAATTATTTTGGTAGAATGATTAGTTTATTTTACCATTCCCTAACATTATTCAATGGTTGGTTAGGCGGTGTGTGAATGTGTGTGTGCGTCCGCGCGTGTTGTTCTTGCAACAAACGACCGGCTAAACCATTTGTTTTTATTTGGCTCTTTTGACGTAATCGGAGCTGAATTTTACTGTCGAAAAATTGGCCGGTTGACTGATTGCATTGTTTAATTTTTTTTTTTTTTTGCATATGTAAGCAAAATAAAACGCAAGTGGTTATTAAACGATGATAAAGAGAGAAAAGAGAGAGAAAGAAGGAGAAAAACTAACTCACATGCATTCATTAGCATGAATGCCAACTTTTGATTTTATAATTGCATTAAAATACGTTAGAAGCCAAATAATAATTAAGCTTAAATAATGTTGTTTTGGGGATTTTGCTAACAGTGCACAAAAATTGTTTAACAACAACTGCAATCGTCTTTTTTTCGAATTTAAATTTAAAATTTTATGGTATTTTAGTGTTTGATTGATTGAGGTTGAAATGCAAAGCGATTTGTTTTTCTATTTGCCGTATTACACTTAATCATTTTTATAAAATATTTTTCCCATAATTCATGTGGGTGACCATATGTTGCCTTTTAGCGGTGTTGTGGTTTGTTTTCGTTGCAACAATGGCTGATTGTTTAGTCTTATACAAAATTATTAAAAATATTTAATTTAAAATAGATGTTAAGTTCATCTACGAAAAAAGTCACATATAGAAATTTTGAGGATTTCAATTTGCATTAAAACATTTGAGTGAAAAATTCTTGACTTTCGTTTCTTTATTTGTACCGCGCTTTGCATAAAATTGATTTAACAAATATTATATTACTTAATTCTACAAAAAAAAAAATCAGCATAAAATTATAAAATAATTCGTTGAAAAAATCTAGTGAAATGTTATCATCTATGCCTTATTTAATCTATATCCAATAATAACCACAAACATATTTTAACCAACCAGAGCCATAAGCCCAGCGAAAATATCATTTGTCCTTTTCGTTGTTTCGTATTAATATTCTTTATGAATTATCCTTAAATATCCTGAAATAAGTATTAAATTGCGAACCATTTAATCTGAAAAAAAATCAAAAAAGATGTTGCATTCATGTATTAATTATAGAACAATCTCTCTGGGGTAAAACCATAAGTAGCAGGGGAAGTGGGCACACAATTTCAATAATAAAACTCCTTTTAGTTAGTAACCAATGGATTGCAGCTTGAAGTGTGTGAGTGCTTTTCATAAGCCAAGGTTGCTTGGACTCATGCAAGCGATAATTATTATTCAAATTTATTGGTCACCTCTGAACTCGAAAAATGCATTATAAGTAGAGGAGTGTGAGTGACCGCATGTGTATACGTGAGCGAAAAATACACATGTTTGTGGGATAACAGGGTTGGATTTGAAGTTAGCAAAAATCAGAATAATGCATATATTGAAATTTTATACAATTAACATATAAGAACTGCGTTTTGCTCCAATATTTACAAAACTTAAGGGATCTTCTTATAACCGGGACAGTGACATAAGAAGTAACCTTCTTCTTTATTTACTCGGTGGCAGCTGCGGCAACTGTTGTTATGCTCAACTCCTAATCTCTGTGCATGCATGATAAAGAGACGTTGTCCAGTTATAACATACATCAGTACTGATGTTTTTTTACTATTCATGGAGACTTGGGAGGTTGTGTTCCCCATGCTAGGGCGAACCCGTGATTACCTTGAGATGTTAAAGTCATTTCTGCTATTGGTTTCCTTCCCGAATTATACACCTATCGGCATAGAAATTCAAGCCTCTTCTTCCTCTAAAGGTTCCATTACACTATTTGTCTAAAGCACCATATCTAGGACTGTATATTAAATATGTCATGTCGGGGTTGATTTTTGCTGCTTTTTTTGAAATATACACACAATTTTGTGAGAAACTGGAAGGAATGTATCGAATCGGATGTGGATTAATTTATATAGATCTATGACTTATAATAATCCCTTATGTTGAGTCGTATAATCTAGAGGACAGATTCCCATTATCGAAATAACAGATTACTTGGCCACAGATGGTGACATGCAGCAATTATCTTCTTATGAGCTGTGCGACGTGGTTCAACATCTTCTTGGTATTTTATTTCTTTCGCTTTAATATCACACAATTTGGTGGTAATCATCAACATTTCTGCAAACACTTTTTTGACTTTGTCATATAAATTTTGATTTCATCAATATCAATGGATTCATCGCCGTGGGTTTTCAATAACACTATCCGAAATAACCGAGGGCAAGCTTGGATTGGTTTTGAAATACTATTTAATCAAAAGATTTATTCTTTCCTGTATACTAATTACAGAAACCCAAAAAGAAGGGAAAAAGGATGAAATTTTCATTGCTTCCAGAAATGCATTAGTGAATTTTTTTAAAACTTATGTCGTTAAATTGTCAAGATTGTGATATTTGATCTGCTTTTCGAGAAATATTTCTTGTAAAATAAAAAAACTATTATACTTCTACTAATAATACTGAACAAGAAAAACGATTCTAAATACAGGATTCTAATGACTGATCGTTGTGGAAGAAAACACGTGCATCAGCGTTTTAAAAGTTTAAGTTTTGTTTCCATTGTAGTGGAGTTTAATTTTCCCCCGTCCTTTTTTGTAACCCGTTGCAGTGGACTAGCATAGAGAATCTTGTAATTCTTACGTTTTACGCAACAGTTTTATGTAATATTTTTGACTCTTCGCGGTATGGGTTTTTTTGTATCTCTTTTCTTGGAGAAGGGCAAAAGCCTCTGCTTAAGCAGCGTTCAAGGAAAATATTTCTCAAAACGTCAAAAATAATGCAAAAGTTGATTTTACACTTATTCTTAATTGTAGAACCAATTGCAACCCGTACATTTCAGGTAGAAGGTTGACCAATTTTATGTAAGACATAACGAGTACTTTAAATCTCTAACTCAATATTTTAAGCCAATAACTCTTCGATTCATAGGACACCACTTCGTGGAAAGCAGTCAAAAAAACTTCATTAAACAGCGTTTTGGAGGGCGAAGATGTGCTACGAAAATATTTTCATTAAATTTTACTAAAGCTCTTCGAATACACCAGAGCTAAGGAATCAACTTTAATTAATATGTTTTTTTATCAATTATATCAGTACGCAGGGGATGACCATTACTTATGGAATGCAAGTGCTGGTATCAAATAGGTTCTGGGATGTAGGATAGAGGGACATTCGATTTGAACCCGTCCACGCTAAGGATAAGTGAAAAAACATCTGCAATCTTTGTAATGCGTAGTGCGGTTCACTATTGTATAGACCACAAATGCATGTGCTCTTGGCGAAGAACGTGTTGCTTGCAAATAAAAGCTTGTCTCGGAAATAAAATCCCGATTTCATTGGAACTAATTTCATTATGGTAACGATAAATCATCAATACATATCCCACGATGCGTCGATACTTAAGTGGGTCAATAGAATTGGTGGCACTATTGTCACATATGAGCCTCCTCTAGCTTTTCTGTACTCGGTCGAGTAGCTTCAAAATAGACTTGAATTATATCTTTTTTTCATTCGGGTATATGTGGTGCGCATAATAAGAAGATCAGAAGGAGTGAAGTATATCTTTATCGTCTTAAAAAAAACGAGGCAATCGAATGCTTCTTTACCGACATAAAAAATCAGCTCAGTTAATTGAGTATCACACCAGTTATTCATGCCAACAATATCAAGAACATCAGCATCTCTCATTATTTATATCACCCATAATTACAGGTGAAGCAGAATGTTCCATCATACGTTTGAGCGTAAGCATACAACATTGTGTCTTAAGAGCATTAAAAAAATTCGATTCGTATGACCCAAACAAATTTTTGTTTGTTTCTTCTAAAAACGTATTAGTAGTAACAAAATGAGTATTGGAAAATGAAAAAAATAACACTAAAAAGGCCCTCGATATCTGATCTCAGTAATCAGCATATAAAATTGTCCTTACAAATATAAAGTTGCATATACAGTCCTTTGGCTCTTTTGCATGCGACTTCATTATGGCAGACAAAATTTTGTGCACTGAGATTATAAAATTGCTTTTTATATGAAAATCGCATTGGCGACATCTACGATGTCATGGTACTTTAGGGAAATATTTCAACGCCTTTTGCAATTCACACACATGAGAAAAGTCACACACGTAAGTGTAAGTAAGTGCGTACACATATACATACAACGCTTAATGCTGCTGTTGAGCTGGAATAATGATTTTATTCTTGTATTTTTTGTTCATCTCCATAAAATGGCCAACAATAGATTGCAGAAATGGCATGAGTTTTCTTTTTCTGATTGTTTTGTTGCAGCCGGAAGTAAATTTGCTTAATTATTTGCATATGATTTGACTTTATGACCGAAAAAGAAGAGAAACCTTGAGTGAGAGTTAAGGAAACATTGGCTAAAGAATAAATTTACCATAATAACAAAAAGAAATGATGACTGCACATTTGTATTATCTGTAGCAAGCCACTCGTGTTGAAACCACCACCATTCTATGGCATGTGACGCATTCAACCGCCCACCAAAACGTGTCCTTAGAAAATTATGTCTTTCAACTGTAGACGATTGTGCTTCTCTTAACCTGCTTCCCTCGTATGCATGGAGAGCAAATACTCTTATATAATTGTTAATGATGATTAGATTCAATTAAAGGCATCATTAGATACCTCACTCTCTTGTTAATTGCTCGTACGACTATATACAGGCATGCAACATACTCGTGCATGTGGTCATTTCACGTCCATTCACCGACAATGGAATGTACCAAGGGAGGAAGGAGAATTCAGAGTGTATTTTCCCAAACCAAAGAAAAATTTCAAGTCACTCTACTCAAATGTTATTTTAGAATTTATATGTATTGAAATTCATCACTATCTAATATTTGTTTGAGCGAGTGTAAGGGCTTCTATTACCTATTCATGCATTGGCTGTTTCATACTCGTACAGAGGCATGAATACTGATTATAACAATAGTGGCATCGTGCTGCTATGCTGTGTGAGATGAGGAAGCTCTAGTGGTTGTGGTGTTGAAAATTTATGCCGTTTGTTACTTTTTGCATACACTTTGAACAATTTATTACCAAATGACCTGAGGGTTATGGTCAGGTTAATTTTACTGAAAATTACCGTAACTTTTGTTCAAGATGCTGACCATAAGTATGGTGGTAATAATGATGATTAAGGGGAATATATGGAAAGTAAACGAGTTAAAAAGCTTACAATAAAAAAAATATACTCGTTTAAAACTAAACAGTTAAATACTTAATTTTGAAAATCATTATTTCGGGATTTTCTACCCAACTAATTGTTAAAACAATTAAAATTTTTGCAAAATGTTATGTTTGTTGTGGCTTTAGCTGCTCATATGCCAACATTTTGTTGGTCGCTAAACCAAATCGTCAGTAAACTTTAGGCAGTTTGAAAAAGTATCCTAATACAAAATAACTTTTTTTTACCAATATAATAGATAAAAAGCCTTTTAAATAGACTACTTTATGATTAACACATTAAAATAAATGAACAAGAAAACCAAAAAATTACGCTTATTAAACAATGACAATGACATTAAAATTTCTAATGCAAAACATACACTAATGGCCCTCACAACATGTTGTTTAACCTTACAATCCAAGCACAATATTATGAATGAATTTAATACAGAACTAAAAGGGGTAAAATATAATGATAATAACAATGAATAACTAGCGAAAAACTTTACACTTTCTACGGAAATAACGATGACTAGAGCACAAATTGTGGCAAAAAAAAATAATTTAAACTTCTATAAGGACACTTGTTTTCAAAGGAACTCTATGGAAGGGTTCAACGAATTGATTGTTCTTTAAATTGTAGAAACTAAAAAGAAATATCCGAAATCTTTGTCTGCACTACTGAAATTTCTCTTAAATTAGCCGTTTTGTTGGGAGCTGCTATAATGATTACAGCTTGGCTTTTTTAACATTATTATTTAAAGACCATCCTAATAAATATTTGTGTTCCCCATGTACATATACGAGCATATACTTAATTTCATATCAAAATAATTAAATATTGAGCACACTTGTACATCATGTTAATTTTACATTGTTTATTTGATCTAATCCTGTACAACAAGATCTAATTTTATACTCGTATTTAAAGTACAGGAGATTGGTGTGTATCCATTAATTAAATAAAAAACAACAAACAATGTAGACTACATCAGTTACCCAGTAGGGATATCAATTTTTTGGTATCAAACACACATTATTTCATTATAAATGTATGGGCCTTACCATTGCATACAAAATTCAGTGTCATTCAGTGCCCGCCTCTAGTAGATTTGTTGCAGCAGAAGTACTTGTCGATTACTTTTTCTCACATTCTGGACGATATCTGAGAAATAATGCTAATGTTAATCTTCAAATGCCGCAACGTTTGGATACTATCCCACGCGGTCTTACAAAAAGTCTAACGGCATTAAATCTCATGATCTTGGTGGCAAATTGCCGTCACCAAAACCTAAAATTACGCGTTCTGAAAGCATCCCATGCAATAAAGCTAAAATCGGTCGTGTTGTATGGCTGGCTCATGGAACCGTTTTTTTGAAACCGCATATTGTCCAGTACATAATCTTCTTGCAATGAAATGCGCTGTGAATTGGCGCTATTGGTTCTTCCAGCGTCGTATTCGAACATATTTGCCCAATTGCACTACCATACTATAATACGCACCAAACAGTGACTTTGTTCGGATGCAATGGCTTTGCCACAATCAATTTTGGGCTTTTGGAGTCCCATATGAGACAATTTTGCTTGTTGGTGTAACCACCAAGATATGGTGGATATGCTGATGGGGTGCTAGAGCATATCCACGGCGTTGTGAATGGTTAGCCGACTTTAGTTGTTGTGAGAGTTGGAGGTGCGAATCCAAATGTACAATTGTAGAGAACACTCTTAAATCGGCAAATTCGGATTATCCGCCACACTAATACTAATAGAAGCGATATTTTCGGCAGTGCGTACATTACGATGATGTACAGGTTTTACCACATCTGTACAGCTTCCAGTCTTTGCAAATTTCCTTATAAACTTGTCATTCCTTGCACAATAGATTGATTGGACGGTAATGCTCGAAAAAATTCCGCATTTTGACCATAACTTTTGTAGTAATTTTTAGCTATTTTTACATATTTTTTTGTTACTAAGCGATCCATATTGACAAAAGAAAAACCTTTTAATAAATAACTGACATTTTTAACATCTGCCAGCCTTGCTTGACCAGCGAAAAATTGAAAAACTAAATATTTTTAGCCTGGTCTTTATACTGTTACGTACTTACTATTGGCTAAAAAGATTGGTTGGCATATACATTTTCTGTTTAATTAATTTTTTTAAAAATTTGCTTATGCTCTCTGATGGGCCGGCACCGGCCCATTATGTTTGACACTAGGTGTCCTCAAGTAATTCTGAAGATGTTAATAAAGAATTGAATTTTGTTATTTTCAGGCTTATAATTGTTTTACTAACGCTCATGAAGACGACTCCTGGATATTAAATGCCATTAACATTAGATGGCCCTTACCTTAGCATAACGAACATTCATTTATTATGGACGTTCATCTATGTTTCTCCATATAATTGATAAATATTTGTTTTATATAGACACATATTAAAATTGGCAACTTTTCAAAGGATTGTTGTTTTTTGTTGTGGGCTGAAGTATACTGACAACTAATCCAACAACATACAACAATACAATAATAATTTATAATTTCAGTTATTTCTGGACATTCGGACTATTATTAGAAAAATGAAATTTTTAGCATTACAATGTAACATTGGGACTGTGAGTATAGTTTGATTAACCCAACTTACCGTCCTTGAATTATAGTGTCGGATTTCAAAAAATTAACAGACATAGACATAAATATTTGCTAGAAAAGCAACAATGCCAACTGAAACCAACAACTGCTGTTATGATAACAAATTACGATTTTTATATCATTGTCGTAATTCACAAGCGACTAAAATAATGTAGATTGCAAGTAAATATTCAACTAAAGGTACGGGAGAGTGTTACATTATCATTAAAATAAAATTCATTCATTAATTGTTGTCGTAGAAGTCACGATAGTTAAATTTTATGCCGCAGTTCCTATAAAAGTGCCCTGCAGTTTGAAGGATTGGGCTTTTAGTTTCAAAGATGTTCGTACAAGGCTTCAGAAAGGAAGAAGTATTTTGATACGAGCTTATATGTGTATAGAATACATCCTAGAATGAAAAGAAAGCAATACCTTGGACATGTCAGGCTGATAGATTTATAACAATATCCCTTTGGTAGAAATGTTAGCGGTCATTCACGATAGGACAAAGGAACTCCTGTTATTTCGAAAAAAAATCACTGACAATGTTTGGGTAGCAGTATTATAGAGTTTGATAGAGATACACAAAAAAAAGCAAGAGTCAGCTTGCCATCTGCTCCACCATCCCAAGGTCTTGTGACTTGATACACTAACATAGAAGTCTACGCTAGCACTTCTTTCAGGATCTAAGGTTAGAGACTTCAAAATTGCTTAGATTGCGTAGAGTAGGTGATACTTCAAGCATAAAAAGAGGTCAAAGGAGCTTCTGTATACGTAAGTTGGGTTGCTCTTAGATGACGTAAATAGCAAAGGGCAGCACAATAGTTAGATTCTAGATATAGCCCACTAAATACGGACTAAGCAAATATTCTATCGTAATTTGTTAAAGTAGTGAATATGTAGTGGGATATTCTTTTTGAAATATTTAAAACTAAAACGTTTACAAGCCATCAGATTAGTAGTGGATTTCTATAATACAAGTAAATCGACTAATCTAATCTTTGAAACTTCTCTCTGGCTGGAAATTTTTTGTTTATGTGAGAACCGACCCAGTCTCATGTAAGATCCACCTGTTAAAATAGTCAACTTTAATATCTTTGAGTTAATGCATGTCTTAATTTCAACAACTGCTGGGGCGTTGCTAAAATATCACCACTCTCATTTATGCTACTGCTTGCCTACATTTAGGCGCTAAATTAAATAGGCATTTTAAAGCATACCAGAATAAGAAAAATACACCATTAGACATGTTGTTACATGTTGTAGTTGTTTCATTATAAATGGTGCGTTGTTTTGAAAAGCGAACATTAAATAAAAGCGTCTTGTTGATAAATTGTTATCATTTTAACGTTTCTATTTTCTGCCGTCTTGTTCCACAAATTATTTCATTATTTTCATTAAACGCCCAAAAAATTTATATGTATGTATGTATGTATGTACATATGTATGTATATGTGGGAAGAAACATTGCACTCTAGATTTTGTTAAACATATCATTGCTTGTCTTGTGACAAATAATGGGGCATACTAATGCAGTAATAAGAAGCATTCCTTTCATTAATTTATTATAAAGTAAAGCAAAAGGCGAAGGTATTCTCTCAAAAAGAGTTACTCCTAAATTATAGTCAGGAAATTTTAATTAAGAAAAATATAAACTTATATTAAACTTATGATCAAAGAAGTCAGTTGTGGGGAATTTTATGTTAACTTGCGCAGGAGTCTTAAAAGTGGTAATATAGTATAAAGTAATTTCTAGGAGTTGTCATATATCAATTTTTGTTTCTCGGAGTCCATAGACCATAGACGATATTTGTGAAATGTCAACTTAAAAAATCATAATTTTACTATCTTTAAACACACTTTTAAAATTTGTATTGGTAAAATTTCTAACTGGTTTGAAAGGTACGAATCTTACATTCTAAGAAAAGAAATATTCTTAAAAGTACGTCTCAAAATAGCTGAAGTGCAATCAATTAAATTCAAATTAAATTCAAAAAAATTGAAAAAGTTGTATGAATTACACTGTATTTTGGTTGTTATAATAAATATACTCGTAAATATTTATTTTTGATTCTTGTAGAAAAATGCAATAGGTTGAATCGTGAAGAATTAATTGGTCATTCCATGTTTTATAAAAAAAAAAACAAAACAAAGAAAATGAAAAGCGTCTAAAAGCCTGCTATTAAGAAACCTATGGAGTTCTCGTTTCTGACAAAAATGCAAAATTTTTGATCTTTCAAAGTGAAAAGCTTAAGGGTTCTTTAAAACGCGCTTATTAGGAATAAAGCACACATACCTGTAACAAAGTTTTTTTATTTGAGCGATAAATATATATTTTTTATTACTAATTGATCAAAAAATTTTGCACTTTTCTCAAAGATGGGAGTGAGTGCCATTAGTATATCTCCACCATATTTTTAAAAACTAATCTAGTGTGCGACATTCTTCTTCTAGAGGTCAAGCTACAGGGTAAATAGTAAAGTGTGTTTTTTGAATACCATAAATTAATAGCAACCCGCTTATTTTTTGTTTTTTGGCAGATTTTCAGGAATATTCCTTTGCTCAAAAGGTATGGCTCCTATTTTTCAGACAAAATTAAAATTTTGAAAATATCCTTGAGGATAACAAAGTTATGTTTATTAAGTAAAATTTAATGAGAAGTATTTTTAGCGAATAAAAACGGACTATGATGTCATATTGAGATATTGAAAGTATTTTCGAATTCTATGGACTCCGGTAATATTTTTCATATATCCCAGAGTTATTAAAATAATATCTGAAGAGTTCACGAGATTTATTGTCTCTCCAAAGATAAAAACATTAATATGAACGTTATTAATTAAAAATTTCTTAACTTAAAATGAACCAGCATATGAGAATTTAGATAAAGTACGGTGACAATTAAAGGTTTGTATAGAATGAAAATTAATTCGTTAAATTTAAAAATTAAAAAAAAAAATTTCAAATACTCCACCTGCTGATGGAATGATGCTGTCAAGGTAAGCTTTTGCCTTTACATGCCTCTTTTAAAATGTTTAAAATGCGTTCGAAAATATTTATTTAATGAACATCAATTGCTATAAGCCTGAAAATGAATTTAGACCTCATATCTATTGCCATTATATTATATATTTTGCTAAATAGTTGTTATGGTTATGGAATGCTTCAAAATATAATTAAAATCAAAAAGTAATTTCTGAAAAACCTCCAATATGTTCAATCTCTTTCTTTAATTAGACAACAAAACTTAACAAAATTTATTACCATTAATCTCATACAGAAATAAATAACACAAACTTTCCGCTAAAAAAGTTCTTTTGCTTTTTCAATTCCATAAAAAATCCTTACACAACATAATTTTTAACCAAATTTGTATATTCTTTTAAAAAAACTTTTCCAAAACTTACCAAATCATTTCGTTGAAAATTAAATAAGATTATACTTGAAAGACTAAAAGTACAAGCCAAACAAAATACAAATACAGCAAAAGAAGTAATTCTATAAGCCCTTACAACCTTTTTTAAGTATGAATACAATTCGTAATATAAATTACATTAAGTAGAAAGTGTTTTTTTTTCAATCTTTTTATTAAGAAACAGGGAAAACAAAATGAAGGTGGTCACCACTACGAACTACTACAGGTCCTTCCCCGACTTCTTGGAAAACAACACTGACTTCCATTTACAATATTAGATTCTATAAGTACGCGTATGTTGGTTTTCTTGTATGTTTGTACATAAGAGTTCATCATACATACATACAGACATGTTTAATATGATTGGCTTTTCATAAGTAGTATGAATTGCAGGAAATGTGGGCACATTTTATAAAATCTTCTTGCAAAAGGGAGAAATGGGAGACAAACCAACAAAACATTTTGTAAATACTATTAGACGTTTGATTTTATTTCTGTGTATAGGAACATCTCATGTACACATTTATGTATGTATGTAAATTTCTAGAGATCGCATGTATGATTTAAATAACACAAATAAAATTAGATAAAATACCATTTAAACTTGAGGTGTTATTTAGTGGTTAAACAATTTTATTTGAAATTATCGATATTTCGATACTCATTGAAAAATTCCGAGTATCGAAATATCGATAATTTCAAATAAAATTGTTTTAATAATTAAGACCTCAAGCTTGAATAATATTTTAATCAAATTGTTATAAAAAGCTCAAAAATATAGAGATATTACAAATAAAATTAGATAGAAATGTGGATATTTACGGACATAATCATGAACAAACGCACGTTTTATTTGCAAACAAAAATTCGAATTCGAGTTCGATTTTTATTAGCAAATAAATACATAAATCACAAAAGCTATCGCTAGAAGCTCCTTCCTGATCGGCATTAAATAAACATAAAAAATTCGAAAGCTTAAGTAACTAATTCCAAATAAAATAAGGAAAGTGGTAACTTTTTTATGATTATAGTATTCGCGTCGATCAGGTAGACCCTTAAACATATTAAATTCAGAATAAGCAGAAAAATAGAAGAAAATGAAGTTGATGGTGGAACACCAAACCGAACAGGGACAAAATTTGCATTGCTATTTGTCAGTATACGGTTGTGTATAAGAACATATATTTTCCATGATAGTGTTGCCAAATAATTGTGTTTATGTGAGCAGACAACACAAAAATTTAGATTTAATTTCGTACGCAATTTGCGTACAAACAGTAAGTTTTTATTTGCAAATAATGTATATAATGGACATAGACATTGGCATAGCCATGGATATAGACATGGACATATATAATGACATGGACATTGACATAAACATTGATCTACATAAAGACATATAAAAGGTCGTAAAAAACTTATACGAGGACTACTACAAAACAAGTATGGCAAGATATACAACCTTATGGGACAAAAAGGAATTGGAGAAATCCAACTATATCTCTTGGAAAGACAAAAAACCTAGTTAGTATGAGATAACATATGTCAGAGATATTCGCAAACGTTGACAGGTCAGAAAAGCAATAAGAGAAAAATTTAACTTTTGCTTATTTCTGTATATGCTATTCAAGTCATATAAGGGCAAATATAACCCCCTAGTCTTTTCAGTTTATCACAACTTTTAAGAATTCAAGAACAGCATAATAAAGGAATGATTCATGGTGGCATCGAATTCTGAAAACGGATTTAAATACACCTAAAATAGAGCCCAGTCTCCACCGTTAAAAAAATATTAATAGAGACATTTACGTCGATATGAGTATATCATGGTTGCAGACATCGACATAAACTTTTATTTAATTTATGTAAAGTCCCAATCATAGATTTAAGCAGCCGTCAAAAATAGTTTTCATTAGTTATATCCATTTTCAATTTTCCATTTTTAACTGACTTCCCGAAAAGTAGGAGGTCCATTTATTCAAGAATATGCTTTTGCGACAGGAGTAGGGAGAAGGCTACCGACCATACAAAGTGCTATATAATAAAATCAAATCTTTCTTTATACAATAATGGGACTGGCTTGGACTATTTTGCGGCCTATGCACGCAGTATCAAGAAATACTGAGTAAATTACTAAAGGAGTGGTTCCTCCCATACGAATATATACCTAATTATCGCATATGTAGCTGACTGTAAGAGTGATATACACTAGAGGTAGTTGCGTTTTGACCAGTGTGTGAGAGCAGGGAAAGAGTACTTTCCATTACAGGTAGAGGAATAATTTCTGAAAAAATTAAAAATAAAAACCTTTTTATTTATTAAATATCTATCCTACTGAGATCGTTGAAATCGATAACAAAAAAGTTGATGAGCAAATGCCAAATTTGAATCATAGTTGTCTTGGCACAGGCCTCAAAAATTGTATAGGCATCAAATATAATAGTATTATATATATGTTTCGAAGTTTTTTAAGACTATATGTGAAGCAGGTTGAAGTTTTTCTTACACAGATTTTATTAAGTTAAAAAATTATTTATTCCGAAATATGTGGACATACCTACAGCCACCATCTTGGAATTATTTACAATGACGAGGATTTAAATATGAATATGTTTTTAGTTTTTTTTTTTTTTTAAATCAGGAAAAATTTATGATCCTTATGGCAATATTTGTTAAAAACTTGTCAATTACTTAGAAAAATAATTATATTCATATCGGAGATAAATTGTTTGTTGAGTTGTTGGAATAAAAGTTTTCCATTTCTTTTATAATTGTACATTTTTCTAAATTATATATATATAATTGAATTTTATTTGAAAGTTTTTATATATGCATTAGGAGTACGAATGCTTTACACACAAGATGCTTAAAGTCTAATGATTAGTTGGCTTGCCCCATCGAAATGTTGGACATTCACACAGCTACGCCCAGCTAAACAAAAACGTATTTCTTTCGAGAGTTCAACATTTTACTGGGTTTCTTTCAAACAAAAAAGTCCCAAGAGTTTTTCTGCTTACTTGGGCAAAATGCCAAAATAATGTCTTTCTTCTACTTCATTCATGTATAATCATAGAGAAAAATGAAGAAAACCACTCATACACACTCTAAAATAATCTACAACATTGAATGTTAAATAAAAAGTTCATTAAAGAAACGAAAAAAAGAATATCTTCAGAAACTAAGAATGAACTAGAAAAGAAACAAAGATGAAACGTAAGTTATGATTATGTATCCAAAATGCAAGCAGTCACATGCTGGAAAAAGTGGAGAAAAGTCTAAAGAGGAAGTCATATGCAAAAATTACACAAAAATATAGATAAGCGAAAAAATTTCCCAAGGAACACTCATACATTCGAGCAAAAAAAGCATCTTTCAACAAGCAAAAGTAACCATTGAAGCATGAAATTAACAACGTCGAAAAATATTGCAATAAAAATACATATTCTTCTTATAAAAAAGAGTAAAAATTAACAAATATATCTTTTATAGTAACACTTGCTAAAAAAAAAACACTTTTATATTTAAGATTTATTAGTTTTAAACATTTAATAATTTAGGGAAATAAGATCTTCACACTACAGTTAATATATAAGACATTTACAGGTATATACAGATTTGAGTATATGTACATACTATGTACATATGTACATACACTTGCTAAAATAAATATTTGTACACTCATTTCATAATTATACAACTCTATAAATCGCACATAAAGTAATTATAGAATTTATTTTTCTGTTATACTAAAGCAACACTCGTCCCTATATTTTCCTTTTATAATGCATTCACAAGCTTGTTGCAACTTAAACGTTTGTTACAATGCCGCAAAGACAATATGGCAAAATTTTGAACCAGAAGAAGTATCCGTACACAAATTGTCTGGTAAGTCCGTAAGTTAAGGGCACTTTTTACAAAGTTTCAAAAACACCGGCTAAATTCTATCAAGAGCTGTTTCAGGAAGACCTCCATTCGGGGAAAGCGTACAATACTATACATATTCAGTCAAACAAAGTCCTATAATAGCTGCCTCTCAAATCTGTTTAAATATAAAAGAATCCCTCGGAAAACACATTCACGAAGACACAGTCCGAAAAATATTAAAAAAAAACTATCACGGTCGTGTGGTACGTAGAAATCCTCTTATTTCTGAAGTGAATAGAAAAAAGCGTGGACTTTGCAAATGAACACGTAAGTAAGCCTTTCGAGTTCTGCGAGCGCGTTCTATTTTCCGATGAAAGTAAATTGTTCATATTTGGGATCAAGGGAAGAAAAATGGTATGGCGAAAGAGAGGTACTGCTTTTGAAAAATACAACAGTAAAACATGATTGTTGTGGTGTAATGGTGTGGGGGTGTATGGCTGCTTGTGGTGTTGGGAATATAGTTTTTATTGAGTCCACAATGGATCAGAATGGATATCTGAACATCTTCAAACAAAGTTTGAAACAAAGTGCCGAGAAATTAGATCTCGGGGAAGATTTTTTGGTTTCAACAAGATAATAATCCCAACCACACGGCGCGTAACGTAAAGCTTTGGTTTGCTTTACAACACCAAAAACCAGCTTAAATCGCCCCCCAATCATCAGATCTAAGCCCAATTGAACCGCAAAGGAAATGCTAAAAAACGTCAACGTCAGGAGACTTTAAAGTTAGTAAAATCAATGCTGAGGTTTTAAAAAAAAGGTTATGCTACAAGTTTTTAGTTTTTACTTATTTAAAAAAGTCAAATAATTTGTAATTTTACTTTTGTGTGCGAAAACTTTTTCTCGTGAATTCCGCTGATATTTTAGTTTATTTTTATTTTTTAATGATAAGAATTAGAAATTTATTTTAAACATTTAATTAAAAAATTTACGTTTGTTGAAGAATTATTTCGCAAGCATTTTTTGAAAAAATTTTTGTTGTGGCTTTAGCTCTTCATATGCCGACATTTCATTGGTTGCTAAAACCAAATCGTCAGTGAAGTTTAAGCAGTTTGATAACATTCAACCTCGTATGTTTATGCCACATAAAACAAATACAATATGAGAATTTCAATATTGCATATGAATTACAACAAATACATAATGATTATGTTTGATTATGAAATGTCGGCATATGAAGAGCTAAAGCCACAACAAAAATTTTTTCAATGCATTTTGCAAAAAAACTAATTGTTTCTAACGATTGGTCGGGATATTCTCCCGAATAATAAATTTCAATAGTAAGCATTTTTTTTAAATTTTTTCTTCATCATTTGAATTTTTCACATTTGGGGTGCCACAGCTCATGTGTACATATATTTATTCTAGCAAGTGTATGTATATGTATGCTTTAAATAATAATTATTGAAAATAACCAGGAAATATAAGACTACTTCAGGAGTAGCAAGACATGTAGCATGTAACATCTCAATGAAAAGGAAATGGACGAAGAGTTAATTTTTCTTTTATTTATTGTTGAATATTTTTCCATACTGACAATTGTGTATTTTTTTTACTCTGAAATGTTTTTAATATGTAATAATTTGTCGTAAAATTTCCCTCGCGGTAAACACGGTATAGGCGTGTCCACTCCAAGTATTTGTATATACTTTTCGATATTCCTATATCTAGGATTGTTTTCGTTATTGTTGCCCAAATCTGTCCATCTATAGAACCAAAAATGTTGACAAAATATGTTCGCATAGAAAATTTATAAAAATATTGGTAAAATGATAAATTTATGGAACTTTAATAGACCCAATATTTGAATAATAAAATGTGACTAGTGATGGATAGACAAGTAGCCGAATTTCGACCTTTTAAAATTTTTATTATTTATAACATTCAAGCGAATTTTATTATTTTTTGTATACTACTCGTATGTTTGTTATGCTTGCGAGCCCAAATATACCCAGCCCATGTTAATAACACATAAATTCTGCACTAAAGGTCGTTAAAAGTCAATATACAGAAAATGAAAAGTGGAAATCGGTTGATGTGACAGCAGATAATAGTTGCTTTTGCTTGTTTATAAATAGATCGAATAATATTCATAAAGCATTTAATATAATTTTTTATAGTTTTGACCCACATCCTACAAATTGTATCCCATTGTCCAATTATCTGACAGCCTTGTTTTATTATTGGATGAAGGGGAATGGTAATTGAATTTGTGATCTGCAACAGATCATATAACATAGAGACATAAGAAGTAAAACATGAATTGACTTTGAATGCAATAACATCGTAGTTCTTGCCCACAGGCAAGAACTACCTTGTAAATAGAAAGCCCAAGAAGAAGGAGCCTCGCAGAGAAATGCCTACGGCTGGGATTGTAGTAGTGTCTAGTCACTAAGTAACTTTTACGCTTCTTAATGCTTTGCAAGGTGGCTCGGGATACCAGTTAGATTCGGCAATAGGTGTGATGGTGTGTAAGAGCTGGAATCAGGATAATTATTACATAGTGGAAAAGTTTATAGTCACTTTAAAAGAATGATATTTTCATTGTTTTCAAAGTAATACGAATATATTTCTTAGGGAGAGAAGTAGATTAAAGATTCATTTTTCTTCTACAAGCAATTCTAAATCTGCTTAAATATTTAAAAGTATTTTTTTTTATTGAAAAGAATTGCTCTTCAATTGAATTTTAACGAAAATGTCACTTCATTCTATTTGCAATCGATATTTTTACTTTCACATAATCTATAGGAAATTAATAACAGAGAATTTAATGCCTTTCTATAAATACATAAAACTCTATTTGATTTCCCAACGAAAGGACTTATGGCAGTACAATAAAAAAAAAAACACATTAAGCAAGACCAACAATCTCCGCAATAGAATTAAAAAAGAATAACAAAAAAAGTTTAAAAAACCCCAAACGTATCATAAAATAAATAACGTATCACATACTTATTTTTAATTTTAATGTGGGTTTATCATTGGAGTTAAGGTCACATTTTAGAAGTACTTCAAATGTTGTTCGTCCCATAGTATAAAATTTACATTTACAACAATGGATTTTACTTTAACCGAAAATAGAGAATTTACTTCAAGCCGCGGTATTCTCTCATGTGAACCAAAATCCCAGCTGCAATAACCAAAGCTGCGCAATATACCACCACCTAGGAATAGCTTTTCAGCTATAGAAATCTTCTGGGTTGGTGGCGAGGAAACGGCTGATTGGCAACGGCGTTAAACGGCATTACGGCTGGTAGGAGCCAATAATTGAGTCGTAAGAGTTTCCTGAAAATTGTCCTTCGAATGGTAGAGATTTTCTGACTAATATGTTTGGCGAATGGCACAATTTTTTTTTAACGGGCGTAAAGTCAGGAAGACCTCCTTCCTTGTGCTGAAAATAGGAAAATAACTTATGGAGACGAGAATATATATAATGGTGCCTGTGGGCAAACCATTTGAACTTTGTTACCTGCGCGGATAGATTGTCTCACTCAGGAATTGTTTGGTTAAAGAACAAATTTACTCTGGAAAGTAAAGTGCGGCTCTCTGATACATCGACCACAATTTTATGAACTTTTAATAAAGAATGATTTATTTGCAAAAATAAGAGGGTTGCAAGAGAGAGTCCTACTGTCACTGATGAGCTCCTTTGCCCTGTTCTGTATGCGGTCGAGTAACTTCAAAATCGACTTTTAAGCACTATCTCATTCATGAGATTTGAATACTATTTTCCATCAGATATAAGTGATATTAGTAGTAAGGAAATCAGATGGAAATATAATGCAACATGAAAAATGTGCTCTAGCCATCGAACATCATACGAGATTCTTGCGCCAAAAAATGAAATAATATGTGCTTCTGATTTCTCACTATATCACCCATAATCACAGACGAAGTCCCAAGTTCGGGCATGCATACAAGAATCGTAGGTCCGGGAATGGAAACGACACTATTCTCACGATCCCATTCGGACATTGTTACAAGATACCGATTAAGGCTATCATTCTTATTTTATCTCATGGCCCCAATCTCCGATAGGCAAATGAATGTGAATGGCAAACGCAGCTGTCATGTGCAAAAGCGTAGACAGGAGTTTGTAAATTTAAGAAATAGTGTAAAAGAAAAAACGGAGTCTAGTGGTACCCCGAATTCCTATGCGAAAGTAGGGTATTTTGGCAGAAACAAATTAAAAATAAAAAACACGGAAATGGAAATAGAAACACGGAGCAATGCACAGCGGCTCAGTAGTAGGACGATGTTCGATTTTTTCACCGTTAGTTCGCTCTAATACTCACTATTAGTGGCACCACTAAAACATGAAAAAAGATTTGCAATCAGTTGTTTTTTACATTTACTTTTCTGCATCGGAAGTGAACAAATCAAAACAACTTTCCTTATCTTTATCAGCGGTGCTAATAAAGTTAATTTCTAGTGCATGTTTTTCAAAGAAAAAACCATTTTTGACTTATTGTTTTACAATGGATATTTAAGTGGAAGGTGTTTACCGTTATTATTATGTATTTAATAATTTTTTAAACAAAACGTATTTTGCGGAAAGCGGTTTCACGACAAATCAATTTTCATGTATATTTTTTTGCGAAGTTTTTATTAACTATGTTGCCGTCTTATGACGCTTT
Organism: Germaria angustata; assembly: GCA_963681545.1. Taxonomy (NCBI): domain Eukaryota; kingdom Metazoa; phylum Arthropoda; class Insecta; order Diptera; family Tachinidae; genus Germaria; species Germaria angustata. The sequence goes on along the minus strand of OY813000.1, from coordinate 80,488,545 downwards.
CAAGTTACATATCAAAATGTTACTCTATATCTGTACTTTTAATTTAAAAAGAATTTATCTGCGTTTGTTTGCGAATGTGCATGGTACAGAGGGTCTTCGTCTCTACGATTAGATTCGTATCACATACATATTTTTCACATATTTTTTACCGTCATCTTTTGCAATGTCTTTCGTCGGGATACAAAATTAATAGTGTAGAATTTAGAGATTACTCGTTAGGAACCGCGCGAATGCTTATTAGTACGTATCCATGCTATAATTTGCCTGCTTCAGTTCATAAGTGGTAATTCATGGATCGGAAGTAGTTGATCACTGTCTAGTTTCCATAGGAGAGCTCTATAAAGAAGCTGCTGAATCTTGTAATAAATTATTTAAGCAATTCAGACGAGACAACACGCGAAAAAGGTATCGAGTTGTCACTAACACTGATATTTTGCATAGACTTCTTCTAAATTCCGACCCGTTTATTTCTTCCTTAAGTAAATTACCACAAAAGAAGAAGTCTATGTTATCACCTGAGGTTTTGCGTATGTTAAGTTTTTGAAAATAATGTACAAATGTTGTATTAAATTGCAGTTATAAAATTTATTATTTTTTCTTTAATTAATAACTAACATTTTTGGTAAATAAATTATTATAATATTATATTTAAAGACTTTTTTAATCTTATTTTACCCTGATTGGTCCATAAATACCGAAACATAAATATTTATATTAATTTTGATGACTATAGCTGAGTAAACTACGTATGACCGCCTTCCTTAGAAACTTGAACCAGTGTGCAATGGCTCGAAAATTTTCAAAATATGGTAGTTTTTGATTATAGTTGTAGCACAGATATTATCAGTGCTTTTTAGCACTGACAATCGATGTATGGAAAGGGTAAAAATTCATTAAAACCACGTAGAGCAATAGTGACAATTACAAATTGAGGGAAGATAAAGTTTCCGTACAAATTGAAATAAATAACTAATTTATTTTTAATAAAAATTTAATCATTGTAAAGTCTATTTTATTACTCTCAACATAAGTTTCTTACTTTCACTTAAAGTTGTTTTTACTCAACCTAAATTCAACTAATACTTTCCGCACAATATGCATCTAAATTATAAATACCCTAAAGCCAATTTATATTTATGTAACACTAAACTTATACTTACCCGAAAGTTAAGAAGAAAATAAAACCCAGGGAAGATTATTTTTATATACATTTGGTAAAGGAAAACAGAATTTGCTTCATTACTTTACTCTAGTGGTCCAACAAAAGATTGACCCTCTTACTGATGCTCAGTCATTTCCTGTGCCATCTATAAGAGACTTAAAGTACAATTACCCCATATTTTAATTCATGTTAATTTGAATAAATTTTTTACATATATTTTACGTAAATATGATTTTACATAATTTTTCGAACCGTAGGTGGTGGTTAAGGTGAATTAAATCAGTCTGGCACAAGTTCGATTACTGAATTTATAAATTCGGCTTAATAAGTTTTTTTTGTTGTTTTGTCTTTGATGGGGTGAACATCAGCGAAAACAGTAGTGTTCCTTTGGATAGTATATGAATTTACTTATCCCTTAATGGAAATTGATAGTCTAAATTGACAATTTTGATTTCCATGTTTTAATGGGTGGCTAACTGCTAATTTTTATTTCTTATTACACATTAGTGCACTTCTTAGTCTAAAGGCAACAATATAAAACTCTGGAAAAGGTCTTTACGTAAACGTGAATTGATTTAGTGTTTGCTATCAGGTCTCTAATAACTATCTCTCATATACATTAATGCGTAAAGAGGCTTCATTATACTTATAAAGACTTTTGAACAGTTTATAATTTCTATAGTTTATTTAGAATAATTGCCCAAAATCACTCATGTTTAAAATTAATATTAAACAAAACTCTTTTGCAACCTCTTTACAACAATATCCTTAGTCAAGCACTCCATTGATATACTTACTCAAATTCAAATTCCTATAAGTACCTCAATGATCTCATATTCGTTTAAGTACTTACGAAATATGTTAAGGAACATGCAATCACTTGTATTTCTGTTGAAGCACTAAATACAGTCAAGGAAAAAACTTTACATGCCATTGAAGGCATTAGTCCGTAGATTTATTTTCATAACAAGAATGTAGTCAATAAACGTAGAAAAAACAATATAAATACAAGGAAACATAAAAAGTTCATGAGAAAAAATTTATATACAGTTCACTAATATATTTTGTGAAAATCTTAATAGTTGTACATTATTTAATATATAGTTGGTACACCCTGGGCATTAATAACAGTTTAGGGGCGACGAGGCAATAAAGGCACAAAGTTTTGGGTTATTTCCAACGTTGTTATAGTCCAACCCTTTTGAAAGCAGTTTTAAGAGATTCACGACTGAATATGTCATATTTTGTGATTTTTTTTTCTAAAACATCCCATATGTGTTCAATAGGTATTACGTTCGGAGACTGGGGAGGTGAGTTTAGTTGCATTGGAGCATGATAGAGAAACAGGTGTGCTGTGTGATAGGGATCCTTATCCTGCTGAAAGATCCAACGATTTCCCACACACAAGCTGTCCACAAATGGTTACAAATTTTGTTCAAAAATATTCGCTTACATATGACGATCCATGTTTCTATCAATGAAAATCAATTAACCCACGCCCTAGAAAGCCATAGTTCCCTAAACTATAAGACTACCACTTCCGTGTTTTATAGTTGGTATAGTTGGTATAGTATTTTTAGGATTAATCAAGTGCGGTATTTGGTTTTCTCCAAATTCTGGAGCGCCCGTCAATTCCGGAAATATTGAATTTGTCCTCATCAGTAAACAAAATGCGACTCAAAAAATCCATATATTTGTCCACATGTTGTTGAGCAAACACAAGGCGAAGTTTACGCGTTTTGTCCGAAGTCAATGGCTTTCTGCTACTCTACTCCTACAACTATTTTTATGCAAAGCATTCTGAATGGTCTTTGGATCCACATTCCCGTTGGAAGTTTTTGAAGTATGTTGAGCCAATTTTGGACCGCTTTTTATGGGTTCTTGTTAACTTCTTTAAGGATACAGCTAATATCATCTCTAGATAATATTTTCGGTTCCTAGATCGCGACTTATTTTCAGTAAAATCGGTATTTTTATGGTTACCAAATGTTGTCTGCAGCCCAGAACGAATTAGTTTTTAGCAACTCAGCGATTTCCCCATATGACCTTTTCTTTTCGTAATTCAACAACCACGTTTTCCACCGAAACTGCTATTTCTTCACGACCGCCCATTTTGTAATGAAAATGTAAAATAATTACAATATTTATATGTGTATGTCGACTTTTTTCACTTGAAAATATCGTTTGTTAATAATTGGACATTTCAATATCTTACTTCCTAAAGGATATTACTTTTTAATATCTTAATAATGTATCTGTATAATTTTTTCTTTGGAAAATTCTATCAATTCTTGAAAACCTTAAAATAACATGCTGTATGTAGAGTTTTTTCTTTGACTGTACATCTACAAAATATGTGTATACGGGTATGTACATATTCGCATGTATTTACATGCTCTGTACTTGAATCTTGATTGTTGTATTAAGTAAATCTAAATTTTAAACAACATACGAGTATAACGCTTATGAACACACACATACATCCAAGTGCATGTTTCTGAATGAACTCCTATACAAGCATTTTGTTAATAAAAATCAATTCTAATCATTTCTATATGTTAACAGCAGAGTTGTATTTTCTCTAAAGTATTAGAAAAAAATTATAAAAAATATTTGTAAATCCATGCACTTGTTATGAACTCACTTGTACTTGATGTGTTGTAAAGCTTAAAATTAATACAACAGCAGCAGTGGCTATAATACAGCAGCTTTTTTCCCTTTTGTGCGAAAGCCAACTTAAAATTACATATATGTAAAGGCAATTTTATAAATATATGGTGACCTAAAATTTGCTAAAGATTTGAAGTTGTTACCATTTTAACTCAAACGTTTTGTGAATAATACAATATTTAATTGTCAAAAATTAAAAAAATAATGTAATAACTTTCACTAAGTTTATTAATTTGTATATTGAAATAAAAAGGTTTAATGACGACCGCGTTATCTCTTCTTGAACTTTTGGCAAATGAGTGCTGCGGACCATGCGCAAGCGTTTTGTTTCCTCTACAGCAATGGAAGCATACGCTACTCTATTGGTCAATATCTACTACGGTCTTCGTTGTTTAACACAAGCACCGAGAAATTTTAACAGTAAAGCTCAAAGGCCAGCCACTGGCAGTGGCATCAGCACCTCGCCTTCAATCAATAAACTTCTATCAGCGATTTTGGTTTCAAAAATAGCCACTTCGTGATAACCGAAGGTTGACACCAATTACCTGTTGCCACTAGATCCCATGCCACTAGAGATATTCTGGTCTTTGACATATTTAAGTCTTCCAATTTAATTGAATTCATCAATTTTAGGTATTGCAGGCATAAGTCTTAATTTCCCTTCATATTGTTATGTGCACTCCCGTCCGCCTTTATTTTGAGGATTGGATAGTAATAGAGAATTTTGACGGGTACACAAAGGAGAGTGTCTGAAAATCGAAAACTAATAAACTTCCCACAAGTACAGAAGCATGGTGCAAGTGCCATTTGCAGGTAGAGGATGTTAAAAGTTAGTACCACGAGGAGGTAAGATATTGTATTAAGCGGAGTTAACTAGAGCAGCAAACTTTACACATTTACCAGCACCGACCGGAGGACGTAAAACGATAACGTCGCAGACAGTTTATCAATATCATGAAGTATACATATTTCAAGCTATAAAATTTTGTATAAAAGGTCCCAAAAGATTTCAGTTGCAATAATCAATGAAACCATGACAAAAATTTATGTGTCCACTACACGTTGTTTAACCCAGAGCACAATTGAAAACTAACGGAGAGAGTTTCCAAGTAATATTTAGTTTGAGAATTAAAGGGTGTTCCTTATTACCCACCTATTCCACAATACGCCGAGTTAATCTATAAAAACTACATGGTGCTAATCTTGGTAATTTTTTTCTATGATTGGTAACTTGAATTATCTTACAACATAATTTTCATTAAAAGAGTTGATCATATTCTTGCTCCGAATTTTCCTTGATTTCAAAAAATATTGTTCACAGACGATTATCGATATTTTCTGGGCAAACGTTCATGACACATTCGTGGTAAAAAAATGTGATTCTAAGAAAGTCATCAAAATGCTAAGAGTAGGATCCAAAAGTAATAATTTTATCATGGACTTGTCATTGCAGAACAGCAAATTTTTTATTTTATTTATTTGTGAAGCAATTTTTTTATATTAAATGGTATTAGTTAATTACCACTACGAATAGACTTTAGATCCGGAAAGGGTACAAACTTGAGAAAACTCTCGACATTTGTTCCTTGCGTGAGAGTAATTGTATTAATTATAGATTGCAGAAAATTACGTTTTCACGCAAATTCAAAGAAAGTGGTATTTTTTATGAAAATAGTATTTTCAGAATTCCACGGTTTCCATACAAATTGTGTCAATTCAAAGTCCGAGGAAGTTGAAAAGATGCACTAATGGATATTTGTCACCCCGTTGACCTGCAAACTTCAAACATGTCCCTCATTTGCTTAAAAAACGCCATAACTCAAAATAAATAGTTTTACAGAAAACGCGTTCCAAGTTTTTAATTTACACACAAATCAATCAAAAATCAAGCAACAACCAAGACTCAAGAGGTGAATTGACAAAATAATTATATTAATTCTTTACACAGGAAAAAGAATGACATGTAAATAGTCTTGTATTTTTAGTTAAAAATCAACTGCATCAAGCATCTGTTGCCAAGGACACTCTCCAAGTTGGAATTGAGAAAAATAATATTTGTTATATTTTTTATTTTGTGATGATATCGTATGGCTTAAATATACTTTTAAGACTTACTCTCGTATAACAAGTATTACAATAATCCAATATAAGTATAATAGAATAATTGTTAAAATGTATTAGACCAGATGTGCGATTCAAGATGGTCGAAACTTAACAATAGATTTTTGTTGAAAAAGGTTCATGTACTTGTACGAGTATTTTTCATTTTTGGCAACTGCCTTTTTTTGTATATTTTATTAAAATCTGATTTTATTTAGATTTAACTTGGGTGCAGTAAAAATATTCTATATTATTTTAGAAATTGTTTAATGCAATTTCTTTATATAAATTAAATTAGGGAATTCTAACGAAGATAAAGAAATTCGGTTTTATTTTTAATTACTCCAACGTTTATTTCATTTCCAATCAAATTCAACTTTAAATGAAAACTTAAATAATATAAAAAAAAATTAATTTTGCAACAACAACAATCCTGCCTCTAAACGAAAAATAATATTATAAAAAGCGCAATTTCTTCATACCATTTGAAAGTCTAATAAATATATATTCAAATTATTTGGAATTACAAAAAACGATTTATTGAACGAAACAAAATTAAAAAAAGAAGAAAAAACCAAACATCAAAGGAAATCTAACCGAAATTTTAAATCATCTTCAAAAAATGGTTTTCAATTCAATCGTCAACAACGTCTTTGGTTAAGGAAATGAAAGAATTCAAGCAGAAATCAACAGCACCTGGGTATCATCATCTTCTAAAAGCTGCAAGGATACACATGAAATGAATCCTTACAACAAGTATGTTCATGTGTATGTCAAATGCGTTGCACATACAATCAATGACTGACTATGAATGAGTGAATGATTTTGAAATAAGATATAAATGCTCTATTCCTTAGGGGTGTTAACAAGTGGCAAGTGGTTGTGTCAACCAACTGAACAAATACTGTAAACGTACTCTAGGAAAATGGGGCATTCAAAGAGAAGTTAGTGAAATTTGGTTGCCGAAATAATGTTCTGCTACAATACTTCTATAACATATTGTCCTTTTATATTTTCAATGCTCTACACCATAATTTTAAGTTGTTAGAGCGTTTGTGGTTTGTAAAAAAAAGTTCTTGATAATATTCATAGCCTGACCAAACTAAGATTGCAGTCGTGATTTTTAGAAAAAAAATTTTTAAATATATTTAAAAAAAAGTTATTTTTATTAATTCAACTTTCATCAAATTGCATAAGTGTTTAATTTTCCAACATTCAGTTTTCGGTGAATCATTGATTTTCTGGTGAATTTTTGCTTTTATTTTTGTGAACTTCGATTTTTCGCTTATTTCCTTTTGTAATTAAAAAAAAAATGGAAATTTTGGACTCTGAAATTTTATAGAAATTTTTGGTTTCTGTTTTGGCGAAATCTCTAAGTCTTGTATTTAATTTTATTTAATTGCCGACATTATTATCATATATGAAAATGGAAACTATGGAAATTTTGTTTCAATAATGAATTTTCTATAAATATTTTGTTTTTTATATTATTTATAAAATTTCAAAATATAACACATCTTCTTATTTCGCAAATTTTTAAATTTTTGTTAATTTCAGATTTTCTACATTATTTCATGAACATCTACTATTTCTTTTAATTTTTAACTATTTTCACTGAGTTAAAATTAAAGTTATCTGAGCGTTCTTGTGCAGTAGATTAGAATATTACAAATTCATTTTAATTTTTTTAATAATTTATTTTATTATCACCACCTGAAAAATCATCAAATGCAAAAGAAACTTTCAAATAAAAATCTGATGGAGTAGCTGCGATGAAAGAGGTACTCGCCATACAAAGTTATTAATAATTGTCTTATTACTTCAGTGAGAAACTTAAAAATTCGTGTGCGTTATTTTGAGGCGAAATGACTATTTTGTTTCAACAAAAAAGTTAGATTTAAAAAAATGACAGATGAAAGATATTCTCGAAAGTTTCCAGTGAACTCGTTGCATCTTTCATACTCAAAGATTTATCCAAAGAGCATGAAGTGATTTTTGATTTTTATCCACGTTTTTGGATAAACAATTAATTGGATATAAGGTATGGAACGACTTTACTCAAAACTTCCGAGAATACCTCCCATCAGACATGCACGCATATTTTTCAAAAAGACTGTCTATATTTTTATTATAGAATGGGGTTAAATGATTGGCAGGGATAAAATAGAAAGGGAAGTGTATCGTAACTGATAAAAATAAATTTGTTTAATTTATAAATTTTAGTGTGTAATAAAAGGATATTTTTAGTATTTTATATTTTATTTTTTTTAATTATAATTTATATTCACTTTGTATCATTTTAACTTTTTGTGTAACTAAATATAAGGGGCTGTTCATTATCGATATTTCATTGGTTGTAAACACCCGGACGCTTATATTTATAAAAAATATTATATATCATTTATATACAGGGTGGGTCAACTTGGACTGACTGATTTTTAATGCTTATGCCAATGTGGCTCTTGCGGTATGAGCTGTAGCTCCATCGTACTGGAACCATAAGTGACGTAAAATATTAACCAACATGGTTCTGGCTCATTAAGTTCATTTTCGAAGAAATATGGACCAATAACTTTATCAATCATAATTCCACACCAAACAGTGCATCTGACAGGATGTAATTGTCGCTGATTCAATGCTCTCGGACTCTCTGTACCCCAAAGGGGTCATTAAGCTTCTTATCATGTTTACACTGGGAGCCTCTGCAATATTAAAATGATTGTAACAATTGATCGTCCGGAAACATAATAAATTCAACAATTTTTACACGTTCTTCCACTGAGTATGATGTCATTATAAAATTTTATAAAATTCTGTATTATCTGCAACAAAAAAAAGATAATAAAAAAAATACAAAAATTTTAAGCATTTCAAATCAGTCATTCCAAGCTGTATAATATGAGAATTCAATTATATATGAATTCAATTATATTAGAATGTTTAAACACAAACTGGACAACAACCAACAAATTTTTGAAATAATAATTTTTCATATGATTATTTTTGAGAATATTGTACCGATAAATTTCAATATTATTTTTATTGATAAATATTTTTGTGGTTTTTTAATATTTTGCTGTCGGCACATTTAAACCTTTGTTGAGGCTTAAATTTTTTTAATTTTATTTTCCCACGTATTTCAGGAGTTCTCGCTTATAACTAATTTTATTTACTTCTTGTTAATGCCGGATTTTTAAATAAAATTTGGGGTATCAGTAAACTTCTTTGTTTATTCTATAGGTTTATTTATGTTGCAATAGGAAATTAAATTGAAAAGTTTATCAATTTCTTTGATTATTGGATAAATAAGCAAAATTTTCGGATTATTCATTGTAATGATTTCATATATCGGCTTAAATCTAAACTTGTACTAGAAAACTTTCATTGCAAAATTTCTGAATCTTCAGTTTTGAGTGAACTTCTGTTTTACATAAAACACAGCAGCTTTTATTGTAAGATTATGTAAGATTATGTATAGAAAAAATATTTTTTTACTTCAAATATCTCCATTAATACGCCACATAGAGATTCTTGTTGCATCATAACTTAAAACTATTATTAGATTATTATTATTATTTTCTATTATTAGATGTTTATAATATTTTTATATAATGGAAAACATTGATTAATTTTACAATTTAATCAGAATGGGCTATAAAATTCGTAAGAAATATAGAAAATATTTTCTAAATATAAACTTTTTATTATTTTATTTGTTCTTCAATCGAATAAAAAACATCTGGTGAATTATACTTTATTTATAACAATTTTGTTGTTTTGATTTCATAGATAAATTATTACGAGCACAGGTCAATTATTCCGAGGCTTTGTGAACTAAAGGGCAACACTTGTGCTGTCAATAAGCGTCTGTCAGTTGACTTCTATCAAAATTTTAACAAGCCCAGCAGAGGCTTGCGCAGCAATGTGACAATTTCGCAGGAGTGTTTGGCAAATATTATACCAACTTATTGGGTTGATCTGATGAGAATTTGAAAACAAAAGACCGCATTTGGCCAAGGAAAAGTGCATTTCCACCAGGACAATGCAAAGGTGCACACATGTATAGTCTCCATGGCAAAATTCCATGAATTGTTTTCTCAGCCGTTCCAAAGATGAAATCATCTCACATGAAAATATTTACCCATTTTGATGCCCTCAAAAAATCGTAGTTTTGAGAAGGGATAAAAAATTTGAGAAACATTGGGCAAAGGAGACCATGTTGAAAAATAAATTAATTCTTTATACAAAAGCTTGTGTTTCATTCAATATAATAATTTGACTACTCGCAGGATATTGTAATAATTTTTTCACATCATAAACCACGAATGCGTTGTAAATTAAATTCTTGAAATCATCAAATAGTTAAAGTAGTGTTTTGAATAGAATTTCTTAACCAACACTTGTGTTTTTTGACTAATTTGAACTTTAAATATTATTATTTTTATTTGAGATTTGAAATCTGAATGAAAATATGTTGATATATCAGTGATTTGGGAATTCATTTGTAGTTAATTTTTTATTCGTAAGGAATGAAAACAAATTGTGACTTGCACCTTTTCCGGATGTGAATTAATTTTCAGCTGCAAATGTCTTACCGCAGTTTCGTTACAACTATTTTTTATAGAAAAAATTATTAAAAAAATCTACTTTCGAACGTATTTTAAAAGGGAGATTTTCTTTCAATGACAAGCTTTTGTTGAAATCATGAGTAATGATCGGAATTTGCATCACTCTGCTACCACAATCTCAACATTTTAATGACTTTTTTGTGGAAGATTTGCGTGAACTGATTTTTGGTGAGATTTGAAAAGAAATACAAGTTTTTCTCGGAATATCCTTTTCACGTGAAATTTTACGAGTTCGAAATATGATTGTTTCTTATTGAGTTGAAATCAAAATTTTATTGTTTTTCACTGAAACTGCGAATTTTTAAACATTTTGTAGTTTCATTATTTTAAAATTTTGATGCAATCTGAATAGTTGAGTAAAACCATTTCTTCAATAAATATTTTTAAGTTAGTAAATACTTTAACTGGCCTTCGTAGACTAGTAGTGCGAAGGTCGCAGGTTCGAATCCTGCCGCAGAACTCTGGCAGTTTGTGTTTGATAATTAAAGGGAGCCCACAACAGTCCTTCACTGGCTTAAGTGTATGTCGTATGACATGGGCTATTACATCCCTCCAACCAAACTAACCTAAACTAAATACTTATGACTCAAATTATAGGGTATGTAAAATTCGCTACAGCTAAAAATCCTTTTCTTATTATTCAATAAGTCTCGTAGCTCATTCGAGCATATGACTATACGGTAAAAACGTTTTCTTGTAATCACTTTGACATTTATGCATATAAAAGATGTCAAATTTTCAATGGGGATAACGTGTTTTTTTCTGTTTTTAGCTCTTTCTATGAAATAAATTTAAAGGCCAAAATGGAGAAGGTTCCCTAAAGGTTTTAATGTTTTAGATCTGAAGCGGATATATTTTACGGCCTTTAACGAGGTTTGGTGTAGAATTATAACGATTCGTAACTACTTGATGGTATAAAAAATAAAGCGAAGAGTGATCGGTGACCCTAAAATATGCAGCTCAATTTACTCACGCGAACCTGAACATTAGAATATTAGGGACCATTAGACGTCGAAGTGTTGTTACAACCAAAAAGCATAAATAAATCAATAACAAACATTGTCTCCTTGTGACAGGTAATAACTTTTCGAAATTAACGCATAATAAACGGGGCAAGTAGGAGAATGGCTGCTGTTTGTACTTCTTTATGTACAAATTATATTCCTGAACATTTGTGTGGTGACCTTCCCCTGAAATTTTTGTTTATTTATTTTTAATCCAATAAGTTGCAAAGATAAAAAAATGCGTAAGTAAACCACTATAAAGACTTCTGTTACACGAACTTACAAATTCATCGAAAATAGATGCTTAAATAAAATTGTTGTCAATCATTCTATTCATTGAAATGTATACATTTTAATGACGGTCAGAGTACCAGTATAAAGAAATAAAATAATGATGATTTAAATTGTATTTTTATGCTGGTTAAAGCACCTTTTTATGGCATTTTCAACAACACAATTTGTTTACAAAAGATTTAAAAATATAAAAAGCACAAGCAAGGCCAAAGTAGAAGATCTATTTAGATAAAAGAAAACAAATTTGCAGCAAACTTAAGCAACTTTTCCATTATTCCTTTCAACATTCAATCATTTTCATTTCCTATTTTTTTATGATAAATGCAAAAAAATATTTATTTCGGGAATTTCGTCACCTGTTATTTTTTGTGTTATTGGTGGCTGTAAAAGCAGGAGGAAAAAATGAATAAAAATCGAATCAAGTTCAATTACTTTCAAGCTTAGTTTCACATTTGTTTTCCAACTTGTTTTTTGATTCATTTTTTGTTTCCCTTCAAAACTAAATTTTTATTTCTTTTTAATGCCATCCTTAAAATGGGAATTATCAAAACATCTCTCATTTTTTGCCATTGGAGGTATTTGTTCATTTCAATTTCACAAAATTTTTTGGTATTTCCCTGTAATTTAAATTGTTTTTTAGGTGTTTGTCAGATCAGGAATTGTCTATTGAAGCAAGTGTGCATGTGTTGAAATGGATGGATGGCATGTGTGTGCAAATATTTTTTTGATTCATTAAAAATTAACTCACTTCAAAGTGTTTTACAGACGTGATACTTTTTTGTCTGCTACTGTTTAACAGGCATTTGCCATGTGCAAAGTTTCAGGTGGTTAAACGCTTCGGATGTGCTGCATAAGGAGAAATTTCATTTTATTAGTTTTTTTTAAGTAATTGATTATTTAATATAAAAAACAGACTTTAATATAACAAAAATGTTCAATCGTGTTAGCACTAATTGCTGTTATATCAATCAAGGAAATCCACTGTAATTTCGAGGCTTTTTAGTTTCCAACGAACCCCAAGATACCGTTAATGATGACGAGGTATACTGAGGCATGAGGAATTTTATTCCCACCTACTAGATACAACTATAGTCCCAAAAATCAATTGTGCCAGCGATTATGAATCGTTATATGAGGAAGTAATGTTTGTGAACATTCGACTTGAGCCTCTTCATGCTGGGGATGACAGGAAGGATATCTGTATGGAGCTCGTTCCTTATACGAGTTGTTTGACTAAAGAAGGCACTGCCTCCGCAACGCTTAGTACGATTTCCTGGTATATCGACCACAAGTAGATGTGCTCTTAATGAAGAACGTATTGTTCTCAAATACGAGCGGGTCTCCGCGACATATTTCCTACAGCATATTCTATTTTAATAACGATAGAAGACCGAAATACGCACCAATCTGCGTCTATACTCCACTGAGTCAATTGATTTGGCTACACTACTGTTACCGATGAGCCTTTTCGTTTTCTCCTGTATTCGGTCCAGCAGCTTCAAAATAGACTTTGAAGCACCGCCCCATACATGAGAGTTGTATTGCACTTTTGGTTGGATGTATGTGGTTTAAATGGTAAGGATATCAGAAGGAGTGAAGTATCTCTTACGCCATCTTAAGAACCCGAATCACTTGAATACTTCTTTATCGATATGAAAAATGTGTTCATTCCATCGAACATCACACTGAATTTTCGTGGCAAGAAGGTCATTGAAACCAACTGGATTGGTTGATCCCATTCAGAGTTTTATTACATGATCTTCATTACATGATCATCTCTAACGGGGTTGGCATATGACTAAAATGAGTAGGAATGGCTTATTCTGCTGTCATTTGCAAAAAAGTATATAGAGTAGGAAATTTCATATAGAAGGTTATTAAGAGAAACATAAAATATGGTAGGAGAGAGAGCCGAAGCTTGTGGTACCTCTGAATTTATTTTTAACACGTCTGATGAGATTCCAACTATAAGAAGTCATATAGTTCCCGAGGAAGCTCGATATAAACCAAGTGGGGACATTACCGACACCAAAACTAACAAGTTATGCCAGAAGTGGGTGCAAGTAGGTCAATTACGATTGCCATTTAATTTTTTATTAGATTTTAGCCTATTCAATGTTTTTTTACTTGTGTTCTACTAAAAATAAACTTTTTAAATAATCACGAAAATGCTGAGAATATGACCCGGAAGTAAAAAAAATTTAGATAATTTCAAATGATTTCGATATGGGCCTATCATTTCAGGATGTTTGCTGCTTTATGCTTATTCTCTGATGCCGAAAGTATCTTCAATATGTTGAGGACAAATATTTGCTTTTGCTTCTCTGCAAGGACAGTAGTCATTTTACATTTAAACATTGTACACATTTGCTAATAGTCACGGTATCCTTTTCCTCATATATGAGTTATTAATTGAAATAAACAAGAATTATTTTCAAGCTTCGTACAAAACTTTCAAAGATTTGTAGATGTAATTTAGATTTTGACTTCGAAGGAAGTTAAAATGAAGCACTAAAGGATTTTTGGAAGAAAGAAAAATCTTGTTCCTTTCTAACGACTTTTCTGTCGGAAGATACTTTTGGTTCGTTAACTTAATAATAATTTCAGTTCTTAATTGAACTCAATGTTCTATGGAAGCACTCAATTAATAAATTGAGCAATTAGTATTTAATTACTATAATTTCAGTCAAATTCCTCGTTAAGTATATTTAGTCAAAGGGGAATAGTCCGCAACAAGGCGAAATGGCATACCAGATGGCAGCACGATACTCCAAATACAACAACACAAAAACACGCATTCTATTTTTGTCTAGTGTATCAAAAAACATAATGACATAATTGTAAAGAGCTTTTTCCCCTTTTCAGTACACAATACACTTCACTTCGTGCTGCCTCCTGGGCCTTATTCCACAAAACAACTTATCAATTTTTCACTTTCCACTTATCGTATTGCTTTTTTCGGCAAAGTGATAAGTGTTTCTGTTCCCCAATACTCTTTGCAAATCTCACTTTGCACTAGCAAATATTTGCAAAGACTGCACTCTTTGTAAAGTCTTTGCACTCTCCTGCAAAGTGAGTGTGCGAAGTGTTTAACAAAACATTTAATCATCTTTGCATTTCTTGTTAAAATGAGCTGCTGTATTATGTAAGTTAACGAATCTGTTGATATACTTTTTTCGTTAACTGTACGGGATCTTTCTCTCTAGTTGATTTTTCTACTCAATATTTTAATTTGGATTTGTTGCTAAGTTGATTTTTTTATTGAATTATTAATATTTAAAGTGATTGTAGAAAATTAAAAAAATGTGAACCGTTAAGGTACTCTTTTTTAAGTTGAAACTTCAATGTACTCTCTAATTAATTTTTCTACTTTTTCGTATTCTCTTTCTTAGCCTAACTCAATCATTAAAACAGAATACTGTTTCATTATTAATTCTGATTTTAATTTAACTTATTGCTTTGAACAATTTTGTTAAAAATTGGAATTCTTAAGCAAAAACATCAAGAGACTAAAGTTAAATATTTGAATATAAAAAATGTTTAATAAAAATTTTAAAACAAAATTTTTGTTTAATAAAATTCTACATAGTAGAAAATAATTTAAAGAAAATATTAAAACACTTCAAACCTAAAAATAAAATTAAAACATGTGAAACAAAAAATTTATAAGACTTTATGCTAAAATTTTAAGGAACTAAAATACAGATTTTGAATATTTAAAATTCTACATAGTAGAAAACAATTTTAAAAAAATATTAAAACACTTTGAGCTTAAAAAATTGAAAACTGAAAAATTTCATAATTAAAGCGCTTTCAATTAAAACTTAAAGCAAAAATAAAAATAGGTAACTATTTAAATATTTCGCAAAAATTGAACTATTAAAATTTAGGTTTATATTGAAATAAAAATACAATATTAAAGAAACAATTTAGAACATAAAATACAGAAATTTAAAAGAAAAGGTGTTTTACTTCCCCTGGAAAGTACCATTCCCTTATTAATTTGTACAATAAGGAAATTAAATTTAATGAAAAAATATTTAAAAATAGATCTCTTAAAAGCAATTTTTCATATGAACAATTTCTAAAGTACATTTTCTAAAGGCAATATAAACACACGAGATACTTTTATTGACACAAAAACAAAACAAAATTTTAATTAAAACATTTTCAACTGTTAAATGCTAATGGAGTAACCTAAATTGTATATGTGTGAACAGCAAAGCCGGTAAATCAATTTAAAATATTAGTAAATGCCCCAATCAAGAAGTCTGTCTGAACACAGTATAATTTGGTTTTCAATCTTTGACTTTGACTTTGTCAGCTTAAATTCCAAGGAAAACAGAAAATGCACTAATGGAATCTTTAAAAGCAGAGAAAACGCTGCTCCTTAAAAATTACTTCATCTTAAACATTATTGGTAAAATGTATATAGAAGTTCCAAAAATCCATTTGCAATTGTCCTCTCTAGTAATTATGTCTCTGTTTCTCACTTAAATTATGGAAAGCAGGGTGCGTTTCGTCAACTTTTCTAATCCTTAATGGAAGCCAAGACAATGGCAGCCAATTTTATTTTCGCCACATCTATTTTCTATGTTTAAAAATTTTTTTATAAATAAAATCTTATAGAAGTTATAACTTTCTAATCATTTAATCTGCCTTTTCATGTCTGATTTTGTTTTTCAATCATAAAATATTCCCCTTGCAACATTTCCTCCTTATAAAAAAGCCCCATTTGCTTTAGCGTAACTTCTTTTTAAACTTTAATGAAATTTTTAGTACATTTTCATGTTTTCTTTTTCATTCGTCTTCTTCCACATGTCTTTGCTGTTGCCTTTTTAGTTGTCCTGTTTGCAAAAGAAATGAAACTAAACAAAACAAAAAGAAGTAAATGTGTTGTAAAATACTTTTAACACTCATTTGCGGTTTTCTCATGTCTAATTAAGCGACATTTTATTTGTTCGGTTTTTGTATTATTGCAACTCCATCATGCCGCAAAACAGCCCTTTGCATCATTTGTACAAAAAGAAAGAACGTCATTTTTGTGGGTGTCTTTTTCGTAAATTTTCTAGCAAATGTTTTCATTTAATGTTTGCCACAAAATGTGGCCTTTCTTTTGTTGTGCGAGTGTGTACTCGTATGTGCCCCAAACGGCAGGCATGCTTGCAAAAAAGAGACACAAAAGTTTAAAATAATGTATGGTTTAAATAATTTATTTGTATGTAAGTTTTTGGTTGAAAGAAATTCCTGCACTGCAGCCGTTGCTGTTTTGGGTTGTTTCTAAAACAAATTATGGACACAAATGTTGTCTTTCTTAGTTCTTTCCAGGATGTTTATTTGCAACAGTTTGTGGGGGTGAAGTAAGTACTCGTGGTAGGAGAATTTCGCATTCTATGCAAAATAATAATGCCACAATCGAATCGCATATGTTTTAATATTTTTGTCTATTGTTTTTCATTTACTTGAGAATTTTTAACTCGTTCGCCAAGTAATGAGAATTGTGTTCACACTGTGAGTAATTTTTAGTCCGTTTCAGCTTTCCTATTAAAAGGATTTTGCTAAGAAAACTAACATTGTTTAATTAAAAGTAGACATTTCCAAACCTTTAAGTAAATTAGGGAGGTAATTTCGAGCGATTTGCTGTCAGTAACAGATTCAGTCTATTAGAAATTGTTTTAAAAATCATTACTGTCAAATCATTTTATAAATCACTATTATGTAGCAAAGAGTATGCCTAATTTGGGCATTATTCTAGGACAAAATCGACCAAGAATCTGAAAAACTAATCACAAATAAATTCATCTTCAAAACTGGTTAAATATCGTCCTAAATATATGTAAATAAATGCAGAAATTTGAAAAACAAATTACAGGTGTTTCAAAATTTTTTTCGGGAAAAATTAATTTTAAAAAAATTTAGAAAGTGGGTTAAATATGAAAAAAGGAAAATGCTTTTAAAATAAAAATTATTTCAATCTGGTGAAGAACCTCAAGTATGTCGAAAATATTTTGACATTTGAATCAGGACAAAAAATAGTTTAAGAAATTAACAAAATAAGGCAATAGCTACCAAGGCGAATTGAATACTAGGCGGCCTTATTACTACCACAACTTTAACAATCTATCAAAATATCGGATTAGAACATAATCAATAAATTTTTCAATAAATGTGTCGGAAAGAAAAATAGCAAAAATTATTATAGAGTTTGAAAAAAGTTTGTAATTTTGAATTTATTATCGATTTGTATGAGAAAAATTCTATACATCAGCACAATATCAATGATCGGCCACCAGATTACCGGATGAGCTAAGAATATTAAACGCATATCAAAATAGAGAATTATGAAGTGCTCCAACAATTGCTAATGCGGCTTCAACTGTGTAAAAGTTCATGATAGTCTACCAGATGTGGCGGATGAGCTAAAAAACTTAAATGTAGATGGAAATATGCGATTAACAACTGATGCTAGAATTGCGAATGCGGCTGCATATACGTTAGAAGGTGGAAATAGTGAATACAGCAATGCTGTTTCTAATTCTATAAACACTTTGAATATCTTAGTTTTGAATCTGAAAGCTTGCATAAGAAATAAAAAATAAAATTCATCTTATTTTTAAATTTTTTTTTGTTTGTTAGGTTTTTTTTTCTTTTTCTAATTATTAATCTAATACATATAAACCAACATGAAAAAAAAAACAATTTTTGACCCCTGGGGTTTGAACTGCTCAATTTTGTTCTTCAGAACAGATGTCAAGAACAAAATTTTAATCTAGGCACATCTTCAAAATACGTGAAAAGCTTTTGCTTTAATATAAATGAAGAATAAGAAAACTATTTAAAATTATAAATGACTTCCGGCGGTAATTCCATACAATAATTATATGCTCAGGTAGTCATGAAGAACTAAAAAAATCTTCATCCGAAACCGACTACTTAAAAACTAGTTAAGAACACAAAGTAATAATAATTTTAATAAAACCTTTATTCAATATAAAGAGAAATATTTAGAATAGGACAGACACTATATTATGATATTCTAGATCAAGGCCAAATAGCGGATAAAGTAACTTTAGGACAAAATAAGGAAAACTCCGAAATATATCAATAGTTGAAAAAGGCTTCACAAAACTAGGATAGACACTTAAATTTAGAGAATAGGACTAGTTACAAAAATCGGTTAAGTAGTAAAAACTTTGAGTATAGGCCAAATATAACAAAAAAAAATTTATAGGTATTTGTGAAGGCAATTGCTGAAGAGCTGCAAATCTATCCCAAGTCTTTGAGATGAATACTTCAGGTCAAAAATTACGAAAATTGATTTGTTATTAAAATCTGTTTCAGGATATTCTCCCAGATAATCATTTGAATAATTATTGTTGATACATCGACATCTCATTGGTGTTAACGAGATCTTCAGTAATATTTAAAAATATATGTCGACATGCTTAAGGATACAAGTTTGAATGCTTTCAAATTGGCTGCAGTTCAGTAAAGATTGGCAAGGTATCAATGATATCAAATAATAAAAGTTGAATGATTTGAAAATAATTACCAAAAATATTTTAAGAAGAAATATAAGAAGCAAAAATAAGTTGTATCCTTAAAGCAGATCATATAGTCATTGTTGGGAATCGAACCCACAGCCTTTGTGGTTAAAAACCAGATATCACAAATCCAAAACTTTGAAAATCAAGTTTATAATTGGGAAAAGTCCTCAAATCTCCTAAACTCCGAATAAAATTATCATTTATTTACAACTCAACAAAAAATGTAAATTGGAAATTAAGCGGCAAACACATTTTTGGATATGACTCTTATTTATATAAAGCAAAAAAAAAAAAATAATAAATAAATAAATAAATAAATAAATAAGAAAAAACAACTATGGAAAGAAAACGAATCACGTAAATCGTAGTAAAATAATGGCTGGTATTCAAGTAGTTGCTACTAGACCGATCGGTGAAGCCTACACATGACCTCTGCTACAATTAATCTCTGAAGTGTCAACTGACCCTCTTCTAGTTTTGCCATGTCGAGGTGCTACTTGTATTGAAAGTCAAGAACTATTCATAGTTCAACAAAACTTCAAAACTTAATTTAACATTTGTACTCTATATGTATGCAGGATGCCCTAATGTTCCAATACTACATAGACTAACAAGCAGAAGGTTCCGCCAAAGAGCAAGTAGAAATTCTCTTATTGTAGTTGCAGAGCTTCTATATGGCTTAAGCGATGATACTAAACAACATGAAACAAATTTACATTGCTTGGTAAAGTAGTCGGCCAGGACATGGTCACATAAAAGTTTGAGGTCCTTTTCACTATAAATGTTAGAGTACTCGCCGATCCAACTCAATTGAGACCCAGTACCTTCAACTCATCGCATATATTCGTAACACTACATGTATTTTTTTTTGCCAGTGTAAAATCTTATTCTCGAAAATTCCTTTCATATACCAAAAAATTGTTCTAAGACATTAAATGTCTTTTGTCGCCAACTACAAAACACTTTCACGGTCTACCACTTGTGTATTATTAAAAATTCATTGAACCTAAAATATATTTTCATTTCTGGAAAAACAGTTTTACTTACAACTCCTCCATTTAATTTCTTTGTCTTACTCTCATTCCTGATAATTGAAAAACTTTGGCCAGAAAGCGAGTTACAATTTCTCAGTTTATTAATAATAATTGTAATAAAAATTTATTAATAATGCGGTTTGTTGGCCATGCCAAGGAGAAACTTGATTAAGTTTTTTCTTAGTGGAAAAAGGTATTTGTTTCTCACAATTTGTGGTCATAATTAAAAAATTATACAAAATTAGTTTCGTTTTTATTTTCTCATAACCATTCAGCGTTAAAATCTTATTTAAATTTTTTTGGTTGGCTTCATGAAAAATTTGCAATTTTAATATTTTAATTAAAGTTTAAATAAAGTTTTATAATGAAATGTTCAATTTCTTCTTTCTTTTTTTTTTTGGAAAATTTTGGAAGGAAAATGAAAAAGGATTTAATGTAGATCAAGCTCATGGCATAGACATACGAGATTTAAGTTGGTCAAATATGTTTCAAGAAAAAATCATGAATGAACGGAATATAAGAATTTCTTACATAAATTGGTGTTCTTAGGGATCCAGCGAAGTACTTCTATTTCAGTTCATTTCTTATAAGGACAATTTTGTTATACTCCTTTTTATAGGGAAATAACTTATACTATCCATATATAAAGGCGGAAAAGGTAAATTTACAGGCTGTGCCTCGATGTCGAAAGAAAACTTAAGCCAACGAAAAGCAATCACTCACTGTCGTATCGACCAGTCTTACGTTATAACGTAACATTATTGAAGATTGTCAAATTACTATGATGCCATATCACAATATTTAACAAATAAATCGTATATTGAAAAGAAAAACCTCTGAAATGAATATAAAGTGGTGCAAAAGTAATGACATAATTTGAATTGAATGCCATTTTTTGTATCAGCAATCACAAAACAGGGGTGAAAAAGCTTTTTTAAGTATACTTCTATATTATTTTATATGAACTTTCATCAAGAAATATTTTAAATACCTTTCAGATATATTGGTCCATAAGTGCTTACCAGATAGAAAGTCGTCAGCGATTCCGACAATTGTGAATCTTGCAGCATGTCTAAGGTTTTTTGCAGAAGGAAATCATCAAAAGGGGCGGCAAATGGACGTCGGAGTAGCGCAATCTACTTTCATTAAGGTGTTGTCAGAAGTTTTAGGGATTTTTGAAAACAAACTTTGTCCGGAATAGACAACAACTATTTTAAAAATTAACAAGAAAACTACTTACATTGTGCTCCTTTTTTATTCCCACTAAAAATGTCTGTGAAAAAAGTCATATAAAACTTAGGGGATGATGCCATATTTTATTCGAACATGCGAGTTTTTCCACGTAAAAATAATTAACGATTGCAAGTTTAGGGAAAAGGGAAATATTGCGAAGGGAAAAATATTCACGATTGGGGTGAATATAATAATTTCGTCAAAGAATTACGTGAACTAAAAAGAATTGAGTGTAAAAGACGAATATATAGAAAACTGTGTCCAAAGCTTAAAAATCATTCAAAAATTTCGAAATGCGGTCCACATATGTAGTCAGACGTTGTACAGAATTATTGGCTAAGCCATATATGAAATTTTGCTAACGTTACGTCTTTTATATATGATCAACGTTATGGACATACGCAAGGATGCAATTGCAATAGCAGTCTAATCGTTTAAGTCATGCTTGGATGTTTGAATACTTTTCAGAAGACTATTCTAATCCCAGAAATAGATATGACTCTTTCATATTACAGCAGATCCAGCTTTACCTTCTATTTAATTATTTTTCGTCTATTTTGCCTTTGAATTGCCTTCAAAAATTCTTAAATCTTACATGCAATTAATTTTTTTCATTATTTCTCCATTTCATAACAAATAATTCATTTTCATATTCCAATAAGACAGACAGTAATTAAAATATAATCAACAGCTTGTTGCCGCAACAATATCGACAGCAACAGCGTGCAATAACAAGTGGCACTACTTAAGCAATTATTTTCAAAATAAAAAATCATATATTTTTCATATATTTTGATTGCACCTTCTACATTTTATTAAGTAAAATACAAGTAGACGGTTGAAGTTAAAAAAGAATATCTTGAAAATACGTTACATGTTGCCTTTGACTCATGCCACATAATATTAAATTATAATAAAGGGAAATAAGTGAAATCCTTAAAAAAATTACCTTTTAATGCAGACCATTATGTTCCAGTAAGAATATGAAAAAAGAAGAAAATATTACAGACAACCACTTGTCTAAGGTGGCAAAAAAAAAATCCAGAGAAACCCCAAAAAAATTGCTTCATAAAAATTAAAGAAACCTAAATCAAAAGACAAAACCATTGGACAGGCAAAGCGAAAACCTGTTGTTCCATAGAAGGGGTGGCAATGAAATTGCATGTGTGTGTATGTGTGTCTATGCTGAAGAGTGTCTAGTTGGAAGCAAAGAAAATTGCTAAGCTATTGAAGCAACTAAACACTTACTTCCGTTTCCTGCTTCGATGACGACGATGCTGGTGATGCCGACATCAACGGCGAAGTGGAAGGCAACGACAATGGTGATGCTTGTCATGATGATGTTAATGATGATGGCGGTGTTCAGTCAGTAGTGACTTGTAATTTTTCTATATGGCTTAAAGTTTAATTTACAAGGGTTGTTTGGAAATTCTTTCTATCTTGCGTTGATTTTTACAGTCAGATTGAAGAATTTCATTTCGCTCGGGAGTAGTTTTAATTAATGAACTTACTGTTGTATGACAAGGAAAATGGAAATTTGGTTTTAATTTTTAAAATAAAATTATTAACCGCTGTTTCTAATATTGATTTTTGGCACAAAATATAAGCTGTGCATATTTTTAGGAGCGAAAGACTTCCATCGGTTTGATTTAGTTTTGGTGCGATCAAAATGACATTTTAAAATACATAATCAGAATTTGAAATATCAATTGCTTAATACGAAATTAAAAACATTTCGATTGGGGATTCACTTGTGAAGTATAACTAAGTAGCGTGCAGTATTAAGATGGTATTAATATTATTAATTCTTAGGCATATATTACCTCCGCTCCAATTGGTAACTTTTATCTCTTGAATAGAGAGAATAATATACTGTCGAGATCGATGACTAAGCAAAACCGAACGAGGATATAAATGACAAGGTAATGCGAAGAAATTCGACTATAGATATACAAGAGTAATAAATGCAATTCACTGATAAGAACAAAAGGAGATAGCGCCACGAAGATATGCAGTGGTTTTATCGGACTAAGAGCAATTCGAAAAATTAAGCCCTGCATCAATGACTAATAGTTTATGTGGATCATATATAAGACAATAACGATACCGTAAGACTAATGAAGAGCAGTAGTACGGGGGAAGCTGATGGATTGGCAAATGGATTTAATGATGGCCAATCTGGGATCTTATAGGAATATCAGCTACAAAGTGGGCAGAGACACCCTTTGTAGGCCATGCAAACTGATGGACAATTTTTAGGGGAATTTTGTGAAGCAAACTGAAGTGGCAGATGAACTCGCAGTAGTGGGATCTCTTGCGAATAGATTAATTTTGGCAAGATATAATTTCTTTTACGCAAATGTAGAGCAGTGAAAAAGGCACTTGGATATAATTGATATTACTATGGAAAAAAATTATTCAAAAAATGTTAACAGCCCTTTATTGAAAGAACAAGACGCCGCTCATCACATTGTACACGAATTTTCATCTATGTTAGTATATATTGAACCAACACATATATGTTGTGTTTTATTAAAATAGGGCACGGTAGACAAAGGAACCAGGCAAAAATTGTTAAAGACTAGAGCAAATACCGATTGTGACTG
Source organism: Germaria angustata (assembly GCA_963681545.1). Lineage (NCBI taxonomy): Eukaryota > Metazoa > Arthropoda > Insecta > Diptera > Tachinidae > Germaria > Germaria angustata. Next base: position 80,464,267 of record OY813000.1, on the reverse strand, counting down.
GGCATTTAGTGATCATTAAGTAGCTCTCTTCCGTATTGATATTGCTTCATCTTGTATAAAGAAAGGTACCAAGCTGTGCATCTTTGGAAATCGTATGGTTCAAAGAAGTCGTATCTTCGGCTCATTTACTGTTGTAAAGACGTGTTTAACTGAGTCTTAAGCTCAAGTCTAAGGTTCGTCCTATTGTTAGATCACAAGGCAATTAATAAAATGTTTCTCATTTCCCCTCTCTCTCTCTCTCTTTCTCTCTCTCTCTCTCTGTCCTCCACTTAATGCTTTTCAATTTGGTCAGGTCTAGTTTGTATTATACGCAAAGTGCGGGGTCTAAATTATAATTACTGCAGAAAATGATACACTACAACGATTTTTTAGCAATATACTCTAAATTTAGTATTTTCTGTTTTTCCTATTTAGTGTAGATGTTCTTGTATATTCGAATGTCCTGCAAGGAAGGTTATGAAGGTATGACAAAATCTTTAATATTTTTAACACGAAGCGCGAATCCGTTTTACCTAAGCACAAAAACAACCAGAGTTTTTAGCGGCAAGTGAGCTCATTGCCTTCTAAAATACTAATTCAGTAATATACATAAAAAATATCTTAAGGATCATTCGTTTTGCTCAGACTGGTGTATTCTATTTTTTTTTTGAGTCAGGCCTCGTGGTCCAAAAGATCTAAAAGCGTCCATTAGCCAACTGACTGCAGCTATGATGCTTTAGCTACTAGATTATGAACTTGTTCGATCAAATATACCATCGCATGGAAGCCTGACAGAAACACAATGATCAGTCTACGATTTATATTTTATTAGTTAATTTTATTGAAAATTTCCAATATATAATAAATTTTGTAAAGAAATTTTTGTTTTAGGCTTACGCTTAAACGAATGTGTTTTAGTCTGGGACTCGGAAGTGATAATCGGTGTGTGGTTCTCCACTAAAGGGAACGTTTTGTTCCACTACACGCACTACAATCTCTTCTAGAGTAAATCTAGCCCATCTGTTTGTCTAATATCAAGGAACCAGTATTAAGAAATCCGATCGTATGTTTTCAATATATCTATCATGTTCTGTTGGTATTATTTCTGATTTTGCACAATTCATTCCCTTGTTATCTGAAGGTATCCCTCTTATATCATTAAGATTTCATGGCTTATTGCATACTGCTATTTATTTACTTGTTGCCTAAAACTTTTCCTTGTATAACCCCCGTAGATGTCCCACGATTGTCTTTAATAAGATATATCTTCATATCCTTTTTTTTCTGTGTTGGCCAACTCACTCCCACCTCGTTGTAAGGATACTATAAGCAGTAGTAATGCCTGCATTTGTAGTGGTCTTTTGCCATAGTTGAAATCATACTAATGATTCCCTGGTGTTACATGCGGTTGACTGCTTGGTCTGATTTCCTTCGGTGGCCCAACAGCCACCATACTTCAATGTATAAAATTCAAAGTAATTTTTTACATAAAGCTAAGAAAAAATCGACTTACTTTGGTCTTGTGGCGATTTTCGCATTTCCAAATGTATTTTTTCTAAACACAATTCAGTTTTTATGTTTTCTGCCACGCTACGACGGCTTCTTTTGATGTGATTTCTCAAGTTGCCAACTTCAGATGCTTAAATAACATTAAAAAGCGTTAAATAAAATAAAAATGGTAAAGAAAATAAAAAAACAAAATAAAATAAAAAGCGAATGCCACTTAATGCGCATATTTAGCAAACATGGCCACCTCCTTCTTACTTCGGAGCACATAAAATCTATTTCAAGTGCACGCAAAAGGATGTCGTGTTGCATGCCGCCTGCAGAGTCGTAATGACTGGGGATAAATAGCTTAAGCATGAAGCCAGGTTATAAATAAATAAAGGCAACAAATTTAATCAATTTATGCTCAGTTTCAGTGTCAAGTATGATGTAATTGGATTTTGTTGCCTTCACTTTTTTGTGCCACAATGAATAACACAGGTTTTGTTTGGGAATAAGAAATATATACATATATATTTTAAATTTTAAGATGAGTTTAATTTAAGGAAGCCAAATTTGATTTTTTAATAACTCAATGACGTCATATTGAGATAATTAATCCTCAAATGTCCTTTACTTTTAACTTTAAATTTTTTTAAAATAAATTCTATTTAGTTCAAATGCTTTCAATGTGTCCATTTAAATTATGCAAAATTGAATTATCTTTAGTGCGAAAAAGAAGATATAAAATATGTTAATGTATGTGTGTGCTTAAGATTTAATTAATTTTCACACAATGTGGTCAATGCAGCTAATCTGACACAAGCCTTAACAATGACTTCACATATCTAGCAAATACAATTCCAGAAATTACACACCAAATCAATAGCAAATAAAAAATCCTTAAGCACACATCAACAACAGCTCCCATGCATTTGCTCATTTATTCATTTTCCCAAACCAAACATAAATTCATACGTCCATCCATCCATCCATTCAGCCATGTATCCGACCATCCATCTCTGAATATTCCAGCACACACACATCACAAACAATCATTGATTCAAATGTTTAAATTATTGGCAACAATCATTTTGGACAACGTCAGCACGTTGCATTGATTAAAAGACGTGTTTTGATTTCATAATCATTTATTAAATAAAGGCAAAATGTTGCTCTTGTTCTTTTTGCATTTTTAGTTTGAAAATTTCTTGTGCACCAAAGCAACTTCATTGTCATCTCAATACCTCAATACATCTCCTGTCATGCAGGACTGGAGATGGGAATGAGTAGGGAGGGATTTTAGATATGAGCACATTTTCACATTTTTTTTATTGTTGTTGCAATTACTTTGTATTAACGACGCCAGAGAAACAGCCATAGGGTGCAATTATACAACAACAATGATAATGATAATGATAACATTATCACAATCACTATTGTTGTTGCCAGCAACGATGGTAAAGAAGGTGTTGAAAAGAAAATAATTATGATGAGCTTAGAAAGTCATGGTGTCAAATAATATAAAGATATACAAATTCCAAGTTTAATTCAATATAGAAGACGTTTTACATTTATTTTTAAATTTTTTTTTGTACTTATACTCGTATAGTGTGCACTTAATTATTTTGTTTAAGATGATTCTTAACGATTTATCGCAAAACTTGAGACAAAAAAATGTTTAAATTTTACGAGTACATTTAGTAATTTTTAATAGTTTTTATGAATACAGAAAGTATGCGATTTCTTACTTCTATAATTTTTAATAAAAACAACTTTCAACATAAAACATTTTGCGGTGTAGAGTAGTACATCAATAATTTTTTATAAAAATTTTTCATGGCTTATTTTGAAATTTTTTTTATGTTTTATATAGTAAGTTTTATTATATAATGTTTTCTACAGAAAAATTTTATAATGAAAATTTTTAAAAATTTTATATCATAAATTTATATAGAAAATTTTATATCGAAAACTTTTTAAAATAAGCTTTTATTTTATTTTTTCTAATGAAAAATTTTCTATAGAAAAATTTTATTTTGAAGTTTCTATAAAAAATTGTAAAACGAAAACTTTTTATAAAATATTCTATATCGAAAATTTGCTATAGAAAAATTAGCAATGGAAAAGTTTTATTTGGAAAATTTGGTATAGAAAAATTTTATTTGGAAAATTTGCTAGGAAAAATTTTAATTGAAAAATTTTGTATAGAAAAATTTTAATTGGAAAATTTTCTATAAAAAGATTTTTTTCTGAAAATTCTCTATAGAAACATTTTATTTTTAAAATTTTCTATAGAAAAATTTTATTTTGAAAATTTTCTATAAAATTATTTTATTTCATAAATTTATATAAAAAAATTTTATATCGAAAATTTTTTATTAAAAGTTTTATTTGGAAAACTTTTCTATAAAAAATTGTGTATCGAGTTTTTTGAAAAATCTTAAAAAAAATTTGGTATTTTAAGTATATTATGGTATTTTTGAAGTTTATAATAATTACCTATGTTCAAAATAATAATTACCTATGCAAAACACATAAAATAATTTTATGTGTTTTGCATCAGAAAATTTCTACAAGAAGCATTTCTACGGAATAATATTTGATGTTTTTTAAGCAAAACGTTTAATTTTTTTTAATTTATTGAACATTTAAAAAAAAATTTGCTGTTATAAAAAATATCTATTGAAATGAGGGGTTTCGCCAAACTTTTTATTTAAAAATTCAAATTAAAATATGATCATAAATTGTTTATAGAAAACTCCTACAAATGTTTTATATCAAAAGTTTCTTTTTTTCAAAAATTTCTAACATTTTACATCGTATAGTTTTAGGATGATGTTTGTTTTACTCCTCTGCCGGGAAACTATCGTGGTCTATGTCTTTTATTTCAAATACTTAAACTTCTATAAAATTCTATGGAATATATTTTTTGTAGGAATTATTTAATTTTTATAAGAATATAAATGTTCTATGGTAGAATTATTGAGGAAATGAGCAAACAAGTATACGTTAACTTCTGTTTGTGTCTGTCCGTCTTTGAAAGTATTCCATCAAACAATTGTTGCAATTGTTATGCATTAATAATTATTTCTTCATTGTGAAGTGAATACGATGATGATGCTGACGAAATGGGAGGAGTTAAAAATTATATTTAAACGTGTGTAATGCACAAAAGCGGATGTTGACTGTCAATTTATTCTCAACAAAAGTGCAATTTACCCATATTAAAAAAAGATGTTATGATTGTGTTAATGTTTGGGCTTTAATAGCTAAAAATTTATAGATTTAAGCTCTTGAGAATTTTTTTCAAGAGAAGAGCTAAATGAAGTATGGTGAAGTAAAAGTTTAAAAAAGTCAACAATAAAATTACAATTTCCGTTGCGCAGCGTTAACAATTTTCTATTTTCAATTTCCGCTTTGCTAAATTGTGTAAATTTTCCGAAGATTTGTAGTTAAATCAATGTTGTATTGTTCAGCATAATGGAGAAGATTTTGTTTAAGGACCAACATCACTGCTTTATAGTTTTAAGCTCTGACCGAGTATAAAGCTTTAAATAAAAATGTGTTAGAGAAAGGTTTTTTAACTCTGGCGTTGAATAAAGTCATTTAAATCCTGTTTATTTAAGTATTTTGATACATTCATTTATTACAACACATAAAATCCATATCATTGCAAAAAGAGACACAAAGCAACAACAAAAAAATAAAATAAAATAAAATGAAAACAAAGAATTGGAAGCCTATAGAATGGCACAAATCTACCTGCAGCACATTGCAATGAAAAATCGCTTAATGACACCATTCGCACTCACCACATTTGCCTTTAGGCCTTAAATTCTATAAAATAGTATTGTTTGGGTTCAGCTTTTATTTCTCCTGTTTTTTTTTTTCTTTCTGCTCTTGTTTAATTTTTATCCATTTTGTGCTTTTTTTCTTGGTGTCTGTGCTTAACAAAAAATCTATGTATATGTATTTCTTAGTTACTTTCTGCCTTTTTCATTTTATGTTGCCTGTCAGTCTGTCTGTATAATTTTACCTCTATCGGTTAAACCTCCTGGGTGGCATTGTCTACTATTGCTGCCACGATTTCTATACCAAGTGGCAGAATCATTTGTCAGTTGTTTTTTTTATCATTCTGTATTTTTTCTACAAATTGCAATTGGATTTGTTATTTTGCCTTTAAATTTTTCAGTATGTAAATGTATGTGCATGAAAATAACCGGAAATAATGTTGGGTGTTTAATTTGTATACGGGGTGCAAAATAGATGAATTTAAGAAGAAAATATAAATTTTTAAATAAATCTTTCATTAAAATATATTAAAAATATTCCATTTTCGAAATTGCGAAGACGATCGATCATAAAGCTATGAATATAAATAAGCTTCCCCGAAAATTATTATATAAGCATGCAAGCTTACTAACTTGTCCAAAAGCCCCGATGTATTAATCAAGAAGTTTTTATATGAGAAATTATGAATAAAAGATATCGATGGACTTTTAAGGAGTCTGATATATGTTTTATATCCGTCTGATTGCTTGGCATGTTTAAGTTAAGCTTGATTTTATAATCAAAACGGATGTGGAAACATTGTTTCGAAAAACAAAAAATCAAGATCTATGCAGATCCCAAATGATCAATTTATAGATCCCTGCAACGTCAAAATAGTCAAGGTGCTGATTCGGCCTATTTCCAAAAGCTTTAATAGTCTTTTCATTGCAGAAATCCATCTTTAATATGTTGAGAAAATTAAATTTGTTGTTGCAAAGGCGGTCAATAAGTCAGCCCGTTTTGATTTTTCACCTTCTTAACTGAAAAGAAAATGTTGCTTTTGTCAACAAGCATCTGTCATCATCAATTTCAATGCAAAAAAAAAAACAATGATTTGCTGAATTTCAGTAACACAGAAAGTACTTTTATACTAAAAACTGATTTTTCTTTACCACTGGGAAATGTTACAAACATGCCAATAGTACCGATTTCATTTTCTTTATGCGGGGATAGTTGTAGTGATTGAAGAAAAACAATGTTTTTATTCAAATTTTTTTCCGGAAATTTTTGGAGTTTAAGGTCCCTGAAGAACCTAAAAAATTATAAGAAAAAGTGGGGAAGAAATTAGATTAATCGTTTTCTTATACAATTAAAGAAATCAAAATTTTCTGTACAAAAATATGTTTCCCAAATAGAGAACAGTTTTACACACATTTGCAGAAACAGTTCACACTTTAAATAAAAAATATGTCAACTTGAATTTATGAATTTTTCGATGTTATAAGTAAGTTTCACTTCAACAATATTAATAAGACTCTTACGAAAATGTGCAATTCGATTGGGTTAGACTTCTGTTGTAGGAGTTTCTAAATTCGGTAACTAATACCAATCAATCGATTGTTGAAATATCACAGACCATTGGTTAAATTTAGTCGCATGCATGCATCAGAGTCATTCAAAGTTGGAATTTCTGAATACCTGATCACAAGTGGACTCATGCCGCCTGCGATGAATGATGCCACATGGAAAACATCAATACAAAAATACAAGTAATTCAAATTATAGATATATATCGCGCAATCCTCTTACCAGAAACCCCTTTCTTTGGAAGAAAAAAATATAGAAAAAATGAGAATTTTCTACTGTCCAATAGCTAAATTTTAACCAACTTTAAAAAGGAGGATTTTTTACCAATTCGGTTTCAATTTTTTATGCCTGTAGTACATTTATAATTTTATCAATTTTGTGGACTTTTGACAAGACAACCTCTTTCAAAAACTGCAATTTTACAGGAGAACAAACAAACTGTTAAAATATCTAACAACTTTGATTTTGAAATATTTGGTGAAAAGGTGAAAGTGTAGTATTAAATTTAAATACAAAATTGAAGCGAACATAACAATAATTCTATTCTAATGCCAACAGATTTTCCGAAAAATTAAGAATAAAAATATAGGATGTTTTGTCGAAATTGTTTCCAATAAAAAAATTAACTTACATTACACAACTTCTTTTGTTAAAATGGTTTTAAACAAAAATGTGTTTCATATTTTTCGCTTATCTGAAGGCAAGCTTTTTTGTTAAAATGTAAATAATAAAAAAAGTAGAAATATGTTATTTAGTTTGTGGCCAATTGGGCAGATGATTCTTCACGGCGACGAGAGTTTATATCTAGCATCTAAAATGACTCTTCTGGGTGTAATGGAAATTTGTACTGAAAAACTTCTGGCTTGCTTTTTTCGTATCTCAGCCATCGAACGTTTTTCCACTCAAACTTCTCACCTAAAAAGCAGAAGATTAAAAAAATAATGTTGTATTGAAAATAATGTATGTATTTAAAATTATACCTGAAATGCTATGTGACCTCCATGTATATTTGTCCTTTAGTAGTGCTGGAAAATCGAAGAAATCCTCTTGTCTTAATTCATGGACAATATAATTTTTATTGGTCGCCGATATTAAGTTTGCCCAATCGTTTGAATGTTCAATAGATCCGAAAATTTTTTTTCTTTTCTATTGTTCATGTACAGTATCACATTCAAGATGCGTATAACCCACGACAAGAAATTTGTGATCAATAAGTTGGGTGGTAAATATATCTCTGTATTTTGATTCCGATACGCAATCAGAGTATTTTTCAGTATATAATCGGTATAATGTTGCCAAATTATTATTTGTATGTCGACGACTGTAGTGTCTTTCGTACTTCGGAATGCTGTTTATATGAACTATAAATTCATTATATTTATCAATCTAGAGTTTGTGGAGTGAATCATGTTTTCCACGTCTATCATCTGGAATAAGTCCTCCAGAATTTTTTTTTATTTTATGTAAATTCACTGTTTTAATCGCCTGGATTAAGTCCACTAAGTCCAGTCTTGTTAGTAGACATATCAATACGTCATATTTCAACTTAGGCGATGACAATTTTCCTGAATTGCCAAAAAAAGCACGTACCAATGACACACGTGATACCCGCCCTCAAGCTGGTAACCAGTATTCACATGTTTTGAAAAATAATCATTATGCCAGAGATAATGATGATGATATCTCCAATGAGACCCTGCTACAAATATTTTTTGATGCAGTCGATGCTCTTCAAAAATGTCAAAACAAATATGACAAATTAAGAGTTCTGGGTAATATGCTTAAATATGCCATATAATTCAACTGTCATACACAATGTTCATGTTATGCACTGGAATGCACAAGGCATAACGACTGAGTCAGCAGCTGCGCAGCTGGAGCAAATAGTACGTAACAAAGGAGTTGAAATTCTACTCCTAAATGAGACTTTTTTAAAACCTCACCATAAATTTAATCTCGGAGGCTTTAAAATTTACAGAGAAGACCGGCCTACCCATGGCGGAGGTGTACTTATTGCAATTAAAAGCTATATTCAACACAAGCTATTACCTAAAATAAAGACGCGAATTATCGATAATATTTCGATACAAATAATGATTAATAGAAGACCTGTAATTGTGACTGCAGCGTATAAGCCGCCGGTAAACTCTGTTGACTTTGTAACGGATCTGGATTTATTAACCAACTCTACAAGCGAGTTTTTTACATTTGGAGATCTGAATGCACATCATACTCATTGGAATTGTGTGGCGAACAATGCTACTGGGAATGAACTTTACAATCATTGTTTAAGATCTAACTATTATATACACCATCCAAATGCCTTTACCCCGTTTGGTCAGAATTTGGTTCAAGTCCAACCCTCTACGGTTGATATTCTTTTAACGAACTCTAGTGTTAATTTCTCCAATTTAGAAACCCATCCTAACATACTACAGTCAGACCACGCACCAATCACTTGCTTTATTTTTGGGCATATTCATAGTATGATAGAGACAGTTCCCTTGTACTATCGCAATCAGAAACTGGGTCGATAATGAAATTAGAAGCCAGTACATTGATCAGACCGTAAGTAATCCTGATAGTCTAGAGCTGTCTTTAAGTAGATTAATATCAATCGCTAAAGAGGCTTTTAATCAAATTCCTACTGGTACCAGAAGTTCTTGGCAGAGAGAAATCTCTGACACTAGTAAATTGTTAATTAGACAGAGAAATAATTATAATCGCAAATTTCAAAGATGTAGAGATTTAAACCAAAGAATGCAAATAGATTGCATATTAAAGCAATTGAATAGACTAATTAATTTCCACCTCAATAGAGACAGAAACGAACGCTGGTCAAAAATTTATTTCAAAACTGCCTACCGGGTCTAGAATGTTTTGGAAACTATCAAAAGCTCTTAAAGGTAATAAAACCAATTTTACAGATTTACACGTAAACAATGACATTTTAAAAACCAGTGCTGAGAAGGCAAATGCATTAGCTGACGTTTTCGAAACCTCCCACACCATAACTATTAATAACCCATCCCCGCTGGATCCTAGAGTCTCAAATTACATTAATCGCCTAAATGGTATGTCTGATTCTAGAACAAATGCTGAATTAACAAATACAAGTGAAGTTAAATCACAAGTACTATTGCTGAAAAATAATAAGGCTCCTGGCCTTGATGGCGTTAATTCTATTATTCTGAAAAATATGCCCGAGTACTTCTTCGAGACGTTAAGTAAGCTATTTAATTTTTGCTTAGAAAATGGATACTTTCCTCTCATTTTTAAAAAGGCTAAAGTAATTCCTATTCAGAAAGCTGGTAAAAATCCTAAACTAGCCACCAGTTACAGACCAATCAGCATATTGAGTTTGATAGATAAGATCTTTGAGAAAATCATTCACAAGAGAATTTTAAATTTCTGTAATAATAATAATATTATTAATATTCAGCAGTTTGGGTTTCGCAGGGAACACTCCACTACACATCAGTTAAAAAGAGTTCTTAACTTTATCGAAAATAATAAGTTTAATAGAAAAAGCACTGGCGTTTTATTTCTCGATATTGAAAAAGCCTTTGACTCCATCTGGCATGGCGGCCTGTTATTTAAACTTGACACTTTCGGTTTCCCAATTTATCTTCAAAGGATTATTAAGAACTTTTTAGAAAATCGCACGTTTGTTGTTTGTGTTGATAATACTTTTTCGAGTGAGAGGCAAATACTTGCTGGTTTGCCACAGGGGTCGGTGCTATCTCCCACACTATACTCAGTCTATACATCTGATATAGTAATACACAAATATTATGATGCAGCATTCTACGCAGACGATAGCGCATTTATTTGTTGCGGAAAACTCCCAAATGCGATAATTAAAAAAATGCAAAACTGCCTGCAAACAGCACGGAATTACTTCGAAAAATGGAAAATTAAAGTCAATGACCTTAAAACGCAGGCTATTATATTTCCTTATAATAAGTCACCCAAACGTCTGCCAACCTTACAACTAACTTCTCGAGGAATAACAATTCCTTTGAAAGAAGACGTTAAATATCTAGGGGTAATCCTTGACAGGAAACTTTCATTCAAACAACACGTTAATAACATTTGCGATAAAGCAATTAAATGCGGTCGATCCCTGTATCCTCTACTCTGTAGAAGATCAAAACTGAACTTAAGTAACAAATTATTACTATACAAAATGTGTATTCGTCCCATAATGGCCAAAAACCGCTAAAACACATAAAAAGAAACTGCAAATAATTCAGAACAAAAATTTGAAAATAATACACAATCTATCTCCTAGATACTCAACTGAGTTATTGCACAAAAACTTTAACCATAAAATGTTTAATACATTTGCGAGGGAACTGACTCTGTCATTTAATGTAAGATGCAGATGGTCTGAATCCGAAACTATAAGAGATTTGGTAAACAACCACTCAGATTCTTTTGTATGAAAGAATTTAGTTAGTGTTTGTTGATAAAATTTCTTATACCTTTAATGTATGCATAAGGTTTTTAATAGCAATTTTTCCTTAACACTGTGATATTTTTAATTTTGCGTTTATATTCAATTATTTAGATTTTAATTGCTGTAGTACATTTTTTAGTAAAATCTCATAATTTGTGTACATGTATTATACTAATTAAGAATTAAGAACAATAAACATAATAATAATAATAATAAATCTCCTGGATTGTTTCTCCATTTATTTTTAGAAAGCATTTATGACATACCCGAATATTTTGTCCATTTTTTCATAATGATATTTGTACACATATTGTCGATTTCGTGGTCTCGAAGTTTTTATAAGAGTCGCAGTTTTCTTGTTCTCTATAGCAATCATTTGCGAAATAAATAGACGTCGTTTTCTATAGTCCCCAAGAATCCAATAGGTTTTAAATATATGTTTTTGCTCATCTAAAGTTATCTTTGAGTGACAATTTTTCTTACAGTGATCTAATTGTATGAACTTTTTGTTAACCTTATTCGATTTTTTTGATGTTGTTGGAAGTTCTTCATCATCATCCGATTCACTCACATATTCTTCCATTTCCTGAGTACTATTTTGTATACCGTCATAAGTTTGATCCGATGGAATATAATACGAGTCATCAAAATCGGTTTCGTGGAAAATGTCTTCTTCACTTATTTGATTTGACTGTTGTTTAAACTGTGATGATTTATCATCATTCATTCCGATGTCACACCCTTTGAGAAAAGGTTTCCTTTTGTCGTTTTCTTCTAATTCGTTATCTTCACAAACATTGGAATTATCTGATTTTTGAATCTTGGCCATAACTTTAATATATTTTTGGGGAATGAAATTCGGTCAATCCCTTTAGCTTTAAAACGCATGAACTCCAAAACAACTTCTTTTGATCAAAATATTTATATTTATATTTTCAAGTCCACAAAAACACTTCTTTGCAAACAATATTTTACATTTTATCAGTTTTTGTTTTCACATAAGAACTTCTTTTCACACAAGTCGTTTAGTCAAAATTAATTTTCTCTATAAACCATTTAAAAATTTATTTTGTCTCAAGCAAGTTACATATTTTCTAAATTTCAGTTTTAATAAACCAACTTCTTTGAAGAGAAGTTGTTTTGTTAAAACGAAATGTATATAAGCAAAAAAATATTAAATATAATTTGGATGTTTTGTCAAAAGGATATAACAATTTTATTTCTTGCATTTTAGAAAATTTTTAAACTCTTTCAGATAAGATATTTTATCAAATATTTTTTCCAAATATAATGAAAGAAGTTGATTTGCCAAGAACTTGAGATTTTTACCCAAAAGCTTAGAAATGCTAGGATTACACCAAAAGAACCGTCTTAAAAATTTATATTTAATATAAAAATCGTGCAAAAATGTCTTATTTCTAGAGAAGTTGTTTTGTCAAAAGTCCACAGATATGTATGTATGGATGATGTACGTTTCATTTCAGATTGCTTTAACAATCTGTATTTTTCAAGGCTTTCTTAACTCATCCCCATCTTATTAGTAAAAGTCATTAACATTCATTTACAAATGTTACAATAGCGCGTTAACGTATTTCCTTTTAGCCTTTTACAATATCTTTGCAACAATGCAATGGAAAAAAATCAAATAGACGTTTGGTCCCACACATTTATATCCACTTACATGAACCAATCCTTGCAGTAAAAATATAAAAAAATTGCCCGGGACTGGGAAGGAGTGACGTCTTTTCTGCATCATAGTGCCACAATTATGCATATAAATTTAATATTGAAATGAAGAAATATTTTTAAATCCTGACTTTAATTCAAATGAAAGGGGTACTGGCCGTATATGTAACATGAGGTAAAATCGACTATACAGGCTAACAAGCGCACCAACTTAAAGCAACATAATGAAAATGCAATTAATTTCTTGTTTCTTCTTTCTGTATGAAATTTTCTTTTGACTGCCTTTACAAAGATGTGCGGCTCGAGCAAGCGATGGATGTAAAAGACCAGCGAACAAGGTTATGGTGTTGATAATGATGATGATACTCGGCCTTTGTTGTTAGAAGCACTTTGAGCAACGAGAACAAAATATGGAATAAATGGTTGCGACTTGTTCTGCTTGATGATGCCAGTCAGTTGAAAATAAAGGATGTTGTAAATATTATGGCTTTTGCCATTTGTTTCAATACGTTTTTCAGCAGATTTTATTTTTCATATTTTGCAACCTTCTGACTCATCAGAACACATACATATTTATAGATGAACACTTTGGCGTATGCCACGTTTGGCGGAAGTGCTCTTTGCTGGGTATAAGCCCTCTCGCTTTAAAGTAAGTAAACCAATTATTTGTACTTGAAAAAATTAACTCGGGATATCTGAATTTCATTTGATTGCCATTTAATCGCATTTAATTATGTATAATATTTATATCAGGAATAGATATCCAGCATGGAAATTTTCTATTGATTATATAAAAAATTTTATTAATTTTTATCGTTTACATTTGCATATTTTGTCCATCGATAAAAATATATTTTCTGATGATTTACAAAAAGTTTTCTCTATGGATCTATATCAAAAACTCATTTTCATATTATGTCATTCGATAAAAGGATATTTAAGGAAATAAGATAAATAGAGAATTCTGTTGGTGCTCATGCATTATTTATAATATCGGCTTTCGAATTATATTTTTTTAACTGACTCTCAGTCCCTAGATGTATCAAGAACCAGACCATATAGTTTTCCATAACTGAGGGATTCAAAACGAAATATTACGTATTGGAACGATACGTACTGCGTAGTACGATTTTCGTAATGTTTTTTTTTTTTTTTGAAAGCGATAGGAAATTGTTCGAAAACAATTTTGTTGGTGATAAATTTGAGCGAAAATAAAAAAATTATTATATAAACACGCCACTAAAAATAAAAGTTTATAATAAATTAACTAAACTTAGTAATGTGGGTTTTGATAAAAAAAGTGTTAATAATGTTGTTATTGAATATATTTTTATATTTGTTACTTCGAATTTCTAAAGGAAAGTACGTACAGAAATAATATAAAAATTAAAGAAGTATTCAATTCATGTCGATTTATCCAAGGCAGGCAATTTTTTGCTTGTGGATTGACAAGAAAAGTTGAATTTAGTTTCAGTTTAAAAAGCTATAGATGACTATGAAAATGAAATGCTAAATCTGATCTGTTGGAAACACTACGGATTTACCGATGGAGTAGTAGAGTTAGTACTTGAATCTAATCCAGGTATTGCTGAATATGGTAGCGTTTTACCAGAAGGACTAAAGATAAAGCTCCCTGTTATTCAGAAACCAGTACAGAAGTCAAAATTAAAAGTGTGGGAATAAATGCAGCCAGATTTTATAATAGATAAATGTGAATCGATTAAAGATAGAGTTATATCATTACGCCTTACCGATGAATCTGGGATTACAGAGATGAAAACTTAAATATTCCGAATGAATTAAATATCGCTTTGGGTTACAGAGAAACCGGATTGATGCCTATGGGTATATATACAGTTAATGAGATTACGGTACAGACCCCACCTAAGACTTTACATATAAAAGCTTATGCAACAAACTTAAAATTATCACTAAAGGAAAAAGTATCCAAAGAATGGCATCAAATTACTTTGAGTAACTTAGTTAAGGAAATAGCAGAAAAGCACCGATATGGGTACAGAGTTGCAGAAGAGTTTGAAAATGTGTTGATTCCACACATTAACCAAATAGAAGAAAGTGATACAAGTTTATTAACAAAAATAGTAATAGAATACGGAGCAATGGCAAAACTAACTGGCGGATATATACTTTTTATTCCAAAAGGCAAAGCAAAATCGGCAACTGGAAAAGCTTTAGGAACAACAGCTATTAGACCTCAAGACATTATAAATTGGAAAGTGCATTTTACTGTGAGTAGGTACAACTCAGTAATTGCAAAATGTCATAGCTATGAAAAAGGTGAAACTATATCAGAGACAGCAGGTTCAGGCACTTCAAGCTATACTATACAGGCACTTTACTCAAATGCAGAATCAGCGCTAAGTGCAGCTACAGCAAAGCTTATACAACTCAAGCGAAATAACGCGGTATTGGATATCACTATGCCTGGTAATCTGGAATTATTTGCAGAAGCAAAACTCAGTCTGTTAGGATTTCATCAAGACATAGATGGTGAATGGGTAATTGACTGAGCAGAACATGTATTAGACAGTTCAGGTTATCGCACTGGATTATCAGCATCTATCAGTAATGCTATGAACACATAGACACCAGCAGGCTACACGAATACCGACTACAAATGTCGATGGCTACAAATTTCGCCATGTAGTCAGCTACTTAATTATTTTGAATACGACAACTACATGGTAAACAGCTGTTGCAACAATTCATTTATGTATATTACAGTGGTGCATATTTTGCGCTTTTAATTTTTTAAAGTTCTTGTTCAGGATAGTTTTTTCCTTACATCTTTGATAAATTCTACTAATTAATTTTTTTCTATTAGCCTGTGATTTTTTTAATCTTCAACAATGTTGGTTTTTTTAGCTAAAGTCAATATGATATATAACAATAAAACAAATTATAAAAAAACTAAAATCTTGATGTTTTTAATATTTTAATAAAATAGACGAGTCCCTGGATAAAGTGAACAAAAATTCACGAAACGTCGGGAAAATATGAAATAAATAACTTTTGAAATTTATTGTCATAAAAACACATCAGGCCTGATTAGCTAAAAAAACAAGGAACTAACGCAAATCAAATCTAAATTGGCCAAGAAAGAAAAACAAGACAATAAAACAATTAAATTTATTTATTTAAAAATTCTTGATAATTCTTATAACATATAAATTTTGGAATTTTCTTTTTTATTTTCCAATAAAAATATTTCTAATCGGTAACTTGCTTTACATATTTTCTTATATTGTCAACACTGTTTTTGTTTTGTAGCCAACAAAAATAGAAATTAGTTTAATTTGACTACACGACAAAAGTAGGATGGACAACAACCTGCAGTCGTGTAGCCGTGCAGTTGTGAAAATAATCATATTCATATACACACATGTATTCTATTTTTGACTGGTTGTAGTCGGCAGCCTGCTGTCTCGAATGTGTTTAATGCATAAACGTTAAGAGAAAGTAAGCAAAACAAATGTCTAATATTGAAAAAAGTATTGAATATGAATATAGACTCAAGAAATAAGCTACATTTTTGGTGGTTCATAGCAACAGTAGTATATGTTGTTATTACCTTTTGCTATATGCGAACAAAAGCTACAGACAATTATAAAACAATACTGCGGATTTCATCTGAAAATTGTAACTTAAAAGTTGTAAAATTCTCAGTAGAAAATTTGTTAGATACTAATGTACAGATTAATAAGTTAAGCACTACATCATGCATCTGATTCTGGGTGTCTAAAAATTGTTGAGTTTTTAGTGAAAGAAAAAACATATATAAATTGTATTAAATAAGACTTGATCTGACACTTTAGAAAAGTAAGTTATAAAATAGTAAAAGAAAGAAGTGTTAGAGATGAGTACCATACAAGCAAAAATACTAAAACCAAAGTTAGGGCTACTCAAGAGATATCGAGCCTTTGCTGCAATAACGTAGTAATTCAAAAAAGCTTGTTTTGTAGAAATTGCGTTTAAAGTTTTGAATTTACACACAACTTAATGGTAAAAGAAAATTTGGTTCTTTTCTCAAGAGCTGAGTACACAAAATATTTTTATGAAAATTTTACAGAATATAAAAAACGACAAGGCGAATAATTTCGTAATATAACCTTAAAAAATTCAAATTTTGAGTTACTACGGTATTGCACCAAAGGCTCGATATGTTTTATCGATTCAAGGAATTTGCAAAGCAACAACGTAATAATATTAAGATTCCCCTGATGAAGTCAACAAAAAATTGACGAAACGTAGGGAAGAGAATGGAATAAAGTGGTTTTATTTACATTAACGATTTCAGGACCAAGTAGCTTATAAAGCATTACAAAACTTATATACAGAACATAAAATTTGGCCAAAATACACATCATAAAATTATATATTTTTTATTTATTCAATCCTACACTGACCATGCGTTTTTTCACCCTTCGCTTCAGTTAAATCGCCATTTGGACCAGGTTTCTGACAAAGCCCCTCATCACCAGACTTACCATAGGCTTAAAAATTACTTAGTAGATCACTATCTCCGCGCGTTGCTAACATACCACTTATATGATGTTTTTTAGAGTCCATAAATTCTTTAATTTGGTTAGTATTAGCTTTATCTAATACTGCCCATACTGGCTCCATATAATTCTTTTCAACCAAATACACTAAAAATCTCCCTTGAAAAGCAGAATCGTCCAACATTTCTTTGTTTAATGTAAAAGTACGATGATTATTGATATGTATTTATAATTAACTCTCTTAATTATTAAGCTCTCTTAAGTATGTTATTATAAGTATAAGCTTAGGTTTTAAGTGTATTAATTAATAAAGACTCAGTCGTTAACTACAACTCAATCAAGCTGGTTTTAGATAAAACATTGGCGACGAGATAAAAGAAAAAAATTTAATTTAATGGTTAAAGAAGAAAAGGGAAAGGCAAAAATAATAAATGAGGAAGAAATGGCAAAATTTATTGGTACTGCAGATTCCTTTGTATTAGGGGAGGATTTTGATCTATATGTCAGAAGATTAGATCACCTGTTTAAATTAAATTCCATTAAAGATGCAGATAAGATTGGGTTTTTATGCAGTTTTGGAGGTGCGGAGTTATACAAAATAATTGTTTCGTTAACAACTCCTAAAACAGAGAATGAATTTACATACGCTGAGTTGGTCACTAAATTAGGTGACCATTTAAAACCAAAACGGAATATTATTGCTGAGTGCTACAAATTTTTCAAAACAAATAGGACTGTCGGCCAGAAATTATCAGAGTTCATCATAGAGTTAAAACAACAAGCACAGTATTGTGATTTTGGTGATTTCTTAAACAAAGCATTGTTAATTCAATTCGTTTGCGGAGTAGGAGATGAGAAAATACAACAACGATTGTTAAGTGAAAGCAATTTAACCAAATTTGAAAATGCAATAGAATTAGCAAATGCAGTTGAATTGACAACAACGAATGTGGAGATAATCAAAGACGAAGAAGAACATGTGAAACTTAATGCGTTGAGAAAAAAGGGTTATGGCAAACTAAAAAACGATGACAGCGCAGAGCAGCGAAGAGTGCGGTAAGCAATAAGCCAGCTAGCAGTTTCAATAAAGCAGCAAATAACGGGAAACAAAATTTTTATAAAAATATTGTATGTTTTTACTGTGGTAAGCAAGGCCACGTACAAAGATTTTGTAAAAAGAAAAGAGAACAACTGAATTTAAAGAGTTTAGAGGAAGATTCAGAAGAAGAGGATAATAGTTTTAATTGCATAAACAATATAAGTATATAATATATCATCTCTTAGAAATAAGTCCCGTAAAATTGAATTATGTATTGAAGGTTTTAATATTGAATTTGAAGTGGATTCGGGTGCTGTAGTTACCGTAATTCATAGGGATGATTATTATAAATATTTTTCTAAGATTAAGATGGTTAATGAAAAAAAAATTTATGGATTAATTTCGGGAGATAATGTAAAGACACTGGGTGAATTCATGGTTAATGTGAAATTTAAGAATTTTGATTTTTATTTGAAATTAATTGTTTTGGATATTGATGTGTATTTTTATCCATTATTAGGTAGGAATTGGTTAGACGAGATTTTCAGTGGATGGAAAAATTTTTTTAGTAACTATGAGTATGGCAGTGTTGCTACTGCAGTGAGTGAGTCTGAATTTAAACCTAAAATAATGAGTAAAGAAAATATAAACACAACAATAATTGACTCTGAATTAAATTCTAATAAAATGAAGTTTTTGGAAAAGTACAATGCTATTTTTACTAAATCAAATGATTCTGTTATTAAAGATTTTAAGGCGGAAATTGTATTAAAAAATGATGCATATCCAATTTTTTGCAAAGCTAATACTGTGCCATTTGGGTTAAAATCTAAAGTGGAACAGGAAATTCAAAGGTTATGTGGCGAACGTGTGTTAGTGCCAGTGACAAGGAGTAATTGGGCAAGTCCTCTTGTAATTGTTAACAAAGGAGATGGGTCAATTAGACTGTGTGTTAATTGCAAAAGAACGGTTAATAAGTTTGTTGAGATGGAACACGGTGCAATACCACGGATAGATGATATATTGGCTTCAATGACAGGATGGAAAGTGTTTACTAAGCTTGATCTTACTGGTGCCTATTTACAAGTAGCTGTTTCTGAGCGTTCGAGGGAACTACTAACTGTCAATACCCATATTGGGCTATTTCAATTCACTAGGCTAGTGTTCGGTCTTAAGACAGCCCCTCAAATTTTTTGTTCCATAATTGATAGAATTTTGCGTGGTATTAAAAACGTTCAAGTATATTTTGATGACATTTTGGTAGGTGGGAGATCGGAGGCTGATTGTAAGGGCAACTTAACTAAAGTCTTGGATAGGTTATTACAATATAACGTTAAAGTTAATTTAGATAAATGTGAATTTTTTAAATTGGAAATTGATTATTTGGGTTACCGAATTAATGAATTTGGTATAACACCAAGCCCAGAGAAAGTTGAAGCCGTTGTTAGTGCCCCTGAGCCATGCAATAAAACTCAATTGAAGTCATATCTGGGAATGATAAATTATTATAATAAATGTATCCCGAATTTGTCCAGCGAACTTCAGTGTTTGTATGAGTTAACAAAAGAAAACGTTTTGTGGACATGGGAAAAACATCACAGCGAGTGTTTTCAAAATAGTAAAAGATTAGTGAATAATATCAACATACTAACCCATTATGACCCTAGAAAGCCAATTATTATATCTGCAGATGCAAGCCCATATGGAGTTGGAGGTGTGTTATCCCACGTTATCGATGGGGTGGAACATCCAGTAATGTTTGCTTCTAGCACATTGAGTGCTGCAGAACGCAACTATTCACAGTTACACAGAGAGGCACTTGCTATAATATTTGCTGTGAAAAAATTTCATAAATATATTTTTGGACTTAAATTTACAATACAGAGTGACCATCAACCCCTTCGGACAATTTTTGGTGATAGGAAAGAGGCTTCTGGGGTGGCGGCCAATAGGTTGCAACGGTGGGCTATTTACTTGTCTATGTATTCATACGATATAAAATATAAAAAAGCCAAAGATATGGCAAGTGCAGATGCATTGTCAAGACTACCATTGGATAACAATACGAATGTTGAAGATGATAGTATCAATAATTTAAATGCGGTGAAGTTTCCATTGTGTATTGAGGATGTAGGTAATGCCATGAAAAATGATGGAGATATAACACAAGCCTATAATTCTATTATTACGGGAAAGTGGCCAACCACAAGAACACAAGAAGTTGAAAAATATTATAGGAAAAGGAATTCCTTAGCTTCCGAAAGGGGTTGTTTATTCTATGGGGACAGAATTGTCATTCCAAGTGAAATGCGTAAAAATGTTTTAGGGTTATTACATGACCAACATATAGGAATAGTCAGAAGTAAAGCATTGGCCAGAACAGTAGTATGGTGGCCAGGGATAGACCAGGACATTGAGATTTATAATGCTAATTGCTACCTATGTCAAGCAACGCAAAGGGCAAAGCCAGCTAAATTATCGCAGTGGGCCGAAGTAACATACCCATTTGATAGAATTCATATAGATTTCTGTTCATTAAACGGTAAACAGATTTTATATTATGCATATTCAAAGTGGATGGATGCAATTTATTGTACTTCAACGACAGCCACTATGGTAATAGGAAAGTTGAGATCGGTATTTTAAATTTTTGGATTGCCTACTCACGTGGTGAGTGACAATGGACCTCCATTTACTTCTAAAGAATTTGTAGAGTTTTGCCATTCGAATGGCATAACTGTTCTCAAATCTCCTCCATATCATCCGCAATCCAATGGCAGTGCAGAAAGAGCGGTGCAAACTTTCAAAAATGGATTACGGAAGTCTGTGTTGGACAAAACTGAGAGGAATACACCTTTACAGACCCGAATTGATAGATTTTTATTGAAGCATCGAACAACTCCGACTCTGTCAACGGGCCTAACACCAGCGGATATGATTTTTCAATACAAGCCCCGAACATTACTTACAAAATTAAACCCTAATACATCAAATTCAACGGGTGGTAAGGTTCAGACTCAGTCAAACAAATTTAGAACAGATAAACGGAAAATTCTAAGTTTTAAGGAAGGGGAGGAGGTATGGTATAGGAATGTTAATGCAAATTTGGTTAAGTGGATAAGGGGAAAGGTCATAAAAAACTAAGTAGGTATAGATACATGGTGTTGATTAAGGATGTATTAAGGCAGGCGCATACGGATCAGATAAGGAAGAATATTACTCGGGGTACGGATATTATAGTATTACCATGTTGGGGAAATACAGAAGGGAAAAGCTCAGATGAGGAGAAGGATATGGGGGTTGTGACACGCAGTAAGGCGAAGAAAGTTAAGGTTATTAGTGATTTTATTTAAGTTGAGAGGAATGATATGTATTTATAATTAACTCTCTTAATTATTAAGCTCTCTTAAGTATGTTATTATAAGTATAAGCTTAGGTTTTAAGTGTATTAATTAATAAAGACTCAGTCGTTAACTACAACTCAATCAAGCTGGTTTTAGATAAAACAATTATCAAACCCCTCTTTCCCTCACATGTGCTTAAAAACACTTATACCTTTATTTAAATAATACTGTGGACGGTCTTCTATCATAAATTTTAACCAGGAATAGTTATAATCTTCCTCAACTTTAGTGAATCCTAAGCAATCAAACAACTTCTGAAATTTATCAAAATTGTGCATATCCTTCATTCTATTGAAAGAACCATAATGACCATTTTTCTCTAAATCTCTTTCTAAGAACTTTGAATATTTATTAGAATCTATCTTACTAAGGAAAAACTCAAATATATCAGGATAAACCCTAAAACTACCTCCCGCTGTATCATCTTTCTTTTCTTGACTCATTTCGCTTTCAGGTAATGCTTCTATTTTATTCCAAAAGAATTCCACTGCTCCTACTTTTTTCCAACCTATAGCACAGTCAACCCCATATTCATATAGATGACGACCTTTCAAGTTTAATTTAGGATAGTCTTTGGACTTTGCGCCATCCCAAAAGGATTTCACTGCTTCTACTTGCTTCCAATCTAGAGTACAGTCAAAATTATTTGACAATGCATAATTGCCAACAACATGCGACCAGAAAGCTTGTAAGGAATCTCCATGATTTAGATTTAGAAGCTAGTTCTTTAATGAATCTTCATTTATTACATTATGTCCTTGCATATGATCGCTAAACATCTTTACGATATCCTGTTCCAGACAGCATTGACAGGCAATCTTGTATTTAGCAGTACCAAATGGATTTGGGGTACTGTCTGAACCTAGAACAATCAATTTGTCTCCTACCTTTTTTCTATTAAGCTTGACTTCATGCAAGCCACCTACTTTTTCCCAGCATTCCATATCCCCATCAGATAATACTTGTGCAAGGAATTTATTTCCTATTTCACCATATCCTGCATGTAAACGCCAATTCGCATAGTACCAACGTTCAATCTGAAGGAGCTTAGATGCCCTATAAGGATCTTCTTCCTTAATATATGAAAACAAAACTTCTGAAATAGCCCGACGGTCCATAATTACTATGGCCTATCACAATGCATCACCATTTAGCATACCACAAGCATATTACTCTATCCTTATCCTTAAAGCTTTCTAATCACAATTTTAGAAATATTTTTGGATTGGAAATAAGTGTTGATAACAGACTCGATACATGATCTTTTATTTGTTTTTAAATTTTTTTGTCTTGAGCTTGTACTGATTCTTTCATAAACAAGCTACTGCTAATTTAGCAAAATATTTTATTAAGATCTCAACTAAAATAACTATTTCCAGCGCTAAAAACGAAGGGCCGACTTCAAAACCTTACGACTTCAAAACCTTACTATTACCCATAAATCTAAAAGTGGAGAAAAAGTTGCTATTTTACTAATTCAACTTTCTATTATAAATAGATCTATGGTCTAAAAATGGAATATGTATATGATGAAAAGAAATATAATACCCTCAACTGGCGAATGGGCAGAAAGTGAATTTGGAATTGTTAATTTTGGTGATACAAGATTAAGCAGAAGGCTTTTAAAAATAGTTAATAGTTTTGCTGAATCACCTGAGCGTTCAATAAATCAAGTTTGTGAAGATTGGCATCAAAGTAAAGCAGTTTATAGATTTTTCCAAAACGATGCCATTTTTGAGCGAAAGATATTAGACAGTCATATAATTAAAACTGTTGAAAGAGCTAAAGAACACTCAAGTATCTTATCTATCCAAGACACGAGTTATATTTCATATAAAAATCATAAAAAGGCCAAAGGATTAGGGATTATAGCAGCAAGATTAACATCTAAAACAACTAACTTTAAAACCCATGGATAGTGATGCATACAACGTTTGCAGTTACAACAGAAGGGCTACCTACAGGATTATTAGATGAAAAAATTAGTACTACACCTCCTTTGGCTGAAGACCTAAAAGAGTTGAAAAGAAGAAGTCATAATACTGCTATTCCCATAGAAGAGAAAGAAAGCCTACGGTGGATAGCATCACTTAAAGATTCTACTAACCATCCTGAATTAAAGAACGTTAAGGTAGTTACCGTTTGTGATAGAGAAGCAGATATTTATGATTTATTTGAAGTCGCTTCCACTAATCAATTTCTTTTTGTAGTTAGAGGAAATCAAAGAAGAACAGTAAATAAGAAGTCGACTTATTCTGAAAAAGGTGGTGAAAGGTTGTGGGATTTAATGAATCGCATGTCTTGTCAAGGAGAAATACAAGTAAATATTCCTGCTCGCAATGATAAACCTCAAAGAACAACAGTTTTAGAAGTAAAGTTTAGTAACTTTGTGATGAATGCATCAAAAAATAATGCTAGACGTAAAACCCAAAAACTTCCTAATTTAAGTTTAAATGCTGTCTATGTTATAGAAAAACACCCCTCATTTGGTGAAGAGCCTATGAACTGCATTTTGTTGACAAATATAAATATTAACAATTTTGAAGAAGCAGTAGAAAAAATAAAATGGTATTGCTTAAGATGGAGAATAGAGATTTTTCATAAAATTTTGAAATCCATTCTTAAAGTTGAAGAATGTAGGCTCCAAACACCAGATAGATTAATCCGCTTTCTTACAATTAGGAGTATAATTGCATGGAGAATATTTTTTATCACACTAGTAGCTAGAATAAATCCAAATCTTTCTTGCACTGTCATACTAGCTGATGACGAATGGAAGGTTTTGTATACCAAAATGCTTAAAACAAAAAACTATCCTGAAGCCTTACCACCCATAAGAAAAATCGTGAGGTGGGTAGCTCAATTGGGAGGGTTTTTAGCTCGCAAAAATTACTTAGAACCAGGTCCTATAGCTCTGTGGAAGGGATGGAAACATGTCTTTGATTTAGTAGAAGAATGGAGGCTTGCTCATGAATCCTATATTTATGGGTAATAGTAAGTTGTTAGCGGGATCTAGAGATACCGTGACGGTATGACGTAGGACTGCTGTCATTCCAGTCTGGAATCCAGAGAAAAGGATGATGGCTTTCCAGTGTCCCTGTAATGTCATTCCAGTGCTTGACACTACAATCCAGCCTTTATTATGCAGCCACTTGTTTAAAATTAAGTCTTCTGGATCCCAGTGTCTGGGCACTGGGATGACACCCTACTGGTGGACAATGTGGATAGTTGGAATGACGAATTATAGCTCTTTCCATAAGGATAGATGATGATAAAGAGGTTGAATGCCAGCAGCATATAGTTATGATTTAAGAAAAAAAGCAATGGAAGCGCTAGACGAAGGAGAAATCAGAGAAACAGTGGCAGCAAGATTTAAGATTGGGCGAACTACTTTATGGGAGTGGCAGCCAGGAAGAAAAGAAACAGGAGACTTTCAATTAAAAAAACTTGGAAATGGGGGTTACAATCACAAAATTACCGACTGGGATACCTTTGCCAAATTTGCCAGAGAACACGGAAAGACTCTATCGGAAATGGCTAAACTTTGGAACAGCGTTAGTATCCAAACGATCTATCGAGCCCTTAAAAAATTGGATTTACGCACAAAAAAAGACATATGGATACAAGGAAAGAAACAAAGAAAAACGTGTTGAATTTTTGGAAAATTATAGAGACAAAAGAACCTAAAAACTTAGTGTATATAGATGAGTCTGACATTGATAACACCGAAGAGATTTCTCGAGATTTCAACAAAATTGAGCATCATTGGTTTGCTATAAAAAACAGAGTCAGGAAAAACATTCCTCTATTCAAATCCTTTCGTCGTGCTGTTGATTCTTGATCAAACACGATCAAGCAGTATTTCATGCGTAACAGTTTCAGAATACTCTTTAAATCCTTAAAAAAATTTTACAGCCACAAGAATGTTTAGTTTTAAGGAAGAGGATTCTACTAAAGAGCTTAGCACCTCTGGTTAGATTACTGAATTTTATTTTTAGAAGATCTGCTGCATAAAATCGGTTACTATTACTAGCAGCCGTAGCTGCAGCAAGAACTAGTAGTTTAAATTCATTATTTTTATCTCTAGAGAGTTCCATCGTAATCCGTCTTTTTAGGTTTTCACCCCTTTGGTATAATGTTACCTACCGTGATTTGGACGTCGCTCGCCATATATTCTATTGAAGTGCGCTTGGAAGACAATCTATTGGTATAGTGAACAGCTAAAGTTTTATAGCAATCAGTTGCATTAAATTTTCATATGTATGTTTGTATGTACAGTTAGGGACACAACTATTTGTACACCACATTTTTATCGATTATCTATGAAATTGTCCAAATTAATAAAATAAATGTAGTTTTATTTCATATACCATATATTTTTATTTATTTTATTTTAATAAGCGATGAAAAAGATTTAAAAAATGTAACACATTATTTATCAAAAAACGAAATAAGCCATCCATTGCAACAAAAGTATTTGTACTCTTTGAATACACATTCATTTAATTTTTCTGAAGATATTTCCTTCCAGGTCTCTTCTAAATCAGTTTTCAGGTTTAAAATATCCCAACAGTGCTCAGTGGGGTACAGGTCAGGAGAATATATATAATTGCCTTGGTGCATAATTAAGCACCATTCCTTGAATGAACGCGTAGTATGTTTGGAGTCGTTGTCCTGTTGAGTTATTCAACGTGGGCCAAAACCCAAACCTCTACGGAAGACTTCCAATATTTATTTATATTGCTGCTGATCCAATACACCATTTACAAAGATTAATCGTCCTACACCATTGGCTGCCATTGCACCCCATACCATAAATTTTTTGACGTCTAAAGCTAAATTTTCTTTTCGCCATTCATGCATATTGTCTGCCGTTATTTCCGATTTTTTGTTTCATCCGTAAATAAAACCGTTTCCCAAAATGCTTATATATATGTAGAGCTGTGCGAACTCCACACGCAATTGTTGATTTTTCTGGCTGGTAAAAGGTTTCTTGCGAGGTGCCCTACTTGCATATCCGCTAGAATGAAATGGTGTTGTTCAATTATTAAATTTTTGATACCCGCATTTAATTCCTTATGCTCGCGCCCATTTACATACGTAAATATTTTGTAATCAAAATTGTTTTACGAGAAAAATTTTAAGGAACTTAAAAAAATATATGTATGCAAAAAATTTTTACGAAGTACTAATATTAAGAAATGTACATGTTTAGGCGCCATGAAATAAGACCCAACGAAATAAGTCCCCAAAATAAAAATGAAATAAACGCTCAGTTTTTGGGGTTTTATTTCATATGAAATAAATCCTAAATTATGAAAATGCAATAAATTTCCAACGAAATGAAATAACAACAACCAAATGAAATAACAATAACAACAAGAGAAATGAAGTAACACCCCAATTTTTGGGGACTTATTTCATATGAAATAGAACCTTCATTTTTAAATTGAAATAAACCCCAATATGTACTCGATATAATAGAATAAACTAACTGACTTTTTATTTAAAATAATTGTACAACTTAAATAAAAACTTCCATAGATTCGCCTACTGTTTTACGGCAACAAGGGCAATTATATTTTGTAATATTATTTAACTTTTTCAAAATATTTCAGGAAGGGTACAAAATAATGCTCGCTATCCATTAGCGAAATTCTTGATCTTATATCAAGAAATGCAGTTCTTCCGATGGAAGCGAACGAAGAGACATAATTTTGTGGTAAAGCATAGATGCGGGCTTGGAGGATCTTGTATATTGAAGCATCGATTTTATTTTGCACATATTCCGCCAAATGGCATAACAGAAATGAAACCTAAAAGCACATGATTTTTTTTAAATTTTTACATATATATGTAAGTATGTACATATGTATGTGTATGGGTATATAGAGATAAAACTATTATTGTATTTCTTTTCATTTTATGAAAAAAAAAATTTTTAGCGTAAAATGTCAGAAAATTATAAATTCGCGCGAATTTTTTGCAAGGCAAAGTTATATTTCAAACTTTATTGTAAATATGTATAACGAAACTTACATATATGTGACAGCGCATAGAGAAAGGGACCTAAGGGTAAAAAAAATATATTCCCATTTTTTTTTTTTTGATGTGGACAACATCTGAGCATCGAATGAGACCGATCCCATGCCCCAAAAGTGTTCCCTCCCAGAGATATGCGCGTTTTATGAAAGTGATGGTACACCAAAGATACACTAAATTAAATCTTTAAAATGGCTCTCCTGAACAAAACCGGTTTTTACCCTTAGGTCCCTTTCTATTTTGCGCGTCACCTATGTACATATTACAAATTTTATAATAAATAGAAAACGAAATAAGTCCCCAAAATTTTTTTTATGGATTTATTTTATTATAGGTTTTTGGGGGTGTTATTTCATATGAAACTAGCGGGCCCGTTGCCTGCTTCGCACGGCAAAACAAAATAAGAAAAGAAACACACTTGTTTTTAATAAAGTTGGTTTTGTTCCCTATTATTCATTTTGATTAATACTTGTCGGCCTACTATCTGAACGCGATCATGCAACACGTTCCCTTGTATTTGCAATCTCTTGTTCTCGCTGTTCTTGCGATTGATTTTCCCTTTCGTTTGATCTATTTTGCGTTCTACGCGACCGACATCCAATGTCAGCTCTTGCTCTTCGTGGCCTTTTTATAAGAAACTAAACTAAAGATAATAAAGAACTTCAGTAATAAATTGATGAAATCCAACAAATTCTGGACTCGAAAAACACCAAAAAGTCAAGAAAAGACTCGAAAATTGTTAAAAATATGCTGAAAATGTGTCAAAATTCAATTAAAAATTGGCCAAAAAATCGAAATAATTTTTGTCTTACCATTCGGAAGCGAAAATGAAACGTTCGAGATCGTCTGCACTCGAAAAGCACCAAAAAGTGATGAAAAGACACGAAAATCTGCTGAAAATGTGAGAAAATCCAATTAAAAATTGGCTAAAAAATCCAAGTAATTTTTAGCTCACTGATCGGACATTAAACAAAAAAAAATTCACTCAATTTTTTAATTTTTTTCAAAAAATATCAAATTTGAGATTATGTCACAAAATCATATGATGCGCTTGTTTAACAATCGATTTTTATCTCATTAATCATTGTTTTTTTTTTAATTTTTTTTAACAAAATGTTCAAATTAAAAAGATGATTAGAACGAAAATTAATTTATTTTTATCAAAATACTCATCAAAAAATGCGAAGAAATTAATATTTTCAAAAATCGATTATGATAAGATCAATCACCAATGACGTCCAAAGAGAAAAGAGAAATGATAACAAATTGCTATTTGCATCACTCCGTGCAATGCTCTCCAATACACAAACGACCAAAATGTATTCAATACTAATGAATGCTGTATGCGGTACAAAAAATGCCTGCGGCAAAAACACACTCACTTCACATACGCACCGCACACACATGCGTTATCGGATTTTAACCAAACTTCATATAAACCATATATGGGCCACTGCCTACGTAGTGTATAAGTTGGTTGAAATCGTTCGACGCGTTTATGATTAGTTCGGCGACGTACATATACGGACTTATTTTTATATATATAGATAAGTCCCCAATTCCAAAATGTAATAAGTCCCAAAAAATGAAATTCTAAGTCCACAAAAAACGTTGTTGTTGCTTCCTGTACATTTTTTGGGGATTTATTTCATTTTCTTCTTGGGCATTTATTTCATGGGGACTTATTTCATGGCGCCGCAAACTTATAATATTGTCCCAATGATTATTGCTTATTTAGTATTAAATTAACCTGCATTTATGTATTTTTTTTTTTTAATTTTACAGATAATTGAAACTGTTAAGTATGTCCCTAACTGTAGGTCTAAATGAAATTGCACTTCTTAATTCCAATAGTTCATTTTAAGGTCACATTAGTTTTTCCGATTTAATCGAAATCAACCATAAATTTTCCAGTTTCCAGTTTTTAGAGGCAATTCATTCTTAACCTACTGTACTCAGTCGCGTTCCCTAAATCATTAAGAAACATATTTTGGCACTTTTAAAGTAAGGATGTTGAAATATGTAGACAGAGATGCTTATTTTGTTATGATTTTAATGTGCTAAAAAAATTCTTAGAATTAAAAAAATTATTTTTATTTTTGATGACAAAAATGGTAAAATTCGCACTGATTTCAGCTGAATATTGTACCTTAAGGAGAGTGAACCCGGTTTTAATTGAAGAAGCTGTAAAAAGCTAATTTTTTTCAATTTTAAAAACAATTCTAGTAGTTTTGGCATACGATAGAAACCTTTAAAACTGTGAAATTAAGCAATACAGCTACTTTAGATAAAAATTATTACTAGTAAAGCGTTTATTTACTTTTAGAGAAATCGGAGAGTAATTTTAAAAAAATTATTTCACTGGGAAACAAATAGAACGCAGTTAATAATATAATCAAACAAGTTGAGTTTATTGTTAACTTCTTATTTGTGAGCTAAATGTTAATTATTGTGACAAGTAAGAATGAAATTAATCAAATTTGTAAACGCAGTATAACTAGGGTAACTTTGTTTCATCTTAAGTTTAATTTGTAATAATATGTGTAATAGTTGAACAAAACAAAACTGTGTCCTTAGGAGAGAGATCTATATTTTGGGTTGTAATATAAAAAAGTGAAAACTAAAGAAAACAAATTATATATTGATCTTGCAGGCTATCGCCGGATATTGCCGGTAATATCAAGCTCTATTTGATAATAATATTCGTATTAGATATCTTTAAAAATAATTAACACTAGATTTATGGATGTTGATTATATAAGTACCTATTTAATAAAGTGAGCCAATTTGACTCGTACAAGAAAATTGAAGTTTTTTGCAAAGAAAATACTTCTAAATCAATTTAAATGAAATGTTTATTATCAATGTTTGTATAACAATGCCCTACTTACTGAAAGACAATCTAGATTTAAACCCAAACATATACCACGTTTATACGCACGTCTTAGAACTATTTGCAAATAACTAATTCACTGTTTATACGGGAAATTGCATACAGGATTTACGTTATTGTTAGTGATGCCAGGTGACGAAAATATATTGTTTGAAAAGCTGCTATAAAAAACACATGTTTATAAAAGTGAGTGTTAATAAAAAAAACTAAAATAGCAAAATCGAAAACAATAATATTTTTAGCAATGCAATTAATACAGAAAAGAAAAAATTTATTGCACAAATATCTCAACAAAATGCACCAAATTTTTTTATAGAATTTAGTGGCAACGTCTTACTTTTTATTTGCAAATAATGTGGTTATTTACGACTTGTTAAGTGAGTTAATAAGTTACAATAAAAAAGTTATACCGCAACATTTTTCTTTTTTTATTTGCAAATAAGAGGTGCGTATAAACGTAGTAATAGTTATATTTCTACTCTTATAGATGTTTCTGAGGAATTGAGGTCCAAAATGGATTGCAACTTTGTATCATTTTTAGTTTTACTTGATTATTCAAATGCGTTTGATACTGTTGAATACACCATATACATATGTGCCATTTTTCTAACACCGCCATAAAATTGCTAACTTCATATCTATGCGATAGAAGCCAATTCGTGTATTCTGGTTCAAACAAACTCAACAAATGTTCAATACCAAGAGCTGTTCCGCAAGGTTCGATTCTTGATCCACTGTTATATTCCATTTACTCAAATGATTTTCCCTCGAAACTTAGCTGTTGTGGTGTACAGATGTATGCAGATGACGTACAACTCTTTATTAGCTGTAAACCTTTAGAAATCACTGGATGCATTGCTAAATTAAATTATGATCTTAATAATGTTTTCAAATGGGCATCAGTAAATGGTCTTTGCTTGAATGCAAAGAAATCGAAGGCGATGATGATAAGTAAATCTAACAGGTCAGGAGATTATATATAATTGCCTTGGTGCATAATTAAGCACCATTCCTTGAATGAACGCGTAGTATGTTTGGAGTCGTTGTCCTGTTGAGTTATTCAACGTGGGCCAAAACCCAAACCTCTACGGAAGACTTCCAATATTTATTTATATTGCTGCTGATCCAATACACCATTTACAAAGATTAATCGTCCTACACCACTGGCTGCCATTGCACCCCATACCATAAATTTTTTGACGTCTAAAGCTAAATTTTCTTTTCGCCATTCATGCATATTGTCTGCCGTTATTTCCGATTTTTTGTTTCACCCGTAAATAAAACCGTTTCCCAAAATGCTTATATATATGTAGAGCTGTGCGAACTCCACACGCAATTGTTGATTTTTCTGGCTGGTAAGAGGTTTCTTGCGAGGTGCCCTACTTGCATATCCGCTAGAATGAAATGGTGTTGTTCAATTATTAAATTTTTGATACCCGCATTTAATTCCTTATGCTCGCGCCCATTTACATACGTAAATATTTTGTAATCAAAATTGTTTTACGAGAAAAATTTTAAGGAACTTAAAAAAATGTATGTATGCAAAAAATTTTTACGAAGTACTAATATTAAGAAATGTACATGTTTAGGCGCCATGAAATAAGTCCCAACGAAATAAGTCCCCAAAATAAAAATGAAATAAACGCTCAGTTTTTGGGGTTTTATTTCATATGAAATAAATCCTAAATTATGAAAATGCAATAAATTTCCAACGAAATGAAATAACAACAACCAAATGAAATAACAATAACAACAAGAAAAATTAAGTAACACCCCAATTTTTGGGGACTTATTTCATATGAAATAGAACCTTCATTTTTAAATTGAAATAAACCCCCAATATGTACTCGATATAATAGAATAAACTAACTGACTTTTTATTTAAAATAATTGTACAACTTAAATAAAAACTTCCATAGATTCGCCTACTGTTTTACGGCAACAAGGGCAATTATATTTTGTAATATTATTTAACTTTTTCAAAATATTTCAGGAAGGGTACAAAATAATGCTCGCTATCCATTAGCGAAATTCTTGATCTTATATCAAGAAATGCAGTTCTTCCGATGGAAGCGAACGAAGAGACATAATTTTGTGGTAAAGCATAGATGCGGGCTTGGAGGATCTTGTATATTGAAGCATCGATTTTATTTTGCACATATTCCGCCAAATGGCATAACAGAAATGAAACCTAAAAGCACATGATTTTTTTTTAAATTTTTACATATATATGTAAGTATGTACATATGTATGTGTATGGGTATATAGAGATAAAACTATTATTGTATTTCTTTTCATTTTATGAAAAAAAAAATTTTTAGCGTAAAATGTCAGAAAATTATAAATTCGCGCGAATTTTTTGCAAGGCAAAGTTATATTTCAAACTTTATTGTAAATATGTATAACGAAACTTACATATATGTGACAGCGCATAGAGAAAGGGACCTAAGGGTAAAAAAAATATATTCCCATTTTTTTTTTTGATGTGGACAACATCTGAGCATCGAATGAGACCGATCCCATGCCCCAAAAGTGTTCCCTCCCAGAGATATGCGCGTTTTATGAAAGTGATGGTACACCAAAGATACACTAAATTAAATCTTTAAAATGGCTCTCCTGAACAAAACCGGTTTTTACCCTTAGGTCCCTTTCTATTTTGCGCGTCACCTATGTACATATTACAAATTTTATAATAAATAGAAAACGAAATAAGTCCCCAAAATTTTTTTTATGGATTTATTTTATTATAGGTTTTTGGGGGTGTTATTTCATATGAAACTAGCGGGCCCGTTGCCTGCTTCGCACGGCAAAACAAAATAAGAAAAGAAACACACTTGTTTTTAATAAAGTTGGTTTTGTTCCCTATTATTCATTTTGATTAATACTTGTCGGCCTACTATCTGAACGCGATCATGCAACACGTTCCCTTGTATTTGCAATCTCTTGTTCTCGCTGTTCTTGCGATTGATTTTCCCTTTCGTTTGATCTATTTTGCGTTCTACGCGACCGACATCCAATGTCAGCTCTTGCTCTTCGTGGCCTTTTTATAAGAAACTAAACTAAAGATAATAAAGAACTTCAGTAATAAATTGATGAAATCCAACAAATTCTGGACTCGAAAAACACCAAAAAGTCAAGAAAAGACTCGAAAATTGTTAAAAATATGCTGAAAATGTGTCAAAATTCAATTAAAAATTGGCCAAAAAATCGAAATAATTTTTGTCTTACCATTCGGAAGCGAAAATGAAACGTTCGAGATCGTCTGCACTCGAAAAGCACCAAAAAGTGATGAAAAGACACGAAAATCTGCTGAAAATGTGAGAAAATCCAATTAAAAATTGGCTAAAAAATCCAAGTAATTTTTAGCTCACTGATCGGACATTAAACAAAAAAAAATTCACTCAATTTTTTAATTTTTTTCAAAAAATATCAAATTTGAGATTATGTCACAAAATCATATGATGCGCTTGTTTAACAATCGATTTTTATCTCATTAATCATTGTTTTTTTTTTAATTTTTTTTAACAAAATGTTCAAATTAAAAAGATGATTAGAACGAAAATTAATTTATTTTTATCAAAATACTCATCAAAAAATGCGAAGAAATTAATATTTTCAAAAATCGATTATGATAAGATCAATCACCAATGACGTCCAAAGAGAAAAGAGAAATGATAACAAATTGCTATTTGCATCACTCCGTGCAATGCTCTCCAATACACAAACGACCAAAATGTATTCAATACTAATGAATGCTGTATGCGGTACAAAAAATGCCTGCGGCAAAAACACACTCACTTCACATACGCACCGCACACACATGCGTTATCGGATTTTAACCAAACTTCATATAAACCATATATGGGCCACTGCCTACGTAGTGTATAAGTTGGTTGAAATCGTTCGACGCGTTTATGATTAGTTCGGCGACGTACATATACGGACTTATTTTTATATATATAGATAAGTCCCCAATTCCAAAATGTAATAAGTCCCAAAAAATGAAATTCTAAGTCCACAAAAAACGTTGTTGTTGCTTCCTGTACATTTTTTGGGGATTTATTTCATTTTCTTCTTGGGCATTTATTTCATGGGGACTTATTTCATGGCGCCGCAAACTTATAATATTGTCCCAATGATTATTGCTTATTTAGTATTAAATTAACCTGCATTTATGTATTTTTTTTTTTAATTTTACAGATAATTGAAACTGTTAAGTATGTCCCTAACTGTAGGTCTAAATGAAATTGCACTTCTTAATTCCAATAGTTCATTTTAAGGTCACATTAGTTTTTCCGATTTAATCGAAATCAACCATAAATTTTCCAGTTTCCAGTTTTTAGAGGCAATTCATTCTTAACCTACTGTACTCAGTCGCGTTCCCTAAATCATTAAGAAACATATTTTGGCACTTTTAAAGTAAGGATGTTGAAATATGTAGACAGAGATGCTTATTTTGTTATGATTTTAATGTGCTAAAAAAATTCTTAGAATTAAAAAAATTATTTTTATTTTTGATGACAAAAATGGTAAAATTCGCACTGATTTCAGCTGAATATTGTACCTTAAGGAGAGTGAACCCGGTTTTAATTGAAGAAGCTGTAAAAAGCTAATTTTTTTCAATTTTAAAAACAATTCTAGTAGTTTTGGCATACGATAGAAACCTTTAAAACTGTGAAATTAAGCAATACAGCTACTTTAGATAAAAATTATTACTAGTAAAGCGTTTATTTACTTTTAGAGAAATCGGAGAGTAATTTTAAAAAAATTATTTCACTGGGAAACAAATAGAACGCAGTTAATAATATAATCAAACAAGTTGAGTTTATTGTTAACTTCTTATTTGTGAGCTAAATGTTAATTATTGTGACAAGTAAGAATGAAATTAATCAAATTTGTAAACGCAGTATAACTAGGGTAACTTTGTTTCATCTTAAGTTTAATTTGTAATAATATGTGTAATAGTTGAACAAAACAAAACTGTGTCCTTAGGAGAGAGATCTATATTTTGGGTTGTAATATAAAAAAGTGAAAACTAAAGAAAACAAATTATATATTGATCTTGCAGGCTATCGCCGGATATTGCCGGTAATATCAAGCTCTATTTGATAATAATATTCGTATTAGATATCTTTAAAAATAATTAACACTAGATTTATGGATGTTGATTATATAAGTACCTATTTAATAAAGTGAGCCAATTTGACTCGTACAAGAAAATTGAAGTTTTTTGCAAAGAAAATACTTCTAAATCAATTTAAATGAAATGTTTATTATCAATGTTTGTATAACAATGCCCTACTTACTGAAAGACAATCTAGATTTAAACCCAAACATATACCACGTTTATACGCACGTCTTAGAACTATTTGCAAATAACTAATTCACTGTTTATACGGGAAATTGCATACAGGATTTACGTTATTGTTAGTGATGCCAGGTGACGAAAATATATTGTTTGAAAAGCTGCTATAAAAAACACATGTTTATAAAAGTGAGTGTTAATAAAAAAAACTAAAATAGCAAAATCGAAAACAATAATATTTTTAGCAATGCAATTAATACAGAAAAGAAAAAATTTATTGCACAAATATCTCAACAAAATGCACCAAATTTTTTTATAGAATTTAGTGGCAACGTCTTACTTTTTATTTGCAAATAATGTGGTTATTTACGACTTGTTAAGTGAGTTAATAAGTTACAATAAAAAAGTTATACCGCAACATTTTTCTTTTTTTATTTGCAAATAAGAGGTGCGTATAAACGTAGTAATAGTTATATTTCTACTCTTATAGATGTTTCTGAGGAATTGAGGTCCAAAATGGATTGCAACTTTGTATCATTTTTAGTTTTACTTGATTATTCAAATGCGTTTGATACTGTTGAATACACCATATACATATGTGCCATTTTTCTAACACCGCCATAAAATTGCTAACTTCATATCTATGCGATAGAAGCCAATTCGTGTATTCTGGTTCAAACAAACTCAACAAATGTTCAATACCAAGAGCTGTTCCGCAAGGTTCGATTCTTGATCCACTGTTATATTCCATTTACTCAAATGATTTTCCCTCGAAACTTAGCTGTTGTGGTGTACAGATGTATGCAGATGACGTACAACTCTTTATTAGCTGTAAACCTTTAGAAATCACTGGATGCATTGCTAAATTAAATTATGATCTTAATAATGTTTTCAAATGGGCATCAGTAAATGGTCTTTGCTTGAATGCAAAGAAATCGAAGGCGATGATGATAAGTAAATCTAACTTTGTGCAACTTACCTTACCGCAATTACTTATTGGTGGATCTGCCATTGAGCTTGTAGAACATTCCAAAAATTTTGGTGTTATTTTTAACAATAGCTTAACATGGACAAATCCTGTAAATGCTACATGTGGAAAAATTTACTCAATGCTAAGGAATCTTTGGATGACACAGTATTTTACTCCAATTAATATTCGCATGCTACTAGCCAAAACATAAGTATATTCTTCGGACTCTAATGTATGGTTGTGAACTATTTTCTAATTGTGATGCAATAAGCAGAAATAAACTGAAAATTGCTTACAATGATGTTGCAAGATATATCTATGGACGTCCGAGAAGTAGCATTATATCCCAGTTTTCTCATCAGATCTTTGACATATCCTTTGAAAACCTGTTAAAGTGCCGTACATTAATATTTTCACACAAAATTATATACACCAGACAACCCTTATCTTTATAAAATGATAAAATTTCCAAGATGGAATAGAGGCTATAGAATTAACAATCAGATATCATAGACAAATATCTGAAAGACATTTCTAATGTATATGTCATTCGTCTCTGGAACGAACTTCCACCAAATATTCAAAAATGAAGCAACGCAAAGCACTTCAGTTCCGCGATATATACCTATATGGGTTAATTGAAAATATTAAGCGTGTATATTTGTTAAAACTGCTCTTGTTTTTTTATGTTTTATTCAATATTTGATCTCATTGGTTATTGTTAATTATTTTAATTTGTTAATTTTATTAATTTTATAGTTTTTTGTTTTTAATTTTTTAATTGTTGATAAGATAAAAATGTAAAACTACATATTGCCATTATCTTCCCAGTACTTCTAAATAAGATTACATCTTGTTGTTCTGAATTTATTTTAAATAAATAAATGAAATGAAATGAAAAGAAATAATTCATGGAAAACATTTTTTACATAAAAACTCTGTTTTTGGAACACATTTTCAGCAAACCTTTCTAATATATTTAGCACATTTTTGCATAATTGTTGAACTTGAATGTTAAAATGTTGTAGAAAACTTGTAGAGGCCTTCTGCGTGAACTTGCTTTTACGCAATATTTTCGGGCCATTTGGTCAAGTACATTAATGCCATACTTGGTGCTATTATAATAGGTTACTGTTTCTGGGACAAGTTTTTTATTTCTTTCAATTGTTATATATTTATGTTTTGTAATTAGTAGTAAAACTTTTTTATTAGACTTGCTTGTATACATGGTCAGGGTACAATTTTCAGATCTATACAGTTTTGTAGAAAATTATGTCATTTTATCTATCTTGACTTTCGCAATTTTAGGTAATAGTAGTTTCTAGTTTGTAGTAGGTGGTTTTCTTTGCAAGTAAAATGCTAGTAAATTACTTGTGGTAATATTTCATCCGCAGTCTAAATATGGCTCTGCAAGCTTAGTTACTACAAATTCGCTAAAGGGAATGTTTGATCCTCGGGATTCATCCTCGCCCAAGTAGGGAAAACCGTTTACAAGATATTTGCTGCTAACATCGGATGCCAGCCAAAATTTGATGCCAAATTTATTCGGCTTATTCGGCATGTACTGTGTAAATCGGCATCTAGCTTTAGTAGGTAATAATTGCTCATCGATCGTTATGTTTGCGTCAGTTTTGTAAAAAGCCTGACTATTCTCTATAAATGTTTCCCATATTTTTGAAATCAAGGCAAATTTGCCTGTCTTCAGTCTTTCACTGCATTCATTTTTTCTATCAAAACGTATGTCTATAAATTTATCTCTAGATATTATCTGGGCGAAAAAATCCGGACACCACTTTGCAGACCACAAATATGAACATTTAAAATTATTTGCATCATATGCTCCTCTAGCAAATAAAAATTGCTGTAAAGGCCCACAATTGGGATTTTGTAACCGTCCATTCCTTATTATTCAAAACTTGACGAGCTTCGAGTTCGGTACATGATTTTATATAGTCCATCATATCTTTGTCAATTATCAAATTGAATACGCTCCTTGCCGAACCAAGCATAATATGCCTTTTAGCATAGGCAGTTGGACCAGAAATGTCTTTGAACATGGTATAAATCGGTCGTCTACCTACATATCTGTATTCGGTCACTGTTTCCCATAAAGTTCCATTAGCAGATTTTTGGCAGAAATTTCTTTATCAGAAGATGTATTGATAGCGTCCAAATCATTTTCGGTTTCAGAATCAGAAATAACCCTGGCTCTTTTTTGTTAGGAGCTACATACATAAGTATATAACAAAGATTTCCTTTTTAACTGCTTGAAGATTCAATTTTATTGAATTCCTCCTCTAATTCCATTTCGTTATCACATTGATCTGTATCAATGGCATCCGATTCGTTATCTGATTTGTCTTTCTTTATTTTGACAATGTGACAGAAGTGACAATAGATCCCACATACACACAAATATTGTATGTGGGGAATGCCGAATTAAGAGAGAAACAAATCACATGCTTTAGTTAAAATTTACTAAAAAAAAATTTTCGAATTTATATAACCGATTCCAAAAAAATATTCAGAGCAATTTAGAAAAAATAGTTGTTTTAAAAAACTATCGACAAAGATTCCTTCGAATAAACCAATTCTGAGTCCAAAGAATCGATTTGGATTTATTTGCATAGAAAAGATTATTTAAAAATTTTTAAACAATGACATCTCGAACGAATTAATAGATTTAAGTGAAATTTTATTTATTTTACTTTAATTCTTTTAAATATTTCGCCAACAAATATGATGTTAGAATAATTAATTATTTCAATACATTTTTGTTTGATTTATTTATATTCTTAATATACTCAATATGGTTCCGAGGCTAGTTACATCCGAATTTCTTGCTCTTTTCCTCTCTAGCTCTTTTCCAGTAGTCGCCAAAGACACCGAAAAGCTATTCGAACTCCAAAACTTCATTTTTAATATCCATAGTTATGTTGTTTTCTTTGGGGGTGCTGAGGCATCGCATGCATCGTCTCTTCTTCTGAGTTCCTCATCTGCAGAATAAACTCCTGTCTCGGAGAACTATTGCTGTGTGTGGGGTCAACAATTTTTGTCTCAGGGGCTAATACGCTGCATTATTCGTGTGTGATTCCAGGTGTTTGAGCGATATTATCTTTTCTGAGTATCGAGTTTGGTGTACTCTTTTATGGTTCTGCTGTATTTGTTTTAGATATCGTCTACCTCTTATCTGGGGATCTTCGGATCTTGCCGCTTACTCTAAAGCGGTTAACTTCATCCAAGTTTTTTGCTACATTATTTATATAAATAATGTAGCAATCGCCGAGGTTTTGGGTTGGGTTTTTTATGAATTCATTATTTTTACCGGATCCCAACTCGAAGCCGCTATCTCCGTCCATTGTGTAGTTACGTTGTGATCCTATTGTTATCTGTGAAACAACAAGGAGGCCATACAAGGGTGGACGTATAATCCCCATGAGATTGTACGTTCAGTGCCGCATCCGAGTTAATCAGGACATAGTCAATTGAACCTCCAACGACAACGTAATGACGACGGTGCTTCGAGGCATGACAAGCTTTAACGGGACGGGGGCAGAAAAGGCATTATCCTGGAAGCCGTTTCTGCGGTAATTACTCCCGTGTGCTAAAATGCCCCATTTACCAGCCCAAAGCCGTACTATCGAAAATCCTTTATCAGGAACGAGATTCTGTGTACTTGAACTTCTTGCGTCCACCTGGCCTGTCGCATTTACAGGGCAAGAATCGAAGTTTTTAGCTCGTGCTCTCCACCCCTGCCGCTCTTGGTCGGGGGCTGCGTTTAATACAGCTGCTCGCTATTTATCACCCCAGTGGTAGCCTGAGATCTGCCGGTCCGTCGTCGTGCTAGATTTTGGTCACCTCCAGGTATTTTACTTCTTCGGTGCCCTCCATGCCTTTCAAAAGCAGAAAGACATGACGAGCGACCCCAATTCATCGCATGGGAGGGTCGCGATTGAGGATCCAGTAAACCCCACACGGGAATAACCGTACCCTTAAATATTTCGTCTATTAAAGTGCTAAAGTATGGCCAGCCTGCAGGAACCACATATCATAACACAACAATACATCTGGTAAAAGCGCTACAAACTGAGAGTTTTTTGAAATTTTGGATCAGGTTTTAGGCAGCCGCAGTAGGGATTAGAAGCCTAATGATATAATTAAATGTTCTCTTAAATAGTTAATAAAAAATTTAAGTGATGGACTATTAACGCCCGACAAGCCTATTATGATGCTGAACGCAGATGCATCATCTTCTGATACTTCTATTCCGACAAGTGTAATAAAACGAAAGCCTTGCAATGTTTTAGTTTTTTGGGCAATGAAACTGAAGCAGAGCCCAAAATAATGAAAAAAATTCTATACATGGAGGCAAAAAATCTAGCAGTGGAGAAAGACAAATAAATTGAAGGGAAGGAGATTCCTACGTTATTTCAAAGAATTCTAGAAAATTTTAATTTTTCGAACCACTACTTTTGAAGTACATCTTAAATGAAGTTTTAATTCCAAATTTTGATAATCCAACATTTCTGAAACATACATACCTAAAGATTTTATTTTTATCTGATAGTATAAAATATAATTTATTGTAATTTGTCTATTTTGTCTTCGTTATTGGTTATTTTGACAAACACCTCAAATAAGATACCAATTGCAACATCAAAGCGATCTCTGACATCTCTGAAAGAACAATTATTGCCAAGTTTCAAATTATTATTTCTAATGCTTTTTGTACGTTCAATTGTGCGTAAATGCTACCCGGGCTTAACCGCGATATACAATTTCGTAAAATTTAAAGTATTATTTAGTATTATCAATTTATAATACTTGGAAAGAAATACATACATATGTAAGTATGTATGCAGCTGAAATTAACTTTTCTTTATTAGAAAATGAG
This sequence comes from Germaria angustata, assembly GCA_963681545.1. Lineage (NCBI taxonomy): Eukaryota > Metazoa > Arthropoda > Insecta > Diptera > Tachinidae > Germaria > Germaria angustata. The sequence goes on along the minus strand of OY813000.1, from coordinate 80,422,224 downwards.
AACGAAACGCAACGTCCTACATACTTCCATTAATTTTAAGAAAATTTGAAGTTTTAAATTTTTTTATCCTTGTTAATACTGCTATACGAGGATACTTTATTTTGTTTCTAATATTTTTGATTAAAATACTGCTTGCACTCTTTTAATCAGCCAACTCGAAAGCGGGGTTTAAAAGAAGAGCGCATGATTTTTGAATATTTATTACAAACAACTAAATTTATACAAAAAGTTAAAGTTGATGATACAAGGAAGAAAATTTTTGGGCGTTCATAAATGTACTAAAATGTCATTTCGTTCTTTAACAAAGGAGTGTTGCCATTGGTGCTTTGCTTTGTAAATGAATTTCTTTGCAGTGTTGTATTGTAAAGTACGTCTATGAAGTCAGCATTTTATTCTGATCCGAATTCTCATGCTAGTTGTAACGGACGTGTAAGCTCCCAATAATATTTTTTTATATAAAAATGTTAAAGTAAACGAACTAAAATCGTAATAAATACATTTACCAGTATATGTACCATAAAAAAACAAAAACATTTATTTTTTCCGCTTGTGTTGTTGTATTTTAAATATATACCCTGAAGGAAACATGGGGACAAGTGTACCCAAGTCACCAGTTTTGTCGACTATTTTGGTGACTCATATGTAGACATCGTCAACGGAGTTGTCAACAAGTTTTTGTTTGATGAGCAGAGAAATTTCTGAGAGCACGCTTATGCCGCTTCATTTTTTAACTGCGTTTATTTGTTCTATGGTGAACCTTTAATCATTTATTTTAACTAAAACTGTAGAGATATATGTATATAAAAAATTGTTTACATGGACCCATTAGAACGACCTCTTCAGTAGTGGGTTTTCAATGATAAGTCCATCTTAAATTTCAATAGAAAGAAGTATTGTGTAGAGTATGTCAATAATACTGGTGACAATGTCTACAGGGAAGCACTAGTTCTACGGTCGTCATATGGTCCCATTGGAACTAGTTCGTCACTAGTTCCAAAGTCAGTAGTGGATTTTCAATGACAAGTGCATGTTAAATGTCAACAGAAAAAAGCATTGGCTGGGGTATAATTTGTCACTAGTACTGGTGACTTTGTCAACAGTGAATCACTAGTGAATCACTAGTGACATTTCCTTCAGGGTACTTATGTACAAGAGCGCGAGCCAAACTAAAACTAATAAACATTCTCTAATGGGGAATGAAGCAAACAAACGTGAAATAAGAGCCAACGGCAACAGCGTATTCATCACAGTGTCTGCAGCAGTGATGGAAAAAAGAAAAATTTTAATGGTACTGACCGTCAACTGAAAGAGTACTTTTTCAACATTTTGGTACTTATTATGAAACAAATAATTTTATTCAAAAATAAATATTTAAAATATTTTACTCAAAAAAAAATTTACTTATACAAAAACTTTTATTAAGTGCGTGCATTGTACTTACATACATACTATATACTAATGTACATGTTTGTACCTCGAATGCATTTATTTAAGGTAAACAAATAATTCATATAACACATAAACGACTTATGTAACTACAAGTTAGTTAAGTTTAGTATAAAAAATACAAAACTATTTTAACAACAAACTAAAAATGAATTCATTTTTATATAAAAATATATGTTTCAAAATTTTTTATTTGTTGTGAATTAAAATAATAAACATATTCCGTACTTGTGCAATGTGTGCTTTCTAAAAATTTATTAATTTTCGGGTTGTTCTTTGCTATTTGCAACTTGCTAATGTGATATTCGCGGCTGGCATGCCGTTGTTTGTGGGTCAATTCACCAACTACTCCAACATTACATATGACGAACTTTTTGCCATTTCACTTGTCCTTAATTAACCATGGAAACTTTTCCTTACATTCATCGCAACATAGACTTTCTTCTTTCTAAAATTTTATACATATGAAAGTATGAATTAATAAAAGTAGACAAAATTTAACATTTTAGTTGCCCTTTGGAAGCAGACTCCATATTATGCAAAGTTTTAAATCACTATTTTATATTAATTTTAAATTCCAGGTATTCCAGGTATTTTACTTCTTCGGTGCCCTCCATGCCTTTCAAAAGCAGAAAGACATGACGAGCGACCCCAATTCATCGCATGGGAGGGTCGCGATTGAGGATCCAGTAAACCCCACACGGGAATAACCGTACCCTTAAATATTTCGTCTATTAAAGTGCTAAAGTATGGCCAGCCTGCAGGAACCACATATCATAACACAACAATACATCTGGTAAAAGCGCTACAAACTGAGAGTTTTTTGAAATTTTGGATCAGGTTTTAGGCAGCCGCAGTAGGGATTAGAAGCCTAATGATATAATTAAATGTTCTCTTAAATAGTTAATAAAAAATTTAAGTGATGGACTATTAACGCCCGACAAGCCTATTATGATGCTGAACGCAGATGCATCATCTTCTGATACTTCTATTCCGACAAGTGTAATAAAACGAAAGCCTTGCAATGTTTTAGTTTTTTGGGCAATGAAACTGAAGCAGAGCCCAAAATAATGAAAAAAATTCTATACATGGAGGCAAAAAATCTAGCAGTGGAGAAAGACAAATAAATTGAAGGGAAGGAGATTCCTACGTTATTTCAAAGAATTCTAGAAAATTTTAATTTTTCGAACCACTACTTTTGAAGTACATCTTAAATGAAGTTTTAATTCCAAATTTTGATAATCCAACATTTCTGAAACATACATACCTAAAGATTTTATTTTTATCTGATAGTATAAAATATAATTTATTGTAATTTGTCTATTTTGTCTTCGTTATTGGTTATTTTGACAAACACCTCAAATAAGATACCAATTGCAACATCAAAGCGATCTCTGACATCTCTGAAAGAACAATTATTGCCAAGTTTCAAATTATTATTTCTAATGCTTTTTGTACGTTCAATTGTGCGTAAATGCTACCCGGGCTTAACCGCGATATACAATTTCGTAAAATTTAAAGTATTATTTAGTATTATCAATTTATAATACTTGGAAAGAAATACATACATATGTAAGTATGTATGCAGCTGAAATTAACTTTTCTTTATTAGAAAATGAGAACGAAACGCAACGTCCTACATACTTCCATTAATTTTAAGAAAATTTGAAGTTTTAAATTTTTTTATCCTTGTTAATACTGCTATACGAGGATACTTTATTTTGTTTCTAATATTTTTGATTAAAATACTGCTTGCACTCTTTTAATCAGCCAACTCGAAAGCGGGGTTTAAAAGAAGAGCGCATGATTTTTGAATATTTATTACAAACAACTAAATTTATACAAAAAGTTAAAGTTGATGATACAAGGAAGAAAATTTTTGGGCGTTCATAAATGTACTAAAATGTCATTTCGTTCTTTAACAAAGGAGTGTTGCCATTGGTGCTTTGCTTTGTAAATGAATTTCTTTGCAGTGTTGTATTGTAAAGTACGTCTATGAAGTCAGCATTTTATTCTGATCCGAATTCTCATGCTAGTTGTAACGGACGTGTAAGCTCCCAATAATATTTTTTTATATAAAAATGTTAAAGTAAACGAACTAAAATCGTAATAAATACATTTACCAGTATATGTACCATAAAAAAACAAAAACATTTATTTTTTCCGCTTGTGTTGTTGTATTTTAAATATATACCCTGAAGGAAACATGGGGACAAGTGTACCCAAGTCACCAGTTTTGTCGACTATTTTGGTGACTCATATGTAGACATCGTCAACGGAGTTGTCAACAAGTTTTTGTTTGATGAGCAGAGAAATTTCTGAGAGCACGCTTATGCCGCTTCATTTTTTAACTGCGTTTATTTGTTCTATGGTGAACCTTTAATCATTTATTTTAACTAAAACTGTAGAGATATATGTATATAAAAAATTGTTTACATGGACCCATTAGAACGACCTCTTCAGTAGTGGGTTTTCAATGATAAGTCCATCTTAAATTTCAATAGAAAGAAGTATTGTGTAGAGTATGTCAATAATACTGGTGACAATGTCTACAGGGAAGCACTAGTTCTACGGTCGTCATATGGTCCCATTGGAACTAGTTCGTCACTAGTTCCAAAGTCAGTAGTGGATTTTCAATGACAAGTGCATGTTAAATGTCAACAGAAAAAAGCATTGGCTGGGGTATAATTTGTCACTAGTACTGGTGACTTTGTCAACAGTGAATCACTAGTGAATCACTAGTGACATTTCCTTCAGGGTACTTATGTACAAGAGCGCGAGCCAAACTAAAACTAATAAACATTCTCTAATGGGGAATGAAGCAAACAAACGTGAAATAAGAGCCAACGGCAACAGCGTATTCATCACAGTGTCTGCAGCAGTGATGGAAAAAAGAAAAATTTTAATGGTACTGACCGTCAACTGAAAGAGTACTTTTTCAACATTTTGGTACTTATTATGAAACAAATAATTTTATTCAAAAATAAATATTTAAAATATTTTACTCAAAAAAAAATTTACTTATACAAAAACTTTTATTAAGTGCGTGCATTGTACTTACATACATACTATATACTAATGTACATGTTTGTACCTCGAATGCATTTATTTAAGGTAAACAAATAATTCATATAACACATAAACGACTTATGTAACTACAAGTTAGTTAAGTTTAGTATAAAAAATACAAAACTATTTTAACAACAAACTAAAAATGAATTCATTTTTATATAAAAATATATGTTTCAAAATTTTTTATTTGTTGTGAATTAAAATAATAAACATATTCCGTACTTGTGCAATGTGTGCTTTCTAAAAATTTATTAATTTTCGGGTTGTTCTTTGCTATTTGCAACTTGCTAATGTGATATTCGCGGCTGGCATGCCGTTGTTTGTGGGTCAATTCACCAACTACTCCAACATTACATATGACGAACTTTTTGCCATTTCACTTGTCCTTAATTAACCATGGAAACTTTTCCTTACATTCATCGCAACATAGACTTTCTTCTTTCTAAAATTTTATACATATGAAAGTATGAATTAATAAAAGTAGACAAAATTTAACATTTTAGTTGCCCTTTGGAAGCAGACTCCATATTATGCAAAGTTTTAAATCACTATTTTATATTAATTTTAAATTCCAGGTATTCCAGGTATTTTACTTCTTCGGTGCCCTCCATGCCTTTCAAAAGCAGAAAGACATGACGAGCGACCCCAATTCATCGCATGGGAGGGTCGCGATTGAGGATCCAGTAAACCCCACACGGGAATAACCGTACCCTTAAATATTTCGTCTATTAAAGTGCTAAAGTATGGCCAGCCTGCAGGAACCACATATCATAACACAACAATACATCTGGTAAAAGCGCTACAAACTGAGAGTTTTTTGAAATTTTGGATCAGGTTTTAGGCAGCCGCAGTAGGGATTAGAAGCCTAATGATATAATTAAATGTTCTCTTAAATAGTTAATAAAAAATTTAAGTGATGGACTATTAACGCCCGACAAGCCTATTATGATGCTGAACGCAGATGCATCATCTTCTGATACTTCTATTCCGACAAGTGTAATAAAACGAAAGCCTTGCAATGTTTTAGTTTTTTGGGCAATGAAACTGAAGCAGAGCCCAAAATAATGAAAAAAATTCTATACATGGAGGCAAAAAATCTAGCAGTGGAGAAAGACAAATAAATTGAAGGGAAGGAGATTCCTACGTTATTTCAAAGAATTCTAGAAAATTTTAATTTTTCGAACCACTACTTTTGAAGTACATCTTAAATGAAGTTTTAATTCCAAATTTTGATAATCCAACATTTCTGAAACATACATACCTAAAGATTTTATTTTTATCTGATAGTATAAAATATAATTTATTGTAATTTGTCTATTTTGTCTTCGTTATTGGTTATTTTGACAAACACCTCAAATAAGATACCAATTGCAACATCAAAGCGATCTCTGACATCTCTGAAAGAACAATTATTGCCAAGTTTCAAATTATTATTTCTAATGCTTTTTGTACGTTCAATTGTGCGTAAATGCTACCCGGGCTTAACCGCGATATACAATTTCGTAAAATTTAAAGTATTATTTAGTATTATCAATTTATAATACTTGGAAAGAAATACATACATATGTAAGTATGTATGCAGCTGAAATTAACTTTTCTTTATTAGAAAATGAGAACGAAACGCAACGTCCTACATACTTCCATTAATTTTAAGAAAATTTGAAGTTTTAAATTTTTTTATCCTTGTTAATACTGCTATACGAGGATACTTTATTTTGTTTCTAATATTTTTGATTAAAATACTGCTTGCACTCTTTTAATCAGCCAACTCGAAAGCGGGGTTTAAAAGAAGAGCGCATGATTTTTGAATATTTATTACAAACAACTAAATTTATACAAAAAGTTAAAGTTGATGATACAAGGAAGAAAATTTTTGGGCGTTCATAAATGTACTAAAATGTCATTTCGTTCTTTAACAAAGGAGTGTTGCCATTGGTGCTTTGCTTTGTAAATGAATTTCTTTGCAGTGTTGTATTGTAAAGTACGTCTATGAAGTCAGCATTTTATTCTGATCCGAATTCTCATGCTAGTTGTAACGGACGTGTAAGCTCCCAATAATATTTTTTTATATAAAAATGTTAAAGTAAACGAACTAAAATCGTAATAAATACATTTACCAGTATATGTACCATAAAAAAACAAAAACATTTATTTTTTCCGCTTGTGTTGTTGTATTTTAAATATATACCCTGAAGGAAACATGGGGACAAGTGTACCCAAGTCACCAGTTTTGTCGACTATTTTGGTGACTCATATGTAGACATCGTCAACGGAGTTGTCAACAAGTTTTTGTTTGATGAGCAGAGAAATTTCTGAGAGCACGCTTATGCCGCTTCATTTTTTAACTGCGTTTATTTGTTCTATGGTGAACCTTTAATCATTTATTTTAACTAAAACTGTAGAGATATATGTATATAAAAAATTGTTTACATGGACCCATTAGAACGACCTCTTCAGTAGTGGGTTTTCAATGATAAGTCCATCTTAAATTTCAATAGAAAGAAGTATTGTGTAGAGTATGTCAATAATACTGGTGACAATGTCTACAGGGAAGCACTAGTTCTACGGTCGTCATATGGTCCCATTGGAACTAGTTCGTCACTAGTTCCAAAGTCAGTAGTGGATTTTCAATGACAAGTGCATGTTAAATGTCAACAGAAAAAAGCATTGGCTGGGGTATAATTTGTCACTAGTACTGGTGACTTTGTCAACAGTGAATCACTAGTGAATCACTAGTGACATTTCCTTCAGGGTACTTATGTACAAGAGCGCGAGCCAAACTAAAACTAATAAACATTCTCTAATGGGGAATGAAGCAAACAAACGTGAAATAAGAGCCAACGGCAACAGCGTATTCATCACAGTGTCTGCAGCAGTGATGGAAAAAAGAAAAATTTTAATGGTACTGACCGTCAACTGAAAGAGTACTTTTTCAACATTTTGGTACTTATTATGAAACAAATAATTTTATTCAAAAATAAATATTTAAAATATTTTACTCAAAAAAAAATTTACTTATACAAAAACTTTTATTAAGTGCGTGCATTGTACTTACATACATACTATATACTAATGTACATGTTTGTACCTCGAATGCATTTATTTAAGGTAAACAAATAATTCATATAACACATAAACGACTTATGTAACTACAAGTTAGTTAAGTTTAGTATAAAAAATACAAAACTATTTTAACAACAAACTAAAAATGAATTCATTTTTATATAAAAATATATGTTTCAAAATTTTTTATTTGTTGTGAATTAAAATAATAAACATATTCCGTACTTGTGCAATGTGTGCTTTCTAAAAATTTATTAATTTTCGGGTTGTTCTTTGCTATTTGCAACTTGCTAATGTGATATTCGCGGCTGGCATGCCGTTGTTTGTGGGTCAATTCACCAACTACTCCAACATTACATATGACGAACTTTTTGCCATTTCACTTGTCCTTAATTAACCATGGAAACTTTTCCTTACATTCATCGCAACATAGACTTTCTTCTTTCTAAAATTTTATACATATGAAAGTATGAATTAATAAAAGTAGACAAAATTTAACATTTTAGTTGCCCTTTGGAAGCAGACTCCATATTATGCAAAGTTTTAAATCACTATTTTATATTAATTTTAAATTCCAGGACAAAAAGTATTTTATTTCTTAGTCGTGTGTAAAATATGTTTATTGACTAGTAATGTGTAAATTAGCATGTTATCGAAATCATGTACACAGTTAAAACACATTAGAATTGGTTACTTGAATAACAACAACATGAATAACGAATTTTGTGAATTCTTTTGTTCTTGTTTTGTAGCTAATGTTGTCATGGATTATAAATATAGTAACGCTCGAGTTCTAAACAGGGAACAAACGGTATTTTTGTTGTGAAAAAGTGCTAAAAATACTACAATAGTACTGTATTTTCCATCACTGGTCTGCAGAAAAAAATAAGAGATACAGCGAAAAATAAAATTGCCAATAGCAATTTCGCAAAAGAAAATATTTCACACTCTGTCATACCGTAAGTGATAAAAATGTTTCCAGGCCGCTAGTAGGGACGGATGCATACATAATGGTGATTAGACAGAAAAGAGCCCCAAATTCGCTTCTTCTGTAAAGATTGCTAAGGTCGATGACAAAAGCAAGTCTAATATGAAGAACAGATTTGATATACTCCAAGTCAGAAATGGTGCAAACCGCCTCCAGTTTATTTGAGAGAGCCAAACTCAAATAATTTGGTCAAGGAACTAATTAACTAAGTTAATTGTAGCACATACTTTTTAAGTGATAACAATAACGTGTGGTAACTTGTATGAAGCAAAAGTTTAAGTTAACGATAGAAATACTTTTCGTAAATAAACCTCTGAGTTTGAACGGTGTAAGAAAAAGTTATATACCTGCCAATTAAGAAGCGGCAAAGCTCTTTAGATAATAAAAGGTATTGGCTATTATGTGGAAGCCGAAGAGGTGACTTGCTGGAAGAATTATGGCTATAAGCAGAAAAATTTTACAAACTTCACAAAGCAGGGAAAAAGTCCTTTAGCCAAATAATCTAAAGCTAAAAAGAACAAAAGGCACTCACTATAAAACTCGACATACTTGTTGCACAGAAGACTTACCGTATAGGAACCACATAAAAGTTATGGACCCATCCAATGCGCTAACTGCCAAGAATACGGGTACACGAAAACCAAATGCAGACTGTATTAAATAAGACTTAAACTTAAAAACAAGTTTCTGGAACGCAAACGGCATGCGCCAATACAAAAGTGAATTTGAATATTTAATGGTGGATAAACAAATTGATGCCATGCTTGTCTCTGTGATCCATCTGACATCTAGAAGTTTCGTTGAAATCAACGGGTATAGTCTACATACTTATATGTATAATTCATATGGATCCCCGAGGTGGAGTGTGTGGTGGCTCCCTAATTTGGACAAAATCGCGATTAAAATACATCAATCTTTTATCGAGATTATCACCAAGCATCAAACGTCTGTATCGAAGGCTTCCATCACCACTTGGCGATTTTAACCATTTATTAAAAGTAATATAGAGTGGAAATTGTATCACTCACGGCCACTTTGAAAAACATGTGTATTAACTACTTAAAATACAAGAAATACCTTAGTGCCCATTGCTCGGAGAATATGCTGTTAAGAACGCCGAAGGATGTAAACGACTCCAGGCTGCTCAGCATGCTTCTTCCACCCATCGACAGCTCAGGTATAACCTAGTGTACTCTGTATACGTGAAAATACTATTATTCCAGCTGTAAAAGGAAAAGTACGAAGAAAGTGGCAACGATATGTATTACCTCAAGTAAAAGCGGCGCACAAGGAATATGTTCAAGAGCTAACGAAACTTCTAGAATAAAAAAAAAACCGAATTACTAAAACAATACATACACGGACAAGACACAACACCGCAAACAAATTATTCATATTGGCGAGCTACCAAATGGCTTAAAGGACTCGTAATAAGTATACCTTCATTGTGCAATTGGGCTCGGACTGGAAAGAAAGTCTTTTCGTCTTTAACAACTTAAGAAAAGTATTCACTCCAAACTCATCCCCTGATATAGTCGGGCTGCCATCAAATGCTGCTTAAACCGCTATTCCATTAAAAAAATATAATAATTGGCCTCGTACAATTGCCTAATGTATCAAAGAAAATTATAGTTTTAATTGTTAATGCTATCCGGCAGAATGAAGCAATATGTTCCCTAAGATCGGAAAAGAAAATGCGATTATATTCCAGATCACACTTTTGGTTTCAGCAGGAATCATAAGAAAAGTGTTGATGCCAAACAGATTTGCTGATTAGTCGATCTGCCAGCAAATTCTGTTGTAATCCAATAAGATTAGATATGCGTGTGATTAAAAATACTATCACTATTCTCAATTTGAATAAGGCTCCAGGTGGTGCTTGAAGTATTGCGTAGAAAAGCAAAGCATTCTAAGATTTAATCCTATTTTGCGGCCGCAACCCTATCTAGCATGTATGGAAAATTTTGTTTACGACTATGATCTCCAAGTCCGGAAAAGACCATACGATTGTAAGATCATACAGGCATTTACATACATAAGTCTGTTATCTATCATGTCAAAGCAGTTTGAGAAACCACTTGCGAGCTGGCTGACCCAAGTTGATCTAAATGAAATTAGAGTTTCTTCAACTAGGCGGCTTCTTTAATAAGAGTATAGCGCAATCCTAAAACTTACTTGGTGCTATGGAATTCTGTTGTGTGGTATCCCCTCAGCATGTGATATCGAAAAAGTTCAAAGGCACCAAAATAAAATCGTCCATATGATTACAGCTGTTAAATGTTGAAAACTCGTGCATTCAGGAAGGCCTGAACCATCCATTGATAAAAACACTGGTTTCAAATCACGTGACAACATATGTACATACATAAAGAAATATCAGTACTATCCAAACCCAATTGACCGCAACATTCTAAACTACAGAGAGCACATTCGGCTACGAAGGAGGTACACTCTTTCTCTAAGCAAACACGAGAGATGTAGGGACATTGCATGGCATTGGCTGGACTTAAATAAATAACAATATTAGATTTAAAATTTTAGTTCTTATTGTTAGTTGAATTTTTATTGAAGATTCAATTAAAGAGAAAAGAGTAAAAAAATTCAGCTGGTCTCCGCTAGTCGACCGCATTCGGTACGATGCACGGATGATCTCTTTTGTCCTCATAGATTACCAACCCAGGCTGGAGAGTCGACTATAAAGGGGTACCACGTCTTCTTCTAATACTAAAAACTATTTTTTTAGAGTGTTTTAATTTAAACCAGCTACTCATATATATGTGTAGATTTCCATAGCGACTTACCATTAATGACTGAATGAGAACAGAAGCCCCTTTTTTATTAACGTTAAAATATTGTTATTAAGCTTAAAACGATATTATTCAACAAATTCTCCATTGGGTTGGGTATATTATTATACATATATATTAACTCGTCGATTTTTTGCTTGGAATCGACCTATGTATGGTTTCATGGCTGATTTCGTTGCTAGAGTATGACATATACACATATATTTTTAACTGATCGGCAAGTTCAAGAAGTTGAGTGTTACAAATTACATTCCAATTTTACATTTCCATTTTCCTTATTACGAATTTTTATCTTGGATGATACAGCATTTGAGTTCTAAATGTTTGAAAGATTCAAATAATGAATCTGGAATGGTTCTAGTATGAAGCAATCAACATCTTTATTTGTGCCATCGGTCGGGGATATTTTACTTTCCTAACATACTTATTTCCTCAATATAGTGTTATTATGCTTTAATGTTAATTTCTCCTTACATATACGTACGAGTACATACATACATTTATTTATATTATTGGCATTAATTTGTTGCAAGATTAATAACTTATCTGCATTTTATCGTTTGTGGTCGTTATCGGCACTGAATTATCCATATAGTTGAGGTCCATGTAGTTGTTGGTTCACTTTATGATGCGAGACTTGTCAGTAGATGATGTTAAAAGTTTATTGGGATTCAGGAATGGGGGTGATAGGAAGCGTACCGGTTTTTAACAATATATTGTGTTAGAAACGGTTTCAACATCCTTGTGCAACACAATATGATAAAAGTATAATTGCTTTGAAAATAACATAATCAGAACACAAATCAGTCATAATAGGCTGCTCTTAAATTATGGTAATATCAAAATACACATTGAAAAAATTTAAGTTGTTCTTAAGGAATGACATTTTCAATCCATTGAACGGATCCGTTAGTGCATTTTTTGTCTTCCGAGGAAAATTTTAATTTCAAATAGAAATTACTTCTAAAAATTTTTGAAAACCGATTTAAAAAAATTTATATTTCTTTAGATCTGCATGAAAACTTTATTTTTCCTCAACCAAAATTAATTTCGCATAAGAAAAAAGTGATGGTATGTACTGGCGATATCTTACGCCAGATATTAAACTCCTTGCATTTGCAAATAAACAATCCTTATGTAATATACCTTTAAACTAGAATCGGGGGAAAAAAAGATACTTTTCTTAGCAAAATCGGTGTGCAGGAATCGAAAAAGAGAACATCCTGCTGTGGAAAGTCTGTGTTAAAATGATTGGAAATTGTAATGAACCCACAAAAAACTTTTGGTTTTTTATTATTAATTTTTTATTAAAATTAATATGCGCGAACGCGTCTTATCTCTAATCTTGTTGCTTACAAGGTTTTCAAGGTTAATTCTGCAACAAAAAATAATAAAGAAGCAATGACCTGTACTTGTTAATCAATTACCTTTTACATTTTATAATTACCTACATGCACATATATATACGTATGTATGTATGTGTATGTATATATGTGCATATACTACAGAAATGATCCAAGTCTACCATGTTTTGGGATCTTTATTTTAACATATTCATGACTTCTTTGGAAGCGGTTTTTGAATGATATCTATCAATATTATGCACATGCTATGAATACTCCTACAGGCATACTTTCACTTATGAAGTGATAAAGACGGAAAATGTTCTTAAGGAATCAGATATTCCATCCTACCAAAGTATCCGCTAGCGCTTTTTTGGCTTCTTTAAGTTTAGAGGAAAACAATGTTTTTCTTAAACTTTTAATTGAAACTACGATTTATTTTCGATTAAGGAAAAAAACTGTGGATGTTAGCAAGTTTATTAATTTCTCCAAATTTCGATTCTCAGTAGAACTAAAAATAGCTTATCGGTACTCCTCTTGATACGTTGAAGATGCCTAGTAATTCAGTTACCACATTAAGAAAATGCAATGAAAACTCTTGTTAAAGTCATTTGGAAATGTCGTAAAATCGCATTTTTGCATCAAAATCGCTGCATTTTCCCGAATTTTTTAGAAACTGGTTTTACCGAGTATCTCTCAAACGCATTTATCCTCACATCTACTCTCTATACATATTAACTCAGTTCAACTGCTTTGTTAAAGCAGACGTGGCTGAGGTAGCAAATGTGTTGAATACTAAATATGACACGGTGAAATGTTTCTCCAAGCTCGATTCCGAATCCAGTCGATAAAAATAATCAGTAAAATTATTTAATTGTGTGAATTAAAATTTAATCCAATAAGAATGGTACTCCCATATATGTACGTACAACGTATGACATACTGTGGCACGAATAACATTTAAAGAACTTTCAAAAAATTGTTTTTTAAATCATTGCAAAAGATATGAATATTCAGTTCCTCCAGATCGCAGTTGTCGATCTTCGTGGGTTCTTTGGAAGTTATTTTTTGCTTTGATATATGTATATGTACATGCATATAAATATAACATTATTTATGACAAATTGATATGTTGGTTTCTCTCCGTTTTTCCATAACAAATATATGGCAAGAAACATTTTTATGCTCTTTTTTAATCTTAGGACTTGATTCCATAATTATTTTGTATTGCTTGACTTCACTTCTGTTACTTGAAATACTAAAGTCAGCGTCCCTTCCTTTTAATACAGCAGCGTCATAGTAAACGATAATATATCTGATTAAATTTAAAGGTTATTCCAACAATTTATGCTTCAAATTAAAAGAAAAAATGCTCCAAAGTAACAAAAAAGAAAAACAGGAAGCTAAAGGAATGATTTTAGAGGAAGGCAGTAATATGCAGCAGGAGTCATGGCAGCAAAACAACCAAACAAAAGACTTAAAGTATTATTGCAACGAAAAAACAAAAAAAAATAAATAAAATTAAATAAAAATGATTTCTGTTGTAGTATTTTATATACATACAGGCTGACGGGCGTCAATTTATCTATGAAGTCCTGCCACAAATTGCAGGGTTACAGTTGAAGCAATTAAGTTTAATTTTTTGATTATTTTCTTTGTCAGACTTGTCTTGCGCCATCATTTGATCCTTTGTTTGATATGTTACTGGTAGGATTTCAAAATTCCATAAATTTAATTACTCTTTCCTCATATAGAATTCAGAAAATCTTTAATTGCCTCCAATTTTATTTCACCCTCTTTTGTTATTGATTAAATTTTATTTAGAATCGTTTAAAGATCTTAAAATTTTATCTTCATTTTGAGAGTATTTATTAGCAAAAATGCAAGGAATAAAAAGTTCTTAAATAAAGATGGTTTTTTTATAGAAAAGAGAATAAAATTTTATATTCAAATTAACTTTGTGCCATGAAATTGAATTGATTGCGTTCAATTAAAATTCAGTTATGTTGAATAATGATGCTGCTGCTGGTATTGGTTGTCCGAACCGACTGTCTAGTTGACTGGGATGGCTGACTGTGTCTATCTATTGGTTGTTTCAATCCTTGTAGTAGAGTATCTAAGGTGTTGTCTTTATACCAGCCGTGTAAGTTTACAAAAAAAAAAGGAAAATGAAATGAAAGAGAAGCTGAAAATAGCGTTGATTGTAAAATAATTTTAATTAATTTTCACCAGCTCAGCACAAATGTTCTTTAAATTGAAACGATTTTTTTCCAGACATTTTTTGTAACACGAAAGGTGTATTTTTATGTAAATTACATTCAACAATGTATTCAACACGAGATGATTTTCAGGAATTTAATATATTTAATAGAGTTACAATATGGAATTTTATTTATGAAATATATTATTTTTTATTAACGTCATAAATATTCATAAAACATTTATTTTATATTTTATTAAACAATGTTGATTTCAGCAAAAATTCGGTATGAAAACTTTTTTAATTATTTAATAAATTTGTTCATATTTTCTACACCAAGACAAATTCAGAACAGGAGTAATTCAAAGCGCAGCTGATAACTCTTTTCTAATATTTTTCTTCTTACTCCTCTGGAGAGCATAGGGCTGCAAAGAGAATGTTGAGCCCATATGATGTTGTGAATTCCCCAGACTCACACCATCTGATTTCACAGAGCCCAAGTAACTTAAGTTTGTAAGTCACAAGTTCTTTGCAAGCCGTGATGGCTCCAGGAGGGTACGTGTATTCCATGATCCAATTCTAGTCTTTGTTTTCATGCCAAATTCCTTCAACTTTATATTGGGTTCATTAGTTGTCTTTCTTGTATTGGTTTCGGTAATAAGAGTTATTTAAGATGTAAAGCTGATTAGGCTATAGCGTCCGATCCTGGTGTTGGGGATACCAACATCGCCACCAAGCATGGAATCTATGTGCCGGGATTTAGCCGTGCAAGTCGTTCGTCAGAGCCTCGTTACTTTTGGAAAGGATTGGGTGTGTGAAAAAGTACGTGACTTGTGAACGCTTCACTTTCCCATTAGTCCCCCTGGTGAGTTTACCTGTTATGAATACGGCGTGGTCTACACCAAGGTCTCTATAAATCACGGCGCTTTGACGTTGAATGAGACTGGTCAAAAATATAAAGGGAGGTATAGGTAGATATGATGATAAAATATACATTCGCATGGTATATTTCATGATCAAGTCAAGGCTTTAAAATAAAGCCGCGCAAGAATATGGGTGCCTGCTTTGTTTCCATAGATACTTGGCTAGTGGCGATTCAATTTAACATCCTTCCCATTCCAATTGAGGTTGATATTGTCAACAATACTTTAGATAGTTATTTTTATAGTTTTGTTCGTCATGTCATATAAACATTCTCTTCCAGGCTTTTTCATTTCCGATAGAAGTTTCAGTGCAATCGATAACAAAATTTTTATGATGAATTGGTTGTTAATACGTAAACACAACTTGTAACAGGTTAGCAACGTGTGCAAATGTACAGTTGTTAACAATATAAAAAATTTACAAATATATTTTGTATATTATTATACATACATATTAGCGAGCTGCACAAAATGTTCTAAAAGTTCTGTGTTCTATTGTACACTACTTCCAAACACAGTATATCAGTGTAAACATAAATAACAACACAAAAAAAACAAGTCATGAATCTGACCAAAACAAACCAATCAGCATTTGAAAAGTTATTCTGTACAGTGCTTGTTAGTGCTTGTGTTTTCATAAACAGTAGAATATCCAAACAAATACCGACAATGAAGTAAAAAAACGTAAATTATAGCAGAAACACCAAGTACAATAGAACATTTCGTACTCAGGCTACTGAGAGAATTACTGAGATGATAAAAAAGCAACACATTAGGTTAGGTTAGGTTAGTTTGATTGGAGGGGTATGGTAGCCCATGTCACACGACATACACCTAAGCCAGTAAAGGCTTGTTCTGCGCTCCCTTGGGTTTAACCATAACATATTGACCCAAAGGTCTAGAGAAACTGCGTGTCACTCACAAAGTTCTTTAATTTCCTCCAGCATATTCCCTGTAATCGGCTTATGTTCGGTAATATGTCACCCCCAAGATATCGGGACCTTATTTGTGAGAAGGCGGGGCATTGGCACAAATAGTGTTCCAATGTTTCGCCCTCCTCCCCACGTGCTCTACATTCATCTCCCCCCGCTATTCCCATGCGTTTAAGATGTGCCAATAGTTGAGAGTGCCCTGTGACAACTCCCATTATTCTACTTAGTTCGGGCTTGCTAAGTCTTAGCAGCTACCTCGTTCTTCTCTCGTCTGGATCTCCCCATAGAATTTTTGTATTGATTCCCATGGTTCTGTTATTCCAGAGAGTGGAGTGGGCTCTATGTGCCCAAGTCTTTAGCTCGGATTTAACTGCATCGAAAGGCTTCGCGCATTCCAAGCTTATATTACCTAACTCTATTGCCCTAGAAGCAAGTGAGTTTGCCCTCTCATTTCCAGTTATCTCCGCGTGTCCTGGCACCCATATGATGCGCACTTCACCATGTGTCAAGTAACTGTTAATAGCGTTTTTGCAATCTCAAATTTACATGATTTAGTGCGTTCCGCTGAGATTGCTCTAATGGCCATCTGACTATCTGTAAATATATTCACAAGTCCTGACCTCCCCATTACATTGAGTTTCCTGATACACACCACACTATAGAAGCATAGGTCATAATCAGCCTGATAACGCTAATTTAAAGCCAGTGTGTCATCTCTGGATTCAGCCCCCATCTTGTGCCTATTGCCCGTTTACAGATTGACCAACATATATGAGCCTTTTTGACTCTTTCGTTTATGTGGTCTTTCCATTTTAATTTCCGATCGGGAATGACTCCTAGATACTTCACCCTGTCGGAAATTTTTTTGTCCTTTCAAGAAAGCGCGGCTCATCATATGGAGCTATCCTCGTCTTTCTTGTAAATAGGCCAATTTCAGTTTTTTCTGGGTTAGCGTTCAACCCTCTTGGTTGAGCCCAGTCGTATGCCAGGGTTAGTGCCTCCTCGGCCTTCCTACACAAATGATTTGGATCCCTTCCCTTCAGAAGTATCATGACGTCATCTGCGTAGCAGACTGTCTCGAATCCCTCCTAATAAGGGTATGTATTGTTGTGGTTCATAGAAGGGGAGATAAAATTCCCCCTTGTGGAGTCCCACATTGCACCCTTTTTCTTATACTTACATTGTGTGCCTCACAATTAATCCATCTGCCCCTTAACATATTGCCAAACCAGTCGCGTATCTCCCGGTTGACATTAAACTGGTCCAGAGAATGGATAAGTGTGTCGGTATGCACGTTGTTGAAAGCCCCTCATTGTCAAACCGCGAGTGTATGCATCTTTTCATTAAGTGACCTTTCTATAAAGTACACCAGATTATGCAATGCAGTGTCCACTGATCTACCTTTGACGTATGCGTATTGCCTGAACCTCAGCATATGGCCTGCGATCCTGCCTTTAACCATGTCGTCGATTATCCTCTCCATGGTTTTCAGCAAGAAGGAAGTTAGGCTTATTGGTCTATAAGCCTTTGGTGAAGAATAATTTGGCTTGTCAGGTTTGGGGATAAACACGCATATATATGCCCAACACACGCATATATATGCGTGTGTTAGGCATGCACTATAATTTCCTGCAAGATGTGTCGAAACTAAATTCATCCCCTCCTGCAGGAGCGCTGGAAAGATACCATCCGGACCCGCAGCCTTAAACGACCGAAAGTTCGGCCGGGCTGCATGAAGAATGTGTATCCATGAGGATTTTAAGGGTTTCCTCCACATTTTCAATTGTCTTGCCCGTTTCATCCACTAATGATTCTGCCTGGATGTGGGCTTTTGACAAAAATTTTTTAATTTTAGAAACATCGCTTACACTGTCCACCTGTTCACTGAAAAACCTCCAGGATGTACGTTTAGCTGTTCTTATTCTGTTGTTGTAATTTCGGAGTTTATCACGATAATCCTGCCAATATACTGGTAATCTTTTACGTTTCGCTCTATTATAGAGTCGGCGGACTTCCCTCCCCATTGCCCGAATCTCCCCTGTCATCCATTCTCGCATGGCGATTTTCTTTCCCGAAGTGGGCAACTCTCTTCAAACGACTCAACTAAAGCGTCCGTAATGATTTTGACTTTACTGTCTATGTCCTCTCTTTCTAGGGGATTGAAAGAGTGCTCGTTCAGAACCCTCCATTCATCAATTTCATCGATTACGTTTTCAGAGCATATAGTTAAATCTAATACCTCCGCTCTAATTCTATTAATAAAGGTAGGCGTATTACCAGTATTAACAGTTAATAGATCGTTAGTATTCAGAAATTCTAAGAGAGCCTGTCCCCTTTTATTAATGTTAGTACTACCCCACGCAATATGGTGCGAATTAGTATCGCATCCGATTAGTATTTTCTTACCTTCTATTCTGCAATCATCTACCAAGTGTTGCAATTCCAACGTTGGTGGAAGTGTCGGTGCATCATACGACAAGTATACTGATGCTAGGCATATGTTCCCATATCCCTGCTTCAGTACTGTTGCGTCTGCTGTTGACAACTTTGTGGATAAAAGAAAGCATAAATTTTTATGACTAAGAATACAGGTCCTCGGACGATTCCCTGTTTTAGCATAAAATAATTCGTAGTTTACATGGTCTAATCCATTAACACTGTTTTTTTTTGTCCAGGGTTCTTGTATTAATGCCACATGTATCTTACCTTTGTTAATTTTCTCCATCAAAGCGTGAGTTGCTATCTCGCTCCGGTGGAGGTTAATTTGGATGACCTCCCACATCATCATTCTAATAGGTGGTCCTCTTGGGAGTTGGTGATATTTTGCTCCAACTCCTCCTTGGCCTTCTGGACCTCCGAGACACCCGCCTGATTTTGGCTAGATGCAGCCTATGCCGTGTTTGTCCTATCGTTGATAATTTTCCCCTGTCTGCCGATACAGGACTTGCCTATTTTGAAATAGACAGCTTTTGAAACAAAGAACACCTTCCCTTCATTTTTGGAAAGGCTGGAAATAGACACTTGGTCGATGCCCACCACAAAAAGAGTTCCATTTTGGTCCTCCTCTCTGTGGAACATCTCCCATTTCTCTACCGCCAGTTCTTTGTTTTGTTTACCAATAACCTCCAAATTTGCATCCCCATCCTTTGATGTAGAAGGTTGCCTTGGTTAGAGTTGGTATATTTCTCCCTTCCACCAGTTCCAGCTTACAGCCTTTCCATGGCGGAGGGATTCTTTCTACCAACTCCTTAAGGGTATCTGCGCAGGTCTGCGATGCTAACCTTAGCAACAGCACGCCCCTTTGAAACTCGCAGCTGTTTATTTTCATTGGAGATCCTTTATCGGTTTCCATAACGTATTCCAATATCGCGTTATTTACCAGATCCTCAATCATTTGCTGTTGATTTTCTGGTATTTTGCCAGTCGGACATGAGCTGTCAATGACCGCGTAGCAGAGATTGTCCCTGTATTGCCTCCTGGTTACTTTAGGGTAAGATGGCGGCTCTTTTTCCTTGGTTGTGTCTAGCTTCCTCTTACGCGTGAAGAGATTCCGCGTTTTGGCGTTCTCTGCTTCCGCGGAAGATTTCGCCGACGTGCCCACCTTCTCAGTAAGTGCTGCACCTTTGACCCCCTTACTAGAAGGATTCTTCATAGAGACTCCTTTAAGAAGGGAGACGCCCGGTTTTGGCGACTTGCTGGTTGACGAGGAGCACATTTTCTTATGCTTCGCTCCGCAATGTTCTGCCCTTCTGGAGATTGGATACTCTTACCAGTCTCTACCGAGGTGGAGGGAGTCTCCGATGCTCCTTTTAGGGCATCTTGCACATTTTTAGCTGCTGCCTGGTTCTTCTTGGCAAGTTTTCGCCTTTGAGCCCCAGAGAGCAGCTTTTTCCCAGTATTTAGGCTCGCGATTTTGTCGCTCACCTCATCCACTAGTGTGTCTAGATCCTGCTAAGGATCTCTACTTGACTGGTTTACGTTTTGAGAGTCAGAGTTAGTGTTCCCAACTGTCTCTGAAGGCTGGGTTGACTTTCAGTCCCCTACGGGTATTACCACCTCTTCCTCTCTTTTTGTCTGTTGTCCGTTTGTATGTCCATTGTCGTCATCGTTATTCCTCCGTTCTTCTGTTGTTTGTAGTTGTAATTTTTCTTCATTTTTGATCCCACGAGTGTAGGGGAAAGGATCTCCTCCACGTCATATCCCCCATTAACGTTGAGGGGGCGTAGTCTATTTAGGTATCAGCAAATCTCCGTTTGAATACCCCCGACTGCGAAGAGAACAGATAGGCACGGGTCGCGTGACACCTCTGTTTGGGGTGGATAACTTTTAGTATGCAGGCTTTTAAGCCCACCCGCTTTCTTCAGTTAAACTATGGATCCTAGAGGACCCTCGTTCACCTTCAGAAGAGGTGTGCAATTCAGGCCACACTTAAGCCCTCACACCACGACTAGGTAGTTATCTCAGCAAGGGATAAAGCAACACATTAAACCATACACCCACATGCACATACATTAGTATGTAGATGATATCATATGCGTGTTAAAAAATTTGTGTGCGCCTATGTTTTTCTTTTCGTTCACAACACATTCAAGAAAAAATAATATAAAAAAACTAAAAGAAGTTATAGTTCTCATAGAATTTACATACATATGTATGTAGAAATAAACAACGTAAAACAAATGTTACCGATTGTTTAATTGTAGAGTGAATACGTGTTTTATTGTCGTAAAACTGCTACTACGTCGATTCACACGTAGTGATAATGACATTATTTTAGAAAATCCGTTGTGTGCTTACACTATGTGCATGTACTTATATATTTTATTAATTTTATTTACATACGTATATGCTATTTAGTGGTTCAAAATTTAGCCTTGTCAGTGCTTGATTTTTTTGTAATTGTTTCCCATGAGGAATGCTTCCGTAATAGTAAAGTTACTAATAAATTTTTTCTTTCATTTTTTTATTTGTTAATGTTTTTATGTAGAGTCTACATTGTAGATGCTTGCATACTGAAGCATTTTATTAGAGAACAATAAAAATTTTTTTTTTTCTTCCACTAATTTTTTTTTTATTGTATCTTCATTAAACTGAACTAACAATAAGTATTCAAATCTTAAATATAAATATAATAATTAGGCCCAACCAGTGTCGGACATAAACTTAGTGATAGTAATTAAAAATACATAAATGTAGAGTTAAGCACAAAAAATATTTTCAAAAAGTTTCATCTGCAGTGTGGCGTATTAAAGCCGTAGTATCCCTCTTTTTTAAGCGGATGTGTCCAGTAAAGTTCAAGATATTACGAGCAAGGGGATTAGGATGGAACTCGAGTTTTGTTAAATATTTGCCTGCATATTTTGCAATTTCAGCTGTCACAAGTGGCATATTTAAATCACGATGTAAAATTGAATTTTTGATGTACCATGGAGCCGATGTTATTAACCTTAAAATTTTGTTTTACATACGTTGGATTCTCTCTACATTGGAAGCTGAAGCAGTGCCCCATAGCTGAATTCCGTAACACCATATGGGTTTCAAAAGCGACTTGTATATTAAAAGTTTACAATCCAGCCTGAGGGTAGAATTTCTACCAATTAGCCAATGTATCTGGGTTAATTTAAGCTTCATTTGTGTCAGCTTAGAGTCAATGTGGGGTTTCCATGTAAGCCGTCGGTCAAGGTGTATACCAAGGTATTTCACCTGTGAATGTTGAGGCACAACTTGGTTGTTGATTCGAATGGGGGAACAAGTGTCTCTTCGTAGAGTAATTGTGACATGAACACACTTTTGTTCATTTACTTTTATTCTCCATAAGTTCAACCACAGCTCCAACAGGTTAATATGTTCCTGAAGATATCGGGATGCCTCGTGAGGGTTTTCATGCATGCTAAGGCGGGCTGTATCATCGGCAAATGTAGAAGTTAGGATATTACTGCTTAAAGGCATATCACAGGTATAAATCAAATACAAAACTGGCCCCAGTATACTCCCCTGTGGCACACCGGATGTGATAGTTTCGGCCACACTCATGAAGTCTCCTTCCACAACAGTGAACTTCCGGGCAAGAATGTAACTTTCTAAAAGATTTACTATGTTTATTGGCAGATATGTCTTCAATTTTAAAATAAGGCCTTCGTGCCACACTTTATCAAATGCCTGAGAAACATCAATAAAGAGGGAAGAGCAATACTTCTTTTCTTCAAATGTTCTTCTTATAAAATGTACCAATCTATGACATTGTTCAATGGTGCTATGCTGACTTCTAAAACCAAATTGATGGTCCGGTATGCAACCAATATCATTTAGAATTGGGGACAATTTTGTCATGAGCAGTTTTTCGAAGAGCTTTGAAATTGTTGACAGTAAACTTATTGGCCTATATGACTCAGCCTTGGTAAGATCTTTGCCCGCCTTTGGAATCATTTTGACCATGGCAAGTTTCCAGCTGTGTGGATAGTACTCCAGTCGTAAAATGCCATTAAAAATAAACAACAGGATTCTAATAGCAATACGAGGCAACTTCATCAGCATCTTGTTACTAATTCCATCAATACCCGGAGCCTTCTTTGGGTTGGTTTCAGCAATTAGTTTATTTACATCACGCATCTTAAACTTTATGGGTCGAGGGGGTAGAGCAACTACACTCGGCAAATTAACAGCACCAGTACATGTGTTTGGGGTAAATACGTTTTTTAAATGACCAGCAAATATGTTACCTTTTTCAGTATTGGTTCTTGCCCAACCTCCGGTAGAAGTGCGCAGGGGTGGTTTAGACTCAACGGGTGTTTTAAGTTTTTTAGCAGCGCGCCACAAGGAGTAATTAGATGCTGCTGTGACATCAAGACCTTCCAGATAGTTCCTGAGAGAAGCAGATTTTTCAGATGCAAGCAACTCTTGGAGTCGTTTAGTGCATTCTCTAAGTCTGATTTTATGTTGGGGCGATCTGTGCTGTTGCCATTCCCTTCTAGCTCTTCTTTTTTCACATACGAGACGTTCAATGTCCGCAGAATAAATTCTATTAAACCCAGTCTGCGGATGGGAGGTAGTGGCATGTTTAGCAGCCTGTTTAATATTCTCGGTAAGATTGGCAATGTTAAGTTCAATATCATCTGGAGTTCTTAGGTTGATGTTCTCCGTACAATGACTACTGAGATATTTTTTGAACCCCAGCCAATTAACATTATTTATCATCTTCGCATATGGGTGAGGTAAGCCACTTCTTAGTGGGCTACAAATTGTAACGATCGTGGGAGAGTGATCAGAGGAGAGATCATGGGAAGCTTCAACATGAATTAAATCCCTAGAGATATTTTTCATGACACCAAAATCTATAACATCCGGAATTTTTTGTATGTCAGTAGGCCAGTAAGTAGGCTCCCCGCTCGAAATGACATCCAAACCCATTTTTGAAATTGTGTTGAACAATGCTCGACCTCTAGGAGTAATAAGACGCGATCCCCAGAACGTATGTTTTGCATTGTAGTCCCCAGCTGCTACGAAACAAGGTCCAAGAGTTTTGTAAAAATCCTCGTATTGATCCTCAGTGAATGAAAATCTGGGAGGGGAGTAAACTGATGATATCACAAGATTTGAACAAAAATTTTCGATGCAAATATTTGTTGCTTGTAGATGGTCTTCACAAGTGTTCTCAAGAATATAGTGTTTGAGTCTTGACTTTATTAGAACTGCTGATCCTCCGCATGCTCTTCCTCTCGGATCCTTTGTATCATATAACGTGTAGCCACTCATTTTAAAAAAGCTTCTCGGAGTCAAATGAGTCTCAGATACCAACATTATATCAATATTTTTTGCCGTGAGGAAGTGCTCAAGTTCATATTTGTGTTGGCGAATGCCGTTTGCGTTCCAGAAACATACTTTTAACGTGTTCATGGCTTATTAACTAATGCTAGAAGCAGTGTGTTCTGCATTCTCAGCAATAAAAATAAAACTATTTGTTGTATAGAATAAACTCTTGCCTGTATAGATGCAGTTATTAATAAAATTTAGTAAATAAGAATATTTTTTTTATCACAGCAATATATTGCTTATTATTTGCTACATGCAACGAGCATTAAAAATCATATAAGCACATAGTAGTAATTGTCAATTTAAAAAATTACGACTCTAATTTGCGATTTTACTAAATGGTAGTGCTTTTTTAAATTTTAAAGTTAACAACATTGATACATAAATAGAAATTCAAAAAATGCAGAGTGATCGTTAAGTTCGAAAGAGAAATGGATGCATTAAATGTAAGAGAAATTGTTATTCTTGAAATTTTTTGCAAAATTTTTTTTCGCTTATATTTATTTATTGTATCTTCACAACTGAACTAACAATAAGTATTCAAGTCTTAAATATAGATATAATAATTAGGACCAACCAGTGTCGGACATAAACTTAGTGATAATAATTAATAATAAATAAATGTGTTAAGCACAAAAATATTCAAAGAATTCCATCTGAAGTGTGGCGTATTAAGGCCATAGTATCCCTCTTTTTTTTAAGCGGATGTGTCCAGGAAAGTTCAAGATGTTACGAGCAAGGGGATTAGGATGGGACTCGAGTTCTGTTAAATATTTGCCTGCATATTTTGCAATTTCAGCGGTCACAAGTGGCATATTTAAATCACGATGTAAAATTGAATTTTTCATGTACCAAGGAGCCGATGTTATTAACCTTAATATTTTGTTTTGCATTCGTTGGATTCTCTCTACATTGGAAGCTGAAGCAGTGCCCCATAGCTGAATTCCGTAACACCATATGGGTTTCAAAAGCGATTTGTATATTAAAAGTTTACAATCTAGACTGAGGGTAGAATTTCTACCAATCAGCCAATGTATCTGGGTTAATTTAAGCTTCATTTGTGTTAGTTTAGAGTCAATGTGGTGTTTCCATGTAAGCCGACGGTCAAGGTGTATACCTGTGAATGTTGAGGAACAACTTGATTGTTGATTCGAATGGGGGAACAAGTGTCTCTTCGTAGTGTAAATGTGACATGAACACACTTTTGTTCATTTACTTTTATTCTCCATAAGTTCAACCACAGCTCCAACAGGTTAATATGTTCCTGAAGATATCGGGATGCCTCGTGAGGGTTTTCATGCAAACTAAGGCAGGCTGTATCATCGGCAAAAGTAGAAGTGAGGATATTACTGCTCAAGGGCATATCACAGGTATAAATCAAATACAAAACTGGCCCCAGTATACTCCCCTGTGGCACCCCAGATGAGATAGTTTCGGGCACACTCATGAAGTCTCCTTCCACAACAGTGAACTTCCGGGCAAGAATATAACTTTCCAAAAAATTTACAATGTTTATTGGCAGATATGTCTTCAATTTTAAAATTAGGCTTTCATGCCACACTTTATCAAATGCCTGAGAGACATCAATAAAGAGGGAAGAACAATACTTTTTTTCTTCAAATGTTCTTCTTATGAAATGAACCAATCTATGACATTGTTCAACGGTACTATACTGACTTCTAAAACCAAATTGGTGGTCTGGTATGCATCCATTATCAGCTAGAATTGGGGACAATTTTGTCATGAGCAGCTTTTCGAAGAGTTTTGAAATTGTTGACAATAAACTTATTGTCCTATATGACTCAGCCGTTGTAAGATCTTTGCGCGCCTATGGAATCATTTTGACCATGGCTAGTTTCCAGCTGTGTGGATAATACTCCAGTCGTAAAATGCCATTAAAAATGAATAACAGGATTCTAATAGCAATACGAGGCAACTTCATCAGCATCTTGTTACTAATTCCATCAATGCCCGGGGCCTTCTTCTGGTTGGATTCAGCAATTAGTTTTTGTACATCACGCATCTTAAACCTTATGGGTCGAGGGGGTAGAGCAACTACACTCGGCAAATCAACAGCACCAGTACATGTGTTTGGGGTAAATACGTATTTTAAATGCTCAGCAAATATGTTACCTTTTTCAGTATTAGTTCTTGCCTTCAACCTCCGGTAGAAGTGCGCAGAGGTGGTTTAGACTCAACGGGTGTTTTAAGTTTTTTAGCAGCGCGCCACAAGGAGTAATTAGATGCTGCTGTGACATCAAGACCTTCCAGATAGTTCTTAAGAGAAGAAGATTTTTCAGATGAAAGCAACTCTTGGAGTCGTTTAGTGCATTCTCTAGGTCTGATTTTATGTTGGGGTGATCTGTGCTGTTGCCATTCCCTTCTAGCTCTCCTTTTTTCACATACGAGACGTTCAATATCCGCAGAATAAATTCTATTTAACCCAGTCTGCGGATAGGAGGTAGTGGCATGTTTAGCACCCTGTTTAATATTCTTCGTAAGATTGGCAATGTTAAGTTCAATATCATCGGGAGTTCTTAGCTTGATGTTTTCTGTACAATGACTACTAAGATAATTTTTGAACTCCAGCCAATTAACATGATTTATCATCTTCACATATGGGTGAGGTAAGTCATTTCTTAGTGGGCTACAAGTTGTAACGATCGTGGGAGAGTGATCAGAGGAGAGATCATGAGAAGCTTCAACATGAATTAAATCCCTAGATATATTTTTCATGACGCCAAAGTCTATAACATCTGGAATTTTTTGTATGTCAGTAGGCCAGTAAGTGGGCTCCCCTCTCGAAATAACATCCAAACCCATTTTTGAAATTGTGTTGAACAATGCTCTACCTCTAGGTGTAATAAGACGCGATCCCCAGAACGTATGTTTTGCATTGTAGTCTCCAGCTGCTACGAAACAAGGGCCAAGAGTTTTGTAAAAATCCTTGTATTGATCCTCACTGATTGAAAATCTGGGAG
This sequence comes from Germaria angustata, assembly GCA_963681545.1. Lineage (NCBI taxonomy): Eukaryota > Metazoa > Arthropoda > Insecta > Diptera > Tachinidae > Germaria > Germaria angustata. The sequence goes on along the minus strand of OY813000.1, from coordinate 80,394,660 downwards.
GGGAGTAAATCGATGATATCACGAGATTTGCTTGTAGATGGTCTTCACAAATGTTCTCAAGAATATAGTGCTTGAGTCTTGACTATATTAGAATTGCTGATCCTCCGCATGCTCTTCCTCTCGGGTACTTTGAGTCATATAAGGTGTAGCCATTCAATTTAAAAAAGCTTCTCGAAGTCAAATGAGTCTCAGATACCAACATTATATCAATATTTTTTTCCGTGAGGAAGTGCTCAAGTTCGTTTTTATGTTGGCGAATGCTGTTTGCGTTCCAGAAACATAGTTTTAACGTATTCATGGCTTATTAACTAATGCTAGAAGCAGTGTGTTCTGCATTCGCAGCATTTTTTGCATCATGCTAGTCATATTTGTTGTAAAGTTTTTTATAGTTTGCACCAAATTGTCAATAGTATCTTCAAGGCGACTGAAATTAAAGCTTGAGTTTGCATTTATTGTATTATTTGGTGGTGATGCTTTTTGAACGGGAATAGAGTTGATCTTCACATTATCAGCATACGATACATGTGAAGTGATTGTTTGGGCCATTACGGGATGAGTAGCGGAGTACGTATTTCCTGCTTGCACTGGGGTTACTTTAGGCTTTTGACTCATAGCCTGTTTAACGAAAGAATATACAGGACATCCCCTGTAGTTAGCAGTGTGATTACCTCCACAATTACTGCACTTCTTTTCCTTCTGGTCCTTCGACTTATTGCAAATAGCAGTGTTGTGTAATTCACCATACACAACACAAACAGTAGGTAATTTACAATATGTTTTTGAATGGCCATATTCTTGACAATTATGGCACTATACGGGTCCTGAACGCTTGTGTGGTTCTTCAACTGTGATTTTCCGGTATAACAGATATTTTAAATTATAAATTGGATGGGTCTCATTTTTCTTCAATTTTATATCATTTGGCTCCAGTTCAACACGAAATAAAAGTTGGGGGATCTTCTCCCTGCTTATTATTAGAGACATTTTTCACCTTAAATGCTTGGAGTGTCAGAGCATCTTTTATTTTCTCAGGAACAACATAAGAATCTATGCCCTTCAGTACGACCTGTAGGCCTTTAGCGCTCTTAAGCTGGAATGTGTAAAAACTTGTATTATTTTTCTCAAATTCAGAAACCATTTTGCGGAAGTCGTTTTCATTATATATTTGAACTTTTGTTTCGTCAATGTTACCACGTTTTATTGGGACAATGTTAAATGCCTTTTCACCAATGGCCGAGATTAGTTTTTTAATAAGTGTGTTTGAGTTTTTTTGTCTCAGATAGATTGGTGGTGGGTTTGAAGTTTTTTTCGAAGATTCTTCGGGTTTGTCGCTGTCGTCTTGCAATATTTTAAACCGGTTTTGACGATTAGCTGAGGCGGCGTCGTTGTCCCTTGATATTTTCGGAACAGATGAGATTTTGGATGAATTTGGGCTTCGCCCGCGCTTTACCACCGTTACATATCTGTCCATTCCGACAGGCACTTTAGGTTTTTGAATATTATCGTCCATTGTGATAACTGGGTTAAGTGATGAACACGAGCCCGGAGCGGATAATGGCGCTGACTTAAATAAAGAAGTAGTAGGCAACGGTAATGTTAAGGAATCACTACTTGGCATTGGAGTAAGCGAGGTTGATCGCTCGCGTAAAATTGGCTTTGCCGTTAGAAAAAGACTGTCATCCGATTTTTTGTTTTTATTGTCTGCATTTAGAGCTTCAGAACTCACAGTAAAATAGGCATTTCTGCCGTTAGAACTCACTTCACAATTTTTTGTTTTTGAGGTACTCATGCAGAGTATTCCTCAGTCATTTTGTTTGTGTTTTTGTTTTTTTTTTTTTTTTGTTGTTTCAGATTATATGAAAAATATTATTAGTGCAAATAAAGCAAATTTCACAAAAACCCGTACTTATTACGAATCGTACTTATTACGAATATTTTTTTTGTATTGTTGTTTGTTTAGTATGTAAAAAAACTCCGCTAATACGTCTGTTCACTACGAAGGTTCAACAAACAATCTTGCAAAATTTTAAATAATTTTTTAAAGGACCCTACAAACGAACCCATTGCTAACAACGCGACCGAAATAAAATCAAAAACCCGGGTTTTTAATTTGTAGTAAATGTAGAAACATTTATAAATATAATAAACAGACCACCTCGAATTTGGTAAAACATAAATGTTACATTAAGGCTGAGTTAGAAAGCATTTCGGTAACACCCCAAATTGTTGCAAACAATGCTACAAAAAAGAAATGCCGTGGATATATTTACAAAATCGGTAGTGACAAACTGTAGACCTTTTAAAATAGCAAGTGACTGGATTAAAAGAAATCGCAGAATCTTTTATTTCTATTGGAGCTAAAGATGATATTCCAACATTTATACCCGAACCAACAACAATTTCACGCAATATCGAGTTAATATACAAAACTAAATTTCATGAAATAAAAAGTGAAATTTCTGAAATTGTTGATATTGGACATGGCTTAACATCGGATGTGTAGACTGATAATTATTTGAGAAAGTCGTATTTGGCACTAACTATACATTTTGTGAAGGATGGAAGCATTTACTGCAGACTATTGGGAATGGGAGCAATGAACAATGAAAGGAACACATGTAAGTTTCTTAATAATATCCACTAAAATAGTAGGTTAGGTTAGGTTGATTGCAGGGTGTGATAGCCCATGTCATACGACATACACTTAAGCCAGTGAAGGCATGTTGTGCGCTTACTTTAATTATCAAACACAAACTGCCAGAGTTCTGCGGCAGTAAAATATAAAATAATCATATTTATTTGTTTAGCTCAAAACGTCCATTTAAAAGTAGTCGAACTGTTGTCGGACTTTGGATAAGGCGATAATGGTAACTGACAGAGGTTCCACTTTGGTCAGCGCAATCACTTGTTTTGCATTAATCATTTGTTGCAAAATACATTAAAGAAATCAATGGATGAAATAAATAAGATATTTGACATGTGCAGTACCAGCTCCAAATTAGTAAGATACTTCAAAAAGTCTGGAAGCAATTCAAATTTTGCATCAAGTTTAAAAGGCTATTCACCGACTCGATGGAACACTTTCTATTACGTGTTTGGGTCCATAGAATAACTGGAATGAAATTACTGAAGTGTTGCAAAACAAGATTGAGCTGTACAGAGTAGGTACCCTCAAAGTTTCTGATATCAGTTGTTTGATGGAAGTGTTGGATCTATTCGAAGGGAGTATAAAAAAACTTGAGGGTGAAAAGTATCCCACTTTACACTTGGTCAATGTATATATTGACAAGCTCTTACGAAATTGTGCTATCAGCGATTGTGACATATCATCAATAAGGCTTTCCAAAGAAAATATTTTATTTTATTTTATTCAAAGAACTTAGTCTTAGAAAACTAAAACATTTTTCACAAAGTGGCTCTGTTCTTATTTCCACCCGCAAACAAACTTTTCCAATTCAAAGATGAGGAAAAGTTAGCCATAAAACAAGCAACAATAGAAATTATGTCCGAATTCTCTGACAACAACCAATTAAGTACCACAGCAACACTTTCTGAAAGCAATAGCGAATTGTTTGGAAGATTTGTTTCTCAGCAGAACTTAGCAAATTCAATAGACACGGTTGTAGAAGAACTGAGGATGTATCAAAATACAATCATACATTTGTATGATCACTTTGATGCATTGAAATGGTGGGATACAAATAAAAATCAATTTCCTTTTCCGTATAAAAAAATCTCAGGGTAGTTGCAATTCCTGCGTCAAGTGCATCATCAGAAATAGTTTTCTCTGCTGCTCGAAGCTTATTGACTAATAAAAGAATGTGCATTGGGTGGCACTAGAACTCTTGATAATTAGCAATGAAATGTCCTTATTTTTTATGTGCATTGGTTTTTCCTTGTCCTTTTGCAAATTACCTGGTATGCAATTTCCAAAGTATGCAGTTCATTTAATAATTTTTTATGTTAAAAAAATGCCAGGCAAAAGGTTAACGTACGATGTAACACAATTGATTTATTACAACCAGCAATTGGGTGCATGTGCTCAGGAGCTGTCAGAAAGGTTTTTGATATCCTGTTGATTATGTTTTCCCCAAAGTGAATTTTTTTGTTTCAAATCTTTGTATATACAGTATAAACTCGGTAATCGCAACCCTCGATACACGCAATTCCTCGATTTTTCCAATACTATAAAACATAGTATTGTAACCTTTATAAGTGCAACTACCCAAAAAAGTTAAGCTCTCTAACTGCAACTTTACATTTAAATATGTTTTAAAAAAGGGAATTTGAAAATGAACGCGCACTTTATGCATCAATGCTCCAAGAACTTGCACCAAATGACTCCTTCACAAATGAAGAGCTTAATGCATGGATGCACGAAAGTGATGCTTATCAAGAAGTGGAGAAAGAAGCCGTCGAAATTGGAAGTTTAGATGATAGCGAAGCGGATGTTATTGCACCTGATAAAATAAAAGGATCAGTTGCTGTGCAATCTTTTAACACATGTATTCAGTGGGCTGCGGAAAACGATATTCCAATAAAAGACATTATATTTCTGAAGGAGCTTCGTGAGACGGCTATTATAAAAAATATTAATAAGACAAAAGTGCAGACAAAAATAACCGATATGCTTAAATAATAAATATATTATTTTAATATTTTAATAAATAATAAATAATTTATATTTATATTTTTATCATTTTTCTTGTTATATATTTTTCCTCGCTGCGTGCAACAACCTCAATAAGTGCAATTACCTTGATTTCTATTAGTTGCGGTTACCGAGTTCGTTCTGTAATATAAATAATTATATAAAAATTAAAAAATTCTTTTATAACAAAAAAAAACAATTTTTTTATAAAAAAAATAAAAACGTGTATTTTTCTTTAATGCGCTAACTCATTATTGACAGACTGTATGTACTACATATGTACATATGTATGTACATACTTAGATATGTATGTTTTTATGTATATTACTTCATTGTAACTAAAATCTTTTTAAAGTGTTTTCTTACTTATAACAGAACGCAAATGTTTCTTAAGGTAGATTCACCCATTCGTTCTGATTGAAATTTTCGTTTCGAAAGTTTTTTTGTATACAGTTTGACGTCTCTATTTTTGAGAGAGAGAGGGAGAGAATGAGACTAATTTTGAGCGGAACAATTTTAGTTTGAATTGGTTTCGTCCTGAACGAATTGAACTGTGCTGCCAGCAACATAAATTTTTTATGCAAAATTGAACTGAGCTGCCACATCATATTATATGTGGATATGTATGTATAATAACATACATAGTATATTTGTAAATTTTTTATATTTATTTAACAAAATAGCTATTAGAACAAGCAGTTGATTTTTACTCATTTGTATATTTTAATTTTATTAAAAATTTTTCAATTTAGAACAAAGCAATTTGCAATCATTTGCCACTGTGCTGACTACTTGTAAAAGTAACACACGTCGTTTACAGAGTTGTTCCATATGCTAACTTTGTTTCTCCAGAACATTTGTTGGCAGTGGGTGAAACGTTTGGTAGCAAACTCTTAGTAAACAAAAATTTCATCCCGAACGAATAGATGAATCCACATTGTGTGTTTTTTTTTTTTTTTTTTTTTTTTTGGTTTAGGTCTACTATTAAAACATTCAAGCATGTTTTGAATGTTCTACTTCAGTTTTAATGTTCTATAGCATCTTTGTTCTGTTCGGCTTTATTTTATTCCAACATTGTTCTACTTCAGTTTTCTATTCTTCAATGTGTTTACTGCAGTGATGGACAAAATTGTTTTACACTTGTGTTAGTGAGATAATTTTAGGGTACAGTGACAAGCAAAACGAAACACATTAAAACACATCACGAAACATATCATTATATTTATTCATATCAGAGTGGAAAGAATCATAATGCCTCTTAATAACATTTTCTCTATACCTTTTAAATATTTGGTGACATAAAAGGCATTGTACATTTCCAAAAGCATTGTTTATCATAAAAAAATCTTTTAAATGCATTTCCATTTATATTAAACACTGTAATTGAGAAAAAATTTGCACTCGCCAAAGTCTCTTGAACGATTAAACTAAAGAGCATAAGAAAAAAAGAGGCGTTTCTTATAAACAATTGTTTGATGAAAAGTCCACCGCTGTTTTAAACACTTTATACACGGTTTTTATAATAAAGATAATTTTTTTTTATAAAATAAAACTAAATTTAATTAAAAAATCCAGATTTTTATCGAAATATAATATATATTTGTTTCGACCAATCAAAACTAATATTGAACTCCAGGGTTGCCAAGTCTCACATTAGACTTAACAAAGTTTCGGGCAAAATTATTTATTTGTGTATACTATATATACTAAGATTTAGATTTTTTTCACTTTTTGAGATTAACGGTTTGTTTTATTTATTATTATCTTTATTTTTGAATTAAAATTCACCAATTTACTGTGAAAGACACAATACGACTGATATTACTTAAAAAATTATTTTCATATCAAACCATGAAAAGTGACTGAGGGTGTTTAAATTTATTTTTTTTATAAATAATTGGGAAAAACCAAAAAATGTCTTATTGAAGGGTATATTCAGAAATAGATTTCCTACATTGCAGTTTATTGCAGGTAGTTTTTTAAAGGGAGAAAACCCCTTTAAAAATCTCTGTACATGCAATAAAAACCAAAGGAAAACATTGGAATGTTACAACTATTTTTTTATATTTTGAAGGTTTGCAGGCAAAAAAATTGCTTAAATTTATTTTTCAAGGAATTAAGAAAATGCGAAATCGTTTTATTCAGGGTGCATTCAAAAATAGTGTTTCAAACATCAAGCCTTTGTAACTTCCACAATAAGATTACAATGACGAAAAAGACCTACATTGCAGTTTATTGCAGCTGGTTTTTTAAAAGATTTTTTCCTGACAAAAAGAAAAAGAAAACATTGGAATTTTATATTATTTTTTATATTTTTAAGGCTTACAGGTCAACTAGAGAAGTAATTGATATACTTTATAAGGCCACACAAATCAACTTGTGAAACATTAAAACCAAATAAAGTTAATTAAGTCATTCTCTTATAATTCATTATCGAAGTTCACATATAAATTTAAATTATAAAACATTACGAGTAAAGACTGCTTAATATATTTTAAATACCTTTTACAAACAATTTTTTTAAGACATTTCGTTTACAAAAATAAGAAAACCCTTTAAAATTGTTTAAACCCTTTAAAATTGCTTTAAATTGTTTAACGCTCCCACAAAGTAAACTATTGGCAAAATTTAAAAGCAGCGTTGCCGCGCAAGAAATTCTTTTTACACCAAAATTATAAAAAAAATCTACCAAAACGCTTTTTTGTCTACGAAAATCGAAATTTTAAAATTTATTTGGTTATTAACAAGAACACTGATCCAATTACACTAGTAAGTAAATATAAAGATATTAATCATACAAGATAAAAATACAGCCTTAAATGATTTTTAAATACATAGAATAGGCAACCCTTGCATGGGTTAAACTACGTCATCACTGAGTTCACCTTAAAGAGAGTAAGAAAAAAAGAGGCGTTGATTTTAAACAATTGTTTGATGAAGTGTCCATCAATGGTTTACTGCATTGATGGACATTTCATCAAACAATTGTTTATAAGCCACGCCCCTTGTTTTCTTATGCTCTTTAGTTTTTTAGTTTGGCGAGTGCACATGTTAGCTTGATGTTTATACATTTTTTTCAATTACAGTGTTGGAAAAAATTGATAACAGCTTATCAGACCATCCCAAATATGATCAGTTTATTACAGACTTAGCATTTTTGGTAGATACGACTGGCTTTCTTAATGATTTTAATTTAGAATTACAGGGCAAGGAAAATAATATATACGATTTCACAAAAAAATTTACAATTTCAAAACTAATTTATATTTATTGTTATCACAAATTAAGTTAGGTGACTTCAAAGAATTTCCTAAAACATCCCTAATTTTGAACAAGCACGAAAAGGTTGAAACCCTGGAATATATTAATATTTTTGAAAACCTTTTTTTCAATTTCGAAGATAGATTTGAGGATATAGATAACATAAAACAACTTCTGGAACTTTTTGAAAACCCTTTTAATGTTGATGTTACTAAATATGAATTCAAAATATAATCAGAACTTGTGATATTACGAAGCGAATTTAAAGCTTTTGCGGAAATAGACAGGTTATTATTTTAGAAAACTTTGGACGCATTGGCCTATCCTTACTCAAAAAAAATCTTTCATTTTCTCCGACCACTTACTTATGTTTTTTTTCACTAATTTATTTATTGTATCTTCATTAAAACTGAACTAACAATAGGTATTCAAATCTTAAATATAGATATATAATTAGGCCCAACCAGTGTCGGACATAAACTTAGTGATAATAATTAATAATAAATAAATGTGTTAAGCACAAAAATATTCAAAGAATTCCATCTGAAGTGTGGCGTATTAAGACCGTAGTATCCCTCTTTTTTAAGCGGATGTGTCCAGTAAAGTTGAAGATATTACGAGCAAGGGGATTAGGATGGAGCTCGAGTTTTGTTAAATATTTGCCTGCATATTTTGCAATTTCAGCGGTCACAAGTGGCATATTTAAATCACGATGTAAAACAGAATTTTTTATGTACCAAGAAGCTGATGTTATTAACCTTAAAATTTTGTTTTGCATACGTTGTATTCTCTCTACATTGGAAGCTGAAGCAGCGCCCCATAGCTGAACTCCGTAACACCATATGGGTTTCAAAAGCGACTTGTATATTAAAAGTTTACAATCTAGGCTGAGGGTAGAATTTCTACCAATCAGCCAATGTATCTGGGTTAATTTAAGTTTTATTTGTGTCAGCTTAGAGTCAATGTGGTGTTTCCATGTAAGCCGTCGGTCAAGGTGTATACCAAGGTATTTCACCTGTAAATATTGAGGAACAACTTGGTTGTTGATTCGAATGGGGGAACAAGTGTCTCTTCGTAGAGTAATTGTGACATGAACACACTTTTGTTCATTTACTTTTATTCTCCATAAGTTCAACCACAGCTCCAACAGGTTAATATGTTCCTGAAGATATCGGGATGCCTCGTGAGGGTTTTCATGCATGCTAAGGCAGGCTGTATCATCGGCAAATGTAGAAGTTAGGATATTACTGATTAAAGGCATATCACAGGTATAAATCAAATACAAAACTGGCCCCAGTATACTCCCCTGTGGCACACCGGATGAGATAGTTTCGGGCACACTCATGAAGTCTCCTTCCATAAGGCCTTCGTGCCACACTTTATCAAATGCCTGAGAAACATCAATAAAGAGGGAAGAGCAATACTTCTTTTCTTCAAATGTTCTTCTTATAAAATGTACCAATCTATGACATTGTTCAATGGTGCTATGCTGACTACTAAAACCAAATTGATGGTCCGGTATGCAACCAATATCATTTATAATTAGGGACAATTTTGTCATGAGCAGCTTTTCGAAGAGCTTTGAAATTGGTAACAGTAAACTTATTGGCCTATATGACTCAGCCTTGGTAAGATCTTTGCCCGCCTTTGGAATCATTTTGACCATGGCAAGTTTCCAGCTGTGTGGATAATACTCCAGTCGTAAAATGCCATTAAAAATAAACAACAGGATTCTAATAGCAATACGAGGCAACTTCATCAGCATCTTGTTACTAATTCCATCAATACCCGGGGCCTTCTTTGGGTTGGTTTCAGCAATTAGTTTATTTACATCACGCATCCTAAACTTTATGGGTCGAGGGGTAGAGCAACTACACTCGGCAAATCAACAGCACCAGTACATGTGTTTGGGGTAAATACGTATTTTAAATGCCCAGCAAATATGTTACCTTTTTCAGTATTAGTTCTTGCCCAACCTCCGGTAGAAGTGCGCAGGGGTGGTTTATACTCAACGGGTGTTTTAAGTTTTTTAGCAGCGCGCCACAAGGAGTAATTAGATGCTGCTGTGACATCGACACCTTCCAGATAGTTCTTAAGAGAAGCAGATTTTTCAGATGCAAGCAGCTCTTGGAGTCGTTTAGTGCATTCTCTAAGTCTGATTTTATGTTGTGGTGATCTGTGCTGTTGCCATTCCCTTCTAGCTCTTCTTTTTTCACATACGAGACGTTCAATATCTGCAGAATAAATTTTATTAAACCCAGTCTGCGGATGGGAGGTAGTAGCATGTTTAGCAGCCTGTTTAATATTTTCAGTAAGATTGGCAATGTTAAGTTCAATATCATCGGGAGTTCTTAGCTTGATATTTTCTGCACAATGACTACTGAGATATTTTTTGAATCCCAGCCAATTAACACGATTTATCACCTTCACATATGGGTGAGGTAAGTCACTTCTTAGTGGGCTACAAATTGTAACGATCGTTGGAGAGTGATCGGAGGATAGATCATGGGAAGCTTCAACATGAATTAAATCCCTAGAGATATTTTTCATGACGCCAAAATCTATAACATCTGGAGTTTTTTGTATATCAGTAGGCCAGTAAGTGGGCTCCCCGTACGAAATGATGTCCAAACCCATTTTTGAAATTGTGTTGAACAACGCTCGACCTCTTGGTGTAATAAGACGCGATCCCCAGAACGTATGTTTCGCATTGTAGTCGCCAGCTGCTACGAAACAAGGACCAAGAGTTTTGTAAAAATCCTCATATTGATCCTCAGTGATTGAAAATCTGGGAGGGGAGTAAACTGATGATATCACAAGATTTGAACAAAAATTTTCGATGCAAATATTTGTTGCTTGTAGATGGTCTTCACAAATGTTTTCAAGAATATAGTGTTTGAGCCTTGACTTTATTAGAACTGCTGATCCTCCGCATGCTCTTCCTCTCGGGTCCTTTGTATCATATAAGGTGTAGCCACTCATTTTAAAAAGGCTTCTCGGAGTCAAATGAGTCTCAGATACCAACATTATATCAATATTTTTTACCGTGAGGAAGTGCTCAAGTTCATATTTGTGTTGGCGAATGCCGTTTGCGTTCCAGAAACATACTTTTAACGTGTTCACGGCTTGTTAACTAATGCTAGAAGCAGTGTGTTCTGCATTCGCAGCATTTCTTGCATCATGCTAGTCATATTTGTTGTAAAGCTGCTTATAGTTTGCACCAGATTGTCAATAGTAGCTTCAAGGCGACTGAAATTAAAGCTTGGGTTTGCACTTGTTGTAATAGTTGGTGGTGACACTTTTTGAGCGGGAATAGAGTTGATCTTCACAGCGTCAGCATACGATACATGTGAAGTTATTGGTTGGGCCATTAGGGGATGAGTAGCGGAGTACGTATTTCCTGCTTGCACTGGGGTTACTTTAGGCTTTTGACTCATAGCCTGTTTAACGAAAGAATATACAGGACATCCCCTGTAGTTAGCAGTGTGATTACCTCCACAATTACTGCACTTCTTTTCCTTCTGGTCCTTCGACTTATTGCAAATAGCAGTGTTGTGTAATTCACCGCACACAACACAAACAGTGGGTAATTTACAATAAGTTTTTGTATGGCCATATTCTTGACAATTATGGCACTGTACGGGTCCAGAACGCTTGTGTGGTTCTTCAACTGTGATTTTTCGGTATAAGAGATATTTTAGGTTATAAACTGGATGGGTCTCATTTTTCTTCAATTTTATATCATTTGGCTCCAATTCAACGCGAAATAAAGGTTGGGGGATCTTCTCCCTGTTTATTATGTTAGACACATTCTTTACCTTAAATCCCTGGAGGGTGAGAGCATCTATTATTTCCTCAGGAACAACATAAGAATCTATGCCTTTCATCCATCCCTGATAAAGTGTATATAAGTGTTTTCTTGTCGCTCCGTAATTGTTGTGACTTAAAGTGTTTGTATTTGCCTGATTGATCCGTGAATTGTCTGGAGGTGTCTGTCAACAGTGACTGCATGCTGTTATTATAAAGTTTTTCTTGTGTTGCCTGCCTGTTTGCTGTGAGGCTTGATTTTATTTTTCTTCATTTGATACATATTGTTTTTATTAATTATTAAACAACAACATTTTGGTCAATACCAGTGGGTGCAAGCGTGTAAGCGTCATACTAATTCCCTTAAGAATTAATACAACATTGTAGATCACTTCGGAATTACAACCGTGTTGGTTTATGTACCTGCTAACGTTTGCTTATTACGCCATCTATTTGTGAGTTTAAGTATCATCTCAGCAAACATTTAAATTTACTTCAATAACAAGTTAATAATTATAACAATACCGAGTTATGGATTGCTTAAACATTAACTGCAATATTTCTACAAGCGAGCGCATGATTACATGCTGGTTATGCTTAGGTAATTACCACTTGAAATGTACCACACTTAAAGCACGTGACGCGGATGCCCTTGCGGATCATGCAAAATCACTCCAATGGAGCTGTCCTCGTTGTAAAAAGATAAATATAGACTTTTATAAATTTTTTAAAAGTTACAAAGAAGAATTTGAAGATATTAATAGCAACTTTTTGGCACTACAAACGAAAATGTTAAAATTTGGTGAATTATTTACAAATTTTTCAAACTTGGATAATTTTGCCGAAAATCAAAATCTGTCATCTCCAAAAAATAAAAATAAAAAAAAGAATGATAAGTCTCCAGGACTACCTTTGAATTCTCGTTCATTAAGTCCAATAACTACTTGTGCTGCTGAAGTCAATGATGTCTCCTCAATGCCTTCACCGTCTGTGAGCGTGGTTCCACCACAAGAAATAAGCGGACAAACACTTACAACACCGTCAATTCAATTGAATAACAATATTGATAACAATGCTACTATTATTAACACATCTGCTTATAATCCATTACGAGCAATTCCACCCAGGAAAAATATATTTGTTTCTCGATTGGCAAGCGTTACTTCTATAGAAGATGTTGACTACTACATAAGATCTAATGTTAGCAATAATGCTGATATTTTGATACATAAATTTCAATTCTTTCAACCAAGATCTATTGCATCTTTTAAAATTACAGTTTCTGCAGACATATTAAATCAATTTTTGGATCCTAATTTCTGGCCTATAAATACTCTAGTTAGAGAATATAATTACAAAGAAAGACCGAGAGCTAGTAATATTGGTGTTCTACCTGTAAGTGAAAGGAATATGCCAAAAAACTAAATATCGTTACATCGAACTCATTATCTTTACTCTACCAAAATGTTCGTGGCTTGAGAACTAAATTGTCCAATTTGTACATAGAAAGTTTTCACTTTCACTACCAAATTATTGTACTTACTGAAACTTGGCTTAACAATACTTATCTTAACACCGAAATCCTTTGTAATAAATATAATATTTACCGTCAAGATCGTGGGACTCATGGTGGTGGTGTTCTCATTGCTATCTCCAGCTCCTTGCATTCTGAACAACTATTTAATCAATCGTGGCTTGATATTGAATTTATATCTGTTGTCCTTAAAATGAAGCATAAAAATATTATCATAACTTGTTCCTATATTCCTCCATCGTCCACGGAATCTTTATATATTCAACATGCCGAGGCTATAAGATCTGTTGCCAATATTTATAATAAAACTGATTCTTTTTTAATCATGGGTGACTTTAATATGCCTTCAATAGTTTGGAGTTATTTAGTTGATGACAAGTATTATGTTCAAACTAAGCTAAATGAGTGCTGGAAGGACTTTTTCAACATTTTATACGATATGAGTCTTTTTCAAATAAATGGTATAATGAATGATTATTCAAAAATTCTCGATCTAATTTTTGTAAATGATATTGATGATTGTTATGTTAAACGAACTACACCTATTACAGTTCCTGAAGATCGATATCATCCTGCTATTGGTGGTGGTTTTGAGGTTTTATTCGAGGGTAAGTCGGGTTTGTCGGTGATATCTTGCAAAATTTTAAAACGGTTTAGACGGTTAGCCGAGTTGGGGTCGATATCCCTAGATATCTTGGGAACCGATGAGATTTTAGATGAATTTGGGTTTCGCCCGCGCTTTACTACTGTGATATATCTGTCCATTCCGACAGGCACTTTAGGTTTCTCAATATTATTGTTTATAGTGATAACTGGGTTAAGTGATGAACACGAGCCCGGAGCGGATAATGGTGCTGATTTAAATAAAGAAGTACTAGGCAGCGGTAATGTTATAGAATCACTACTTGGCATCGGAGTAAGCGAATTTGATCGCTCGCGAAAAATTGGCTTTGCCGTTAGAAAAAGACTATTATCCGATTTTTTATTTTTATTGTTTGCATTAAGAGCTTCAGAACTCACAGTAAAATAGGCATTTCTGCCGTTAGAACTCACTTCACAATTTTTTGTTTTTGAGGTACTCATACAGTCACTGTTTGTGTGTCTTGTTTTTGTTTTTTTTTTTTTGTTTTTGTTGTTTCAGTTTATACGAAAAATATTATTAATGCAAATAAAGCAAATTTAACAAAAACTGTACTTATTACGAATCAGTACTTATTACGAATATTTTTTTTGTATTTTTGTTTGTTTAGTATGTAAAAAAAAACTCCGCTAACACGTCTGTTCACTACGAAGGTTCAACAAGACTCACTTACTTATGTGAAAAAATTTTTTCGGACTTAAAATTCATTTGCAGTAAACAACGTAATAAAATTAGTTCCACGTCTTTGAAACATATACTGCTCTTACGAAACTGTCATGACAGCATTAATGTAGACGATTTCGTTTAATTTAGTTCCTTATTTGAAAATCTTTGTAATTCCTTTTGCTTGTCACTGTACCTTCAAATTATCTCACTAACACAAGTGTAAAACAATTTTGTCCATCAATGGTTTACTGTTAAGCAAAACAAATATCTTGGGAAGTATATGTTTTGAAATGAGAGAGTAATATGCACACACTATTTGAAATTTAAGAAAATTGCTTGTAAGCCATGTTTCGTATGCTTGTGCAGCTCTCTAATACATACATATGTATCAGTGTTGCCAGTGAAATTTCGAGAAAGATACATTTTTCTTTCCAAAAAGATACATTTTTTCCCAAAAAGATACATTTTGAAAAAAAAAAATTGAAAATCCATTTTTAACGTTTAACATTTATTAACATAACATTCTTATTTCATATTTAATAAATATTGTAAAGAAACTGATATCATGTAAATTAATTTTTATATTTATTTAAGTCATAAATATTAGGTATGTAGTTTTTAAAAATAAAGTAAACAAACGTTAAAATTCATTATATGTAACTATCTTTGGATATTATCAAAATATAATTTTTGTAAAAATACTTATACTAGAACAACTTCGCACTACTAGTAATCATCGATTTAGGTGGATCATATGTTGAAACATCGTTAATGTTTTCTTTCACCATTATTAAAGCTGCTATTGTATTAGTATTGAGTCGGTTACGATGATCAGTCTTAATAAGTTTTAGTTGGCTAAAAATTCTTTTCACGCATGCATTCGAAAATGGAAGTACAAATGTTAAACAAACTACTATCTTCAAATTTTTAAACATCGGCTCATTAACAATATTTTTTAAATTAAACACTTTTTCCCAATACTCATCAGCGGCCATATCACTGTTTAACCCAACCTCTTCGTGGTTGAGGAGAGCGTGCTCACGCCATTCCTTATGCAAGGTAGTCTGGTCTATAAAATTTAACAATGTCGGAAATTTTTTTAATACAACAGTTAAATCCTTTTCTTTAAAAGATTGAGCTTCCTTTACATTAAACATATTTATGATATTAAATATTTCATCGGTAAATACGAATTTTAAATTTATTTGTTTTAATACTTCGATATAAAATGATTGGCAATTTTTTAGTAAATCATATTTCTTATGCTGATCTTCTATTAGGGTAGCAAGCGAAGTATGAGCTAAAACACCTAAATAAATTTTTTCAATTGGTAAAAAATATTTTGTATTTGAATATTCTATTTTCAAAGCATCTGTTGCCTTTACATAGTTAAATTCTAAATAGTTGCTAGCAATTGTTTTAATTAATTTTTCAACTTCACATTGCAAAAGGTGTAGACGAGGCTTTTTCGCCTGAAATATTAGATTAAAATCGTTTAAAAGTTCCAAAGTGTATGACATAAATTCCAAATAAATTTTTGTAATGTCATTACTCAATAAATCAAAAATTTCTTGGTTGCCTTTAGTGGGATTCTCGAATAATTCCAACCGAAAATATTCTGTTAAAGCAGTGTATTGCTCCAGAGTTCTAACAACACACGATTTAAGTGAAAGCCATCGTGTTGCTGCTGGACTTAAAATTTTGTGGTTCTCTACTTGAAAGTAATTTTGAAATTCGTGAAGTTTGGATATCCTCTTTGAACTTCTACAGAAGTGTCCTGCGATGCTTCTTAACATGTCCTCTACTGTTCCTGGTAATTTCGCACAAGCTTTTGACGCTACTAGATGTATAAGATGGCAACTACATTTAATGCATACAATGTTCTTTACAGACTTTTTTAAATGACTAAAAACAGAGTTATGGTCTCCAGCCATGACATTTGTTGTGTCAGAGGAAAATCCAATAAAATTTTCAAAAGGCACAGAATTATTGCGTAGCCAGTTTAAAAGTGCCTCACTGAGGTCTTCAGCTTTGCCACTTTCTGTTTCAAAAAGATCCAAAAAATTAGTTTCAACTTTTTCATTGTCTGGATGATAATATATTACACAAAAAGCACATTGCTTCTTAACAGAAATATCTGTTGTCTCATCCATTATAATACTAAAAAAATTTCCGGGTGTAGAAATAATTTTTATTATGTCTTGTTTAAATGCTGGTCCAACTAATCTTGTGATTATATTAGTTGCCTTTGTTCGGCTCAAATGAATTTTTTGCGCAATTTTGGAATCCGGAAGCGTATTTGCCAAAAATGGAATAAATGAGTCAGATAGAGAAAACGGAAGATTATTGTTGGCAAGAAACGTGCAAATTTTAATTTCGGCTCTTTTGATGGCATGGTCTTCATGGTTTGAAGTAACAAATTGTTCGATTGGTTTGCAGTTCTTTGTTGCATTCCAATTTTTTATATGCTTACCCGAATTCAGGTGTTTGTTTAATACTGGCTTATGGTTTGCTAATGTTATTTCACAAACTTTGCAAAATGATACCGCATTTCCGTTAGTAATTTTTTTCATTAACCATCCATTGTACTCTTTTATTAACAGCCATTTATCATTAAAATTGTACGTTGTTTTTTTTGGAGAATGACCTGTAAATTATAACGAAATGCCAATAATTCCATATAGAACCATATGTACATACATATGTATTACTACGTTTATACGCACGTCTTATTTGCAAATAAAAAAGAAGAATGTTGCCGTATAACTTTTTTATTGTAACTTATTAACTCACTTAACAAGTCGCGAATAACAACACTATTTGCAAATAAAAAGTAAGACGTTGCCACTTCATGAACGTTTTTTGTGTTTTACTTACCAAACAATCATATTTTCGTCACATGGCATCACTAATAATAACATAAGTTCTGTATGCAATTTCCCGTATAAACAGTGAATTAGTTATTTGCAAATAGTTATATTTGCAAATAAGACGTGCGTATAAACGTAGTATATGTAAGTATGTATGTACATAAAATTTTTTTAAAATGTAAAATTCACTCACTCATTTTGTTTATGTATGTATATGTACATATATACATAAATATATATGTAATATAATATTTGCAGTCAGCTTTTTTAGTTCTCTTCTTTTAATTTCGGGATTAAAATTGTTTTATTTTATAAAACTATTATACGGTCTCAAATTATAACCGTAAAGATCGTTATTGTTTTCTTCTAAAATTTCACCTTAACATACATACATATGTATGTATGTATATAAGTATATGTACACAAGAATAAGCAGACGACAGAAGAACTTAGAAAACCTAACAACAAAATACTTGTTATTTTTCTATTTAGTTGTCACTGTTTTTTTAGTATTCATAACGAAATGATAACTTTAAAAAACTTTGTCAGAGACGGAAAGCTCTATATTTAATTTCTGTCTATTTTGCGTACAGATTCAAAAGATACGAAAAATGTCAGGATTATACATGGTACGTGAAGTCATCAAAAGATACGAAAAATGTATCTTTCGTATCCTAACGGCAACACTGATATGTATGTACATATAAAGGTGAATTCACCGGTTCGTTCTGCAGGAAATTTTCGTTGAGAGACAATTTTAGTTTACTGAGAGTTTGCTCAAAGAAGATTCACCGGAATCGAACAAATATTCTGTAGAAACAAAGCTACCATATGCAACAACTCTGTAAATGTTGTGTGTCACTTTTACAAGCCGGCAGCACAGTGGCAGTTGATTGCAATTTGCTTTGTTTTAAATTTAACAAATTTTTATAAAACTAAAATATAGAAATGAATGAAAGTCGAGTGCTTGTTCTAATAGCTATTTTGTTAAATAAATATAAAAAATTTACAAATATACTCTGTATATTATTATACATACATATGTACATATAATAGATGTGGCAGCTCATTTCAGTCTTGAATAAAAAATTTATGTATCTGGCAGCACAGTTCAATTCGTTCCGGACGATAATTAAAATTAATCCAATTCCAGCAAAAATTGTTCCGCATTAAATTTACTCTCTTTCTCTCACTCTATCAAAAATAGAGACGTCAAACTACATATAAAAAAAATCGTTCGGAACGTTCAGAACGAACCGGTGAATTCACCTTAATATGATGTGGCAGCTCAGTTCAATTTTGTATTAGAAATATATGTAGCTGGGAGAACAGTTCAATTTGTGCGGAACGAAAATTAATATTAAACCACTTCAAGCTGAAATTGTTCCGTACAAAATTTACTCTCTATCTCTCTCAAAAAGTGAGACGTCATTTAAAAAAGCGTTCGGGACAAAAATTTTGTTACGTACCAATGGGTGAATCCACCTTTAGTCAACGAATTCATGTAAGAAATTGTTATCGACGAATTTGTCATATTGTACGAAACTTTTTAGTCATTTCAGGTCTGCTTGTTGCAATATTCTTAATTTAATTTCTACTTCTTTCCTTGGCAGTTTATTCCCATTGCCTTATTTTTCAAGATTTCAATATAAACATTTTCAAAATTAACATACCATTTCCATGCATATGAGACAAAAAATCTGAACTGATAAATTGAATTCTTAAGATTTAAATAAATATTGACACAAACAAGGATTATCTGCTCAGAGATATATGAATTGTACATGGACTGCATAAATTAATATGGCAAAAAATTAACATAAATAAAGCTAGAGATTTTTCGATAAAATCAAAGCATTACAATTACAAATAAATTCAGAAAATGTTCCTCTAGATGTTTAAACCGTATAGAAGGATGATGGCGAAAGAAATGATGGCAATGGTAAGGTTATTGTTGTTGTTACTAAAAGAGTAAACAACAAATTGTATTGCATAAATAACGAGATAATATACGATAAACATAATGAACTGTCAATAGTGTCTTTGACACATGCAAAAGAAGTATCATCATTTAAGCTACACCTACTACTACAACAGTGGGACAGTATAAACTTTTCTGAGATTTGCTTAGAAACATTTTGACATTCTTAAATTCTGTTGAATTCAAATATTTGGGTTCCAAATCAGATGGAGCCATTCTGAAAATCGATTTACAATTACGTTACTTACAAACACATTTGTCGTAGGTTTGGATTTAGCTTTAGCTTCCTAAAAAGTCACAATGATTTAAGACCGAAATATTAAGATTTTTTTAATCAATATATTTATAAAAAATTGATTAAAAAACGTATAAACGACATTAAATTCTATACTTTAAAATATGAGGTACAGACTAATTTTTTCATTCACTTTTTAAATTTATTTGTTGTTGGTCTACATGTTCATGGGCTGATATTTCATTTGTCACTAAACTAAATCGTCAGTGAATTTTAAGCAGTTTGAAAATACTCAACCTCGTATGTTTATGCCACACGAATGAAATATGTATAATATGGGAGATATTAACAAAATACGTTCATAATTGTAGTAGACTTAGAACGCTTTTACACAAACATCACAACGCACAATCTATATTCGATATGGATTTACTTATTTGTATACATACACCCATGTTGCAAGGAAAACTATGTATGTTTTTAAGACAAAAATGTTCAATTAAAATTGTGTTCTTTACACCTATGACGAGGCTATTTTTTATTAATACAGCCTTAAATATGTATATGAAAGGATCGTTTATTTTAAACAACTCTTGAATATTATTGTAGTCCCAGAGTTAATCTTTGGTTTTAGCTTTCATGAAAGCAATTAAGTTTTTTTCTATTCAAGGTAGCATTCCTAGATCATTATCAAATTTTTATAGATTATAAGATGTGATCAGTTTATGTAATTAAATATTTAAATGCGTGTACATACTCTCAAAATCTGAATCAGGGTGTATTCCACTGTTTCATTAGTGCTAAAATGGAATGTACTTTAACGAAATCAAGGAACTGCTTCCAAGACCTGCTCTTATTTGCAAACAACACGTTATCATTATGATCGCACCCATTTGTGGTCAATATACCAGTGAATTCGCACTTATTACATAGAAAATACATGCTTTCGTCGAATAGGTTGTATACACCATGGGGAGGTCTTTTCGGGCACTTTCAGCGTGGAGAGGCTTAAGTCCAATATTGTATGTCTTTCCTCTTAATTTCGATGTGAAAGGGTTCAACGCAAATGTTCACAAACTGTATTCTCTCCGAGTTAAAAAGATATTTTACTAAATGATTGTCCTCTCTGTACTGGTCCATTAAAAGCCGACAGTGTGATAAAGGACTTCAAATTACTTATGATTTTCATTATTACAGCGATTACTGTGCTATAATTTTGTTTCGCTGATAGACTTCTTTCATTCCTGATATTCTTGATTTCCATCGTTTTGAAATTTTTTCAAAACAGGAATTTTTTTAAAATATTCATTTTTTGTCATAATATTTTTATAGAATATAAAATAAAGAAGAATTGAGGTCATATTTTGAAGACTTGTTGAAGATCTTGTATAATACGAGTATCCCACGATACTCGACGGGGAAATGTTCTTTTAACTATTTCACCTCAAAAGCTCTGGAAACTCCGCGTAAAAATCAACTGCCCACAGAACTAATCTGTTTTAATAATCTTGTGTTACGGGTATCAACGATGCCGATATATTAACTTCATTGCCGCTATGGGAAAAGCAAAAAAGCAGTTTTAACAAACGGATAAGCTTTTTCAACAAAATGTGTTTATGTCTAGATAAAAAGTCTTAGTAAAGCCTAAAGCTCGAAAACACTACGCAATAAATAATGTTGACATACACGACTAATCTTTGAAAAAGCAGGTTCAGGATCTCAGAAACCTATCTAATATTTTTAATCTCTTGATATTAAACATATTGTCATAAGGCGATCTGAACTAAATATTTACAAGTCATACGCCTGGAATTATTTTTTACAATATTGTGCAAATGCTTTTAATAAAAAGAAATCTTCTGCAAAATTTTATGTCTGTGCCTTAAGACACGATTTATCGACGACTTGCCATTAATAAATATTTCTGCCGAATATTTCTGGTGCAGTAATCGCTTAAGTCGACTTAAGAAGATTAGCTTTCATATGCTGCATTATGCCCCATTTCAAAGTTGCAGTGGAGATATTGCTTCATACCCAGGAAAGGGATCACACAAAAGTAGAATCATGCACATGTGTCTTTAAATCTTTTAGCAGTAGCGTAAAGACTTCTGAAAATGCAAAGTGCTACAGAATCAATTGTTATAATATTAAAAGACTTCACGCATATTAAACATGTTCAAAAATCCTTTGGTTATTCTCAATAAATTTCGCAATCGACATACAAAAAAAGAAAACTCTGTAGTATGAGTTAATTATGGGAGATATTCTGACTATTTTTGAATTTCTTTATTATTTATTTATAAAGGTTTCTTGACTTAATTACTAGAAAAAATGGGAGTCAAAATGATTTTTCAAAATCATGAAAAATTCGTCGTAAAAATATTTTTTTTTAACGAAATACTTTGTTTTATTTAAGTTTAACATGAGAAAACAATCAAATATATAGTATTTATCTATCTTAATGGAGAGTTTTATTTGGCACCCAAAAACCTTACAATTGTATACAAGTTGCAAGTTAAGCTGTTTGCATAAAAGCGTTCTAAGCCTATTACGACTATGTATTTTATTATGTTCATATACAGTAGAAAATTCTCATATTGTATTTGATATAAACATATGAGGTTGAATGTTTACAAATCGCTTAATGTTCGCTGATGAGTTGATTTAGTGACCAATGAAATGTCAGCATATTAACAGCTAGAGCTACAACAAATTTGATAATTTTTTAAATTTTTTATTTTTGTGTGGATACAATTCCAATAAATGTCAATTTTTAGTATTCAAGACTTACCATTAGAAACTTATTAAATTTTTTTTATTAAGTTCAATGTTGCTTTAGAAGTATTAAAAGTTCCACTTTTAATATCTAAAAACCGTGAAACCTAGGAAAAATAGTCAAAATGCTATTTTTGAGCCCCAAGATCGTCAAATAACGATGAATTGTCAAATCTGGCAGCTGTGGTTCTGTTACTATGCAACCAGTTGTTCAACAGTTTCTTTTTAAATTTAAAAAGTTGAATGATTATATAAAAATTCAAGAAATATCAATAAGAATTTTTGTCAAAATAAAAACTCACAAACTGCAACAAAAATAATCAACGTTTTATATACCCATTTGCAATGTCATATAAATTTTTTACTTTCAGGAGTATTGGGCTCCATTTATGAAGTTGAAATGTGTGTGATATCGTGAAAGTGTCTATGGCAAATTGCATTAGTCTCTAGTCTATCTTTCTCTTCTATATACTTCTTCTGCATTTTTTTAGATTTATATATTTTTATACCTTTAAAATGCCAAAATGCAGGCTTGAACAGTTGATTAAAAACTTCAGATTTCTGATAATAAACATTCTATACATGTTTCTTTACTTGAATTTTTACACTATTCTTTCATATAAAAGCTCCATTTTCACTCTGTGGATAAATTTTTAAGTCCTTAATTGGTAATTTTCAGACTGGTAGACATACGTGTATGTCTGCCAAGATTTAAAATCTGTCAGAAGTGAATTTGCTTTTATATTCGTCACTATTGAGAACAATATGCAATAATTCTTTTGCTTTGCGATAACAAAAATTAATATTCGATGTTCTCGTATGAATGTTTTTGATTGTTTTATAAAACGAACATGTGTGTTTAAAATGAGAAATTGTCAGCATCTTTAAAATGTGTTTTATAATGAAATTGGAACTGCAAATTTTTCCTGAATTTTTTTTCCTTAAAAATTTTAGAAAACGCTGTTCGTCAGTGTTATCCTTTGTTGCTCTAGGTGAATCTGATATACATTTTTTTCTGGTCGCGGCTGTCAAAGGTAATAAGGCCAACATTTATTAATATTTTGTTAGAAAGTTTTTTCTAAATCATATGTTCGGAACTGTAGTCAGGTGAATAAAAACTTTTAAATTTGGTTTTGATTCTAAGACTCGGCGAAATTAATCAATTGTTATGCGATTTACCCAAAAAGTTTATGAATTTTCCTACTGTGCTTTCCAGTTCCAATAAAAGCAATAATAATCATTTTATATAATAACAATAATGACGTTGCTAACGATATTAATGTAGTTGCTGCTGATAACAATAATATTGACCATAAACTATACAAATACAAATATATTCATGGTTTGTTTACCTTTTCATTCCATTTTCTCCCAGAATTATACATGAAAAACCAACACCTTTCTATTCCTGGAGACTTTTTCTAGATTTGTACGAGCAAACACCCTCAGACATGGCAACTTGCGCCTCATGCGTAGACACCCACTTGTGTAGCGGCAGATATATCTGTTCATATTCATGCAGATATCAAATTGTTGCTAATTTTGGTTTGAACTTGTGTATGTGCCTGAGTATTTGTGCATTAAATAAAGGATGTTGCTTTATGAAATACACACTCACATTAAATGTAAAATTTTTATTCTCTTGCATTTATGTAGTTTTTGTTTCTCTTGTTGGTGTTGGTTAGTGTGGCAAATGGGAATTCTCTTATTGTCTGTGCATGTGTGTCAATGATTTGCATATTTAATCAAAATTAACATGGCCGATAAAATCAATTACACATGGTAACGTGCTTGCATATACAAATAATGCATACGAATGAGAACATGGATTCTCTCTTTCAAACACGCATGAAGATTTACCCATACAAACGCACAAACATTTCCTAGCACAATTTACTTTTCAAATTCTCATATAGTATTGTATGTTAAAGTAAATAAAAACAAAAATTTAAGGACCAAAGTAAGATCAAAAATCTTCGGAATTTAAACAAGTTGCTTAATTTTGTTCATACTCAGACCATAAGCAACTTTTCTTTAGAGGAATTAGATAATCTTTTACATAAAAGCTTGTTCAGACTCTGATTAACTTTTCTAACTTCTGATTAACTAATCACTTTTCTATGAGAAAGTTTTGTCAGACTCTTAGCAAATGTCCTATGAAAAAGTTTGCCACTTTCAGCAACTTTTCTATAGAGAAGCTTGAAAATTTTATGCAGAAAAGCATTTTTATACACTAAATAATATTTTCAAAAAAGGTTGTAGAAAAGTTTTATACAGAATCTGAGTAAATTTTCTACTGGAAAGCAAGCCAATTTCCTAAATATTTTTCACATCCTAAACAACTTTTCCGTACAAAAGTCTCAACTTTTCAAATTTGTTTGTTGCGGATTTTGCTGTCAATGGAATGTCGGAGATAAACAGCTAAAAAACAAACAATTTTGAAAAGTAAAAATATTTTATGGGTACAATCCCGACAAATTAAAATTTTGATCAGACTCTGAGTAAATATTTCATACAAAAATTTGTTTAGACCCTGAACAAAGTTTCTATCGAAGATTCTGATCAATCTTTCTATAGAAAATTTTGTAAAGAATTTAAATAACTTTTTTTTGTAGATTCTGAACAGTTTCTGAAAATTTTTTCAAAGATACGTTTTTAACAGAAATATTTCTATAGACAACTTTTTTCAAAATCCTGAAAAACTTTTATATAGAAAATTTTTGAACACTATAAGAAATGTTTTTTAGAGAAGCTTTCAAATTTTCCATAAAATAATTTCTTCAGAAAGTTGTTCTTTGGTATAAAAAGTTCGTTTAAATTCTAAGCAAATTTTATCGCTGTACACGTTCTTCCTTCACCCATTCATTTTGTTGGGTTTGTTTATTTATTTAAATGTGCCTAGGTAAATCTACAATTACTTAAACATTTAGTTTTATTACACAAATACATAGTTGTAATTAAAACATATACATGCACTCTTTAATAGTAGATTTGGTTTCTATACGATATGCAGAATTACATCTGTCATGTTTTATTTTTCGGTTCATTTATTTAAATCCCTTTTTTAACAAGCATTCATTTATATAATGTCTATCTATTCAACCGACCGACCGCTCGCATGCCTGCGTATTTGTTTTATATCTGGCAGCTTAAGTAGAGGCTTGGAAAATGATGTGTATTGGAATCAGAGCTGTGCAATGATGATATTAAAAAAAAACAGGAATATTTTAACACAATAAGCAAATTATGAATTGTTTAACTAAAAACTATTAATTTTTTAATTATTATTTTTTGCTAATTTTTCTTACTGGATGCCCCCCTTAGACGACTAAGTTACATCCCTGCATTTCTATGCCAACGACTAAATTGATAAATATTTTACCCACTTTTATGGTTGTTATTTAAATTGTATTTAATTTTTATCTATTTTTACAGTGATTTTTGTTGTACTTTCTTTTGTAAAATGTTGCAAGTACAAGGCACTATTGTTGCTGCTACAGTTATTGTCGTTATTTTATATTCATTATTATCCCTTACATGTTGTAATTTGTCAAGCTTCGGTTTAATTTTCCAAACTACATGATTTAATTTAGTATGTTAGATTGCAATCCCAAAACAAAGCAAAGAAAAGAGATCAAATTGGATTAGTTAGAGATTAGATACAAAATTGGGTGTCGTGTTTGAAATTTTTTTAAAAAGTTTTGACAGGCGAAATAGCAGTGAAGTTGATATAAAATCTTTAAACATTTTCAGTCATTGAATTTTTTTATAAATTGATTAATTGAAAATATTCAAAATTTTACAACCAAAATTGATTTTTCTGCGCGAACTGAACTAAGAATAAGTATTTAAATTTTAAATCTAATAAGCCAAACAAATAAACTAGTTTCTTGGAGCTGTTCTGTGCTTTCTGCAAGAATGTCGCCCCTTCTCAGCCAATTGAAATTTAATCTATTTTGTATATTTCATAATGTTTATTTTCAGCCTTCTCATTCAGTTAATAATTTTTCTACATCTACAGGATACATTCTACCGTATACGACCTGTCAGCTACTAGAAGATGCATGCAGCTTGCTTCAAGCGTTCTTGTTGAGTCATCAATGGTAGTAAAAGAAATGTTGCCATGCAATGGGCACTTATTTTTTATATTTTAACTATTTTATGCGTGTGACTGCCGCGGCATGCCGTCGCTAAATCGCAAGTAAGGGATGAGGTTTCATGTAAGTACATGATAATAATAGTGGGTGAGTGATCTCATGATAAGTCGCAAAATCTCTCAACTTGATTCATTTCGGTGGGCACACCCTTTACAACTCCGAAATCAATAACATCAGGTATCTTTTGTCAATCTGTTAGCCATTATGTAGGTTGTCCACCTGAAATTACATATAATCTCATTTTACAACTTTTATCACCCAAAACACTACCTTTCGGGATCGCCAGGAACATATCAGAGATCGTGGATCTACTGATTTACAAAATGCAAAGGAAAGAATTAGGAATTAGGGAATTGGATGAAAAATCACCACCCTTTGATGAAAATTTTTAACTCAGGTTCCTCTTAATTGAAGAAAATTTTCACGATAATATGTTAGTCCAGATCAAAATATCAATTTGTTTATCCAACAGGAAATATTCAAGCCCCTTTTCATGTTGGCGAAAGTGGTTTGCATTCCACTAGTTACATTTTTGTAACAACGCTTACTAATGTCTCCATTGAAGCTGCAATGCAGCTCAAATTCATTTCTTGGCAGTACCTTTTGCGCTGTGGTCTGATCAGACTTTAACACATTAGCGTATGAAAACCTGATGGTATAAGGTTGGTTACATTAAGCTCTAAGACAATAGCGCCTTGTTGGGCTAATTTGCATAGTTGGTCTCAATCTGGTTAATACTCTGAGTTAAGGTGGAGATATATTTTTTGACAAAGAACGCTCTACATGTTCATAAACAAGGCAACCTCTGTAGTTATCAGTATGTTTTCCTTCTCAATTGGTTCATTTATTAAGCTTTGTCGCACTTGGCGGCATCGTGTTGCTCTCCACACAAAAAGCAAACGGTAAGTAACTTGCAGTATGCTTTACAATGACTATATGCCTCACAGTTCAGGCATTGGGCATATCCTGCTCACTTACGTGATTCTGTTCAAAAGTATTCCATATTACATGTTTTGCATTGTATTTCTTCTTAGTGTGAAGTCATTAGGTTCCAGTTCTATACGAAATAGTGCCTGGGTGAATTTCTTCTTGTCCTTAATGTTTGCGATATTTTTTTGTTTGTAGCCACTATCCTGTAAGCTATATTTTACTTCCTCAGAGTCCATTTTTTAATTCAGTTGATCAAGAAGTTAAAAATATGTACATAATATAAGAACTTTATTGCTCCAAGTGTAGCTTCTAGCACACACAAAAAGATCTAGGCCGTCCCGTACTTCTCGTGCACTGTGCGTTCATCAACGTCATCAACGTCAAATAGTTTCTCATCACAGATAAAAAAAGATCGTCGTTACGTTTCAAAAATTTTATCACACAACACAAAACATCTCGGGGTGATTAAACATGATGATCAGAAGGTATGCTTAGAGTTGTAGTCATCTACTGGCAGAAAAGTGGTAGTGATTCATAAAAGGTTGTATTCACTTTCCGTAATTAAAAATTAGGCGGGCAATAAATGTATGAAATGACCAAGTTTGTTGCTTGAAGGTAGTATTCCCATTAGTCGTAATAAATAATATTTAAAGCACAATTTTATTACTGTTACTGCGGCACTTTTCATGCGTTAGAATACATTATCGTACGAAGACTGGCTAGTAAATAGTTTTGCTAGCTAAAGATGTTTGATATTTAATACATAAAGGATTATATTCTAGTACAGAATATTTCAATAAGTACCTGTTGAAAAATCCTTTCAAAAACAGCGTTTCTAGAATATGCTTTTTCTTAAATACCTTTCAAGCATGTACCACTTAAGGACGTTATTTTTAAAAGAGTATCTTCTACTTCTTAAAAAAGTAACTTTTAAAACAGTTTCTTTTAAAGATATTCTTCCAATTGATAAAATCTCTGGATGTCAAATATTTTTTACTTGAAAGTTCATTTTGGTCGTGTTACGTACAACCGTATAAGCAAAACGATTTAACTTATCCGGAGTCCAGTTTCACTTTCTTTCTAACTTAAGAAAATTCCTCGAAATCCTGCAGATAATGCCGGAATTATTGTAGAGAGGATGTTAAATAAATGCTGAAGAAATTATGTTTTTAATTAATAAATATCCCTGGCAGTTTTCCTTAGAAACGGATATGTACGTCCAAATTTCTAGGTTACCAAACGTTTTTTAAATTCTATAATTTCGCTTAGGCGAAGTACCAAATTGTTATTTTCTGCATGGTCAATGCTGGAGAGTTTCCTTTGGAGGACCACAGGCGATGAAGAAGGCTGACGCTGGATCAATAATAACGTGACTTTTTGAATTTCTATCCTCTTAATTAAAAGGATAACACTGATCCCGTCAGTTGACTTCTCTCAAAAGAAAATGAAAAAAAGTGAATTTCATTAAGCATTTTTTATTTCGGAAAAAACCATCACTCAAAGCAAGGCTGAGCTTGATAAATACTGTGGGGACTCAGCAGCATTAATTTAAATGGTATAAAGAAGTTTACTGAATTTCGTTGTGACCGTACCAGCGTGAAGATGGCGAACGTCCTGGACGCCCAGTTGAGGTCTCAAAAAAATACCATATGGCGTTATAGAATCAGATTTTGAAAGTGCGACAGATTATGGATACCATAGGATATATGGATGCGGCATTTACTCACAACCGACCACAAACGCAATCGTGTGACAACTTTGCAAGTGTGTTTGGCGTTGTTCAATCGCAATATGGACGAGCTTTTGAGCCGTTTCGTATTCGTGGATGAAAGGTGGAGACACCAAAACATACCAGAGACCAAAAAATAGGTTTATCGGGGTGAATCGCCGCCAAAAATAACATTTTGGATGGACGCGGCATAATCCACATTGACTACATTCGACAGAATAAAACAATCAATGACGTAACTTGTTGGATCTTTCTAACAATGATTTTAAAAAAAATTACCGCCATTTGGCCAAGAAAAAAGTTCTTTTCCACCAGGAAAATGCAAGCATGCACACATGTGCAGTTTGCGTCACAAAATTTTATCTATTAGGCTACGCATGGCTCTTTTATTTACCTTTTTCTTTGGACTTAATTCCAGGTGATTATTTGCTGATTCCAAACCTAATGAAATGGCTCGGCTGAACGAGAGTTGACCCCAACCATCAAATCATTTCACAAACAAATACCTATTTTGATGCCCTCGAAAAATCTTATTTTCTTGAAGGGATAAAAAATTGGAGAAACGTTGACAAACTGTGTAGAACTCAAGGTGGACTATGTAGAAAAATAAAATTATTTATTATCCAAAAACCTGTGTTTTATTCAAAAAGCCAATAGCAAAAAGCCAAGCTACCAATAGCTTTATCTCCCAGGGGTTTTTGATTTGAATATGTTTTAAATATCGCTTCTGTTTCTAAACAAACAATCTTTATAACTGCTATCGCTCAACACTTTTTGTTATTTTCAATTTTAATTCTTTAATCACCATAAGCAAATACCATTGAAATATATATTCGTTTTTTCAATATCCGTCCTTAATCCTTCTCAGATTTAAATAAAAATATTATCACTTGCATGGTTGCTATAAAAAATATTGAAATTCATTGATATGAATTGCCAATGATATTATCGCAACGAATTCATCCATATATTATTGGCTTGATATCAGCCTACTGAAGCCATCTCTCTCTATCTCTCTCTCGGCTAATGCCAATAGCTTATGCATATATCCCGGGATTTCTTTATTCCTCATTCATACGCTTCAGCAGATTTTATGCATTTTAAATGACAAAATGAATTTGCAAATTATTGTTTTTATGCAGTATAATATGGGCTTTATATCTTTTATTCTTTTAAATTCCGGCATTAAATCTATTTTCATTTGAAGCCAACAACTCCATGCATGAGCTTAGAAAGATGCAGCATACACTTCATAAATATTTTCCTCAATACTCTTACGATATAATATCATTTTTCATTTATATAAATATTCATGCATTTTTAAGGATACAAGTACGTTAAAGGATGTTTATCAGCTTCGCCATGTGTTGGATAAAAATACTTCATGTGTTTGTAGAAGAATTCTATATGTGAGAGCACTAACAGCTGCCATTGATTTTAGTTTTGATTACATTTCCCTCCTCCTCCGGTTTTATTTTTTGTTGTAGTTTCTATCATTTATTTGCAGAGATTTTTCTACTCATCTTTCCCTTTTAATTAAGTTTATTTGCAAAAGTTTAATTTTATATTTTATATTTTGCATTTGTATTTGTTATTTGAATATTTATAAGATTTTTATGTTCTGATGGTAGATTTACCACTGATGATTTTCGATAAAAATTAATTACAGCAATTGAATCAATTGTTAGTGCTTAGGAAATAAAATTTAGATTTAATGGACAGGTGATAAAAGAGAAACTCATGGGAAATTAAATAATATGGCGGGTAATTAAGATAATTATTGTAAATATTAACGTATGAAAACATAATTGATTCCAAATGGTATCAAATAAAATGTGAGCTTTTTAAAAATATTTCTTTGCAATTATTTTTCTTATTCAAACAAGCTGCTCCTGCCAGTGCTATACAATCTACAATTGTATATGAATATTTAACTTTTTTACATTCAGATATTCCGCGGCTAACAGCTATAATACATAAAAAATAAGTCAAAAGAAAGAAAACAGTTTTCAAAAAAATTCACGGAAGAAGGGCAGACCCGTATAATTTCTGAAGACTTTAACGAGGGCTTGTTGTTTTTTTTTTTTTTTTGGCTGGTTGTTTACTCAGTAATTTTTTTATGTACAGCAACTTTATTTGTCATTTGTGAATCGATTTTGTATTTGCTCTTTTAAATTAAAGTGTATGCCATATAGATGGTCCTATTTTGACCAATATGTGATAAAACGGAGAGGGAAGATAGCGCCCATACAGGGGAATACCTAGTTATCGTATACCCGGCTGACCATAAGGTGAGATCGTGTGCTCCAAAACTTAGAACAAACTAACCGAGTCCAAAAATACGATCTAACAAGTTTAACATGGCTAAATATCAATATGTTCATTACCTACTGAGACCTTTGCAGCCGATGCCAATTTTTCTTTTATTAGTCGTCCATCTTTGCGCTGGTTATTTCGAACTAGAGAGATCTCTTTAAGTGTTCATTTGAGTTTATTTAATATGTTAATAAATTATTTTATTTGTATTAATACATACGATATCTGTTCAATAGAAAAAGCGAATTTTCATTTTTCTCAAAGAAATTATATATTCATCAGTTTCTATTTTGTCCCCTTCAAAGTATTCCCCTTAGACATAATCATGGGCGTAGCGAGGTATGGGCCTAGAGGGCCGTGGCACCCACCTAATTCCATAATAATTTTTTTTACATGCATACAATATAAAATTATTAAAAAATGCACAGGGTATTGTAGACGGATTGCTTTTTTATATTCAAGAAAACAGCCAGTTTAGGAATAGAGATGTCTGTTCCAAGGATAGTCTCCCGTCAAACGCGCTGTTCAAATCCCCCATTTTCATCACTTGCTGAATACTGGAAGCGATCTATATACATTCCTTATATAGATTCTTTAATTTCACCACTGGACAGAAGATTTAATGAAGAGAATAGGCCAGCGTTTGCAATTCATTGTTTGCACCCATCAAGCATGCTTTCTTTGAAGCTGGAAGAGCTTAAAGATGCCACAAAAACGTTTGAGCATTTTTATAAGTTGGATGATTTGGAAGGAGAAATTGAGATTTGGTATAATTCTTGGCAACAAAAAAAAAAAAAAAATGGGTAAAGACGAATTAGCCGATTTAGAGCAGGCGAGTATTTTGAAAGACGCTGGATTATTTTATCCAAATATAAGGAAGGCGTTATTAATTTCATTGTCACAGCCGTGCACTATTGCAACTGTTGAGCGGTCATTTAGCACTTTAAGGCGAGTAAAAACATGGTTGCGCTCCACAATGACTGAAGCTCGTTTAAACGGTACAATAATATGCAATTTTACTTATTATCAAAAAAATAAGCATATTGTATATTGAAGGACTATGTATGCTAAGCGTCCATCGAAGATTGGTAACCGAGAAGAAGGACGAATTTTTGGAAAAAAATCTAGCAAAATTTTCAAAAGATCCACGCAGATTACTCCTCAAATAGATCGAATTTGTAATAATCATAAAAAATCATAATCATAAAAAATCATAATTTTCGTGGCACCACCTTATTTCATATCCTGGCTACGCCCTTGGAAATAATACACTTGTGCCAGCGTTTTTTTTTTCCAATCCTCGAAGCAGTTCTGATATTCAGTTCTTGGTATGGCCTTGAGCTCTCTCAGCGATTCCGTTTTAATTTCCTCAGTCGTAGCAAAACACCGTCCTTTCATGGGCTCTTCCATTTTAGGAACAGAAAAAAATTGCAGGGACAATTCTGGTGAATACGGTGGCTGAGGCATTATTACAGTATTCTTTTCCACCAAAATGATGCAATAGCCATGAATGTGTTTTCCACAAATCCGACCATTTTTTTTGTATTGCTTCTCGCAAGCAACACATTACTTCAAGATAATACTCAATGTGTGTACAATTTTTTTTCGTATATATTTATATGTCAGGTTATAAGGTGATAATTGTTACCCGTTTTTAAATTTCCTTCTTTCTTTCAAAATAATCAAATGATTATTCTCATTGGAAATTTTTTCGTCTTTACAAAATTTATATGTGAGAGAAAATTTTTTTTCATGTGAAAGTCTTAAAAGTCGTTTTCTTTCAATTATTTTTAAGCAGAAAATATTTTGCTGCTAAAAAATATGGATACAAAAATGGAGGATATCGTGCATCGAGCCAAAGTGCGTAAATATAATACTTACATTGAGGAGTGAAACATGTCCTTCAATACAAATTAATTATAATAAAGAATTTAAATACTTCGGTATTCACCTTGATCGTCGTTTAACGTGGGAATCGTATATAAACGCTATTAAATTGGAAGCGACTTCAATTATTTGTCTTATTTGGAGAAACTCAACATTAATCCTAAATTTATCACTTTTACACAACTCGATATAGAAACTAATATGGTGCTATAGGATTCAATTACGGCATCTAGCAGAGACAAAAGTTAGAGACGACAAAATAAAATCCCTGGTATATAAAAAAGTCACGAATTCATAAAGACTTGGATTGAAGTTAAAACTGTGGTATCAAATGCGTAAAAACATATAAAAATAAAGAGTAACATCCAAGCCCTTTATCCCGCAGCATTCTAAATTATAGTAGTCACACTCTGTTGCAGGGGAGCCAGCGCATCCTTCTC
This sequence comes from Germaria angustata, assembly GCA_963681545.1. Lineage (NCBI taxonomy): Eukaryota > Metazoa > Arthropoda > Insecta > Diptera > Tachinidae > Germaria > Germaria angustata. The sequence continues at coordinate 80,360,781 of OY813000.1, read as the reverse complement.
TTAGCCGAACATGAGAGATGTGAAGTCTGGTTTTGGCTGGGCTTACACGATGGTTAATTTCGTATTTAAAATTGTAATATTTATATTCAATACATGATAATAAATGAATAAAAATCTTTTAGTAAATAGTTGAAGAAAAAATGTTTTGCCAAGATTTGTCATTTATATGATTCCCCTCCCTATACTATTTATAATGAACTAGTTCATTAGAAAAACTTAAAAAGTTCCAATTTCTTATACACAATAAAGATCTTAACGCTTTGTTTAAAAAATATTAATTTCGACCAATGATTGAAATAGGGTGATATTCCATATTCCTTAAAAGTTTATCTTAAAAAAATTAATTTTGTTAAAGTCTTCCACTAAATTTTCACAAATTATTTTTTTTAGTAAATGATTAAACGAAATAAATTACACATAAATTTAGGTCGAAGAAATGAGTAAATATTTTCATAAATAAAAAAAATAAATTTTTTATATCTTTAAATTATCAAAAAAAGAATTTACTGCTATAGTTTTGGAGATATCGAAATTAGATTTTTATATATGTATTTTGTACAAATTAAGCTTTGCAAAATTATTAAAAAAGTTATTTTTGATAAAAAGTAAAAATTTATGGCACAACAGCTGATTTAATGTCAGGGTGAAATTAATAAACATTAGAACCATTAGAGTTACTATGGCCATCTAAGTATTTCAATTTTTTCTTTCGTAGAAGATTATTTTACAAAAAAAAGCTACAAGTTCCAAAAGATTTTTTTACGCACGTCGCTGCCAACTTTGACGTATTTTTGCACTACCTTGTGCTGCGACAAGACTCATTATTTGAGTTCGTACACTTTGAAAGTTGGCGATTTTTAAAATTTGTATTTTGTGTTTTTGCCATTTCCTTTGACGTACGAAGGTATATGAGCATACGGTTGATGGTTTAGCTAATGGCTTTCACCATAAAATGTTCGATAAATGGCTTTTACGAACCGAAGGTCGATTTTTTATGAAGTTTTTTTTTTTTTTTTTTTTGGAGAAAAGTAAAAGGTTCATTTTTATTTTAAAGTTCTTTTTAAGAATATTCTCTTTTGGGAATTGTTTTAAAGCATTGGCGGAACCAGAAATGTTTTAGTGTGGGGGGCAAGACAGGAAGCTAGGGTTTATTGCCGGATGGGATATCCACCTTCAGAATGGCATTTCTACGTCAATGCAAGAAGTAGCTTCTTTCTCAATCATTTTAAAACTTTACTATCTTATTGCCTCCTACCTGCTTATCAATATCCTGCTAGAAGTCTATTGATTTCTTCTTGTTGTATGCAAACAATTTATAAGTCTTCTTTGCAAAACTAACAAAACAAATAAATTTATTCACTTAATAGTTTGTGTCTTAAGAAAACTTCGATATTCACGAAAGCGACAAAGTCTAGATTGTTTCGTAAATAGTTTATTTTGTAGCTAATTGGCTTTAAAGTGACGACAACTTTACAAACAACATAAAGGAAAGGAGAATAAACAAGTGAAAAAATAAAAATAATTAATTAAAATAAATATTGAACTCAAAAGTCAATTACGTAAAAGACAAATGGTTGGAATATTTAAAATTAGATTGAATAAATATCAAAGACGCCTTAATATAATTTTTTCGCTAAAGCAGACCCTTGACAGACATACATATGATTAACATACCACAGTACGTATACTACGGATTTGTAAACTATTTGACCTGTGGTACATATTTATGCTATTGTTGTTGTTTTTATGTTTGAAATGTCATTTAGAAGACATTTTATATTATAACTGTCAAATATCAAAGAATTTATAGCTGTATTTGTTACTGGGCTTGCACAATTGTTAGTGAACACAGCTAAAAAGATGTGTTTAATTGAATAAATCATTTGCAACACGTACATGTTCCTAGTATATAATCCAGCTACAAACTACTTTGTTCGGTGGTTTAATTGTAGTTCAGGTTGACACTCATATAGTATGGCATACTATTGTAGTATACAAATCATCAGGGGTTTTAGTGGCTCTGATACATTTCTTATTTAGAAAAATATTATAGAAACTGTTTCGAAAAGCATGTCATCATATCAGCTGTAATAAATTTCATATTCCGCATGATCTCAGGAACCCCGTTTTGGCAAACTCTAGTTATAGTAGATTTCTCGCTGGGAGAAATCTCAGCGCAGTGGTCATGACGCGTTTTTGTTAAGAAAATATCGAATCATTGCAGATGAAATAGATCACAGTTATTGATATATTTAATTAGTGCGTTTGTTGTAGAATTTAAATATTGAAAATGTTCCTTAACCTAGAGATTGGGATGGACTCGTATCTGAGTGGTTGTGGTAAATTTTTCACGGAGAAAATTGTATAAACTGTGATTGTCTTAGAGTTTCTGCATTAAAGGGTCTTAACACAATATCGTTGATATATTTATCATTTGCAAAAATGTAATCGTTATGGTTGCGATATTATTTTTTATCACATAAATTCCTCGTTGCAGTTGTGATAGATCTTTGACAGAGAAGTGGTCTCATTACAGCGGACCAGCTCGATTTTTTTTATCACAGAAACTATGATAGATTTGTAACATAAAAAAATTATCAGGCCATACGTTGTGATAGATTTTCCATGTCAGAGAAATATTTGCACTTCGCTGATGGCAGGTGGAATCTCTTTAAAATATGAGTTTTTATGGAGTTCTTAACAACATTGGAGAACCTATGATAGATACATAGAACATTATAACGATTAAGTACCAATAATATTCCTTTTTTAAAATTTTACTTAAATTTGACTTTCGCATTAACTGCCACATTTTTTTTCTCCTCAAGTATCATACAATAAGCACTATTCGCAAAATGTGTATGTAACATGAAAAGGATAATACAAACTACAAGAGCAACAGCAGCCATACAGGATGTTTAAGAGCATTGAGGCATTACATTGAGGTTTCGGCACTGAAGCAAAACATTGTCTGCCGATAATGATGATGTCGTAATCGTGTAAAAGAGAAATGTTTTCGAGGATGATTTTAATGATGATGAGGGTGCTGCTTGTGACACGGATGATTATTGCCATACACACATTCATGAATAAATTTTTGAATCATTTGAACAAATAGATGAAATCACTGAAAGGATGTTGCTTGCGTTTACTTACTTTATGTTTGAAAATAACATAAAATTGCTTAAAGCATGTTTTGCTATAAACAGCATAAAGTTTCTCACGTCTGATAAATTTAGTAGACAATTTACAATATTGCATCACATCTGAAGTGTTCAGATTAAAAAAACTAATCATAACCATTGTAATAAAAATTGAGTTTTTTTTAATTCTAGACTCTGATTAGAAACTTCTCGTTGAATCATCGATCATTGCAGCTGTGATATACTGGTGGATTTTTCTTTTCGAAGATTCTGTCACCGAATATGTGACAGAATATTTCTACAAATGAGAAATTTATTTTTCCATTCCATGTTTTCGTGCATGTTAGTTCCGACACAGACCCTTCCATGTGATTTTTTGTCTATTAAAGGTATATCGCCGCAAATTTAACAACTTTTCTACTACGGGAGAAACTAATCTCAGAACGTTCAGTAATTTTTCTATGAAAGGTAAAAAAATCTATTACAAGACTTTGATGAAATTTTCTACAAAGATCTCACAGAATTTCTATTCGAAAAACTTATCTAAATAAATTTTAAGTGAATGGGAAAAATTTGTTGTTCCTGTAGATGTTTACGGTGACTGTATTGAAAAAATTCATAATTATTCTGCTATGAAGAAATGTATGTACGTATCAGCATTATTCTTTACAAAAACCTATTTGAGCCGCTGTGGTCAAATTTTTTTTATCCGAAACATCTGTCGTGGGCGCTGTGATGAAGTTTTTCTAGATAAATTTATTTTTCTCAGCCACAGCGATGATATCGTCATTAGAGCTGGAGATGGAGCTCGCATCTTTCACACAATGTTGATGGAACGCAAGGTGATTTCAAAAGGAAACTTTTGCTTCTTAATATTTTAGACCGATGCAGCAAGACGGTCCGATAAGCTCATTACTCTGTTGAATATATTCATAGTATTGTTTTGTCGATAATTGTTTTTGGCGTGCAAAAGTCGATACCTTTTGTAAACTTTCAAGGAGCGGAGCTAAGGATTATACGATTCGCGATGAGTGGATTAAAAACTTGTGTAATGTTGCCGATATAATATATCAAGATAATTTACCATTTAAATATCCACTTTTTTTTAAATTTGGCGAGTTTTTCTACATTCATTATAAATTCATATGAAATCCAAATAAAATAATTTAAAAATTTTACAATATTAGTGACTTTTGAAAAAAGTTGTGGATCAGTTAAATCTCTGCGAGCCGTATTTTTATCGCCGGATGTTTCAGATCTACTTGCCTTGGGTTTATCCTTTTCTTTTTCATCCTACTTTTTTGTCAATCTTTTTAAATCCCTTCGATAAGAAAGACGCAATGTGTGCTTGTATCGGGCAGATTCCATATTATAGAGAATTTTCTTTTGCTTGAAAATTAGCGACTTCGTCTCATTTATTGGAATAAACTGCAACGGACTTGCATCGCATATACTGTGACGATTTTTGATTGTCAAACATTAGTACCTTTCCGTCAATAAGAGTCATCTGTTTACAATTCGAAAGGTGATAGCGATCTGATATAAAATCAGTTTCTTAATGAATTCAATATTTTTTGGTCGAGAATACCGTACCACCTGCGGAGTCCGGTTTAACTAAATAATCCTATTTGGCAATACAACCATCTCAAGGGAATAATGGAAGTAACGATAAGGCACCGATCGATATATTTAGGTGATTGCTCTTGAAATTTTGAAACAGTCTTCTCAGCTGAGCCGTCGAATCCGCAGCTTAAAATCAGTTTAGTATTATTTCTACTCAGCAAACGCTCTAGAACTTCGTATTGAACTATGAAGTATCCTTTTCTTAGTATATTCAACTAAATTTTTAAAGGCACTTCAGCCAACATTTCGATTGATATGATCACTACTGGCCTGCGACTTACTTTGTTCTCAAATATTATCATACTATTGCTTTGAGAAATAATTTTCTAAGAAATACAACAGAGAGACAAAAGGAGAGAAAGAGCAAATGCCAAATAAAATTTGACATTGAGAAACGAAATAATTTTGAAAACAAGAATTATCACCTGCGCTGTCAAGTCCAGCTGTTATGAATTCGCTTTAATTAAAATAACACCAAATGAAAAAAAATCTTTGCCACGTAAACAATCAAGGGCAGCTGGTAGGTGCATGTACCAGGGTCGCCAATAGCCTAGTCATTTGCATATTTTTTATTAGTTATTTTTTCTACTATTAAAATTACCACAAATTTGCTAAATCAAAAATGGAAAAATCGATTTTTACCACAAAATGTGAGAAATTTTTCGCTTTACGATGATTCCAGTAAAAAAAAATTCTAAAAAAGTCATGACAATTCTAAACTTATAACTTTTTTATCAAAGAACTTTATTTTATATATAATAGGGATTGGTTATTTACCACTGGGATACAAATTAATATCAGGAAGTCGTACAGTTTCGCCAGAATTCACGATTTCACTTGTTTTATGTGAAAGAAGTTACATCACTTATGGACTGGAAAAACATAATATTCTCATGCAAATTTAAAGAAAAAGGTATTTCTTTAAAGAAAGAGAGTATATTCGATTCGAGTTTCAAGGATTTGTAATACTAGTGCATATTGTAATCACATCTTGTTCCAAACTGTACTTCCATTGAAGTTGAAAAAATGCACTTTCGGATTTTTTGTAACCATTGACAATGTTGCTCCTTGAGAAAAAGTAGTGTGTTTAATAGGAAGATTTCGAGACAAGTTGCCTTCTTTTAGATTGAAGGTAATGTAAAAAGTAGTCGTGTATTCCCTATTTATTTGCTATTTCTTTAGCTCGGTGTTAGCGTTGTTTCTTCTTAGCCACCTTCAAAGTCTACCACCCCTTTCTGGAAAACTTGTTCTTAATGAATGAAATCTTTCTGTCGGTATATGAAGTGTATATAATTTGTTTTTTTTTTTCTATCCTAAGAGCAACTTCCTTTTGGCTTCATCACTTTCTGACTGATGATGTTGATGCACTTTCCTAGTATTGAAAAGGCAGAAAGAGCTCTTGTAACTGCTGCTGTTGTTACTCTTGATGTTGAAATGTATCCTCTTGAGGATTTTGTTTATCCAATTGAAATGTTTTAGTTTAAATGAATACAAATAATGTTTATTTTATACACCAAATTGAAACCCAACAGCAAAATATTTTCATTATTGGGGTTAAATCAGACTCTGTACACAATTTGCCATTATAAGATTTGAAGAAAAAGAAAAATTTTTAAGTGTTATAAATTTTTTTTCCATAAATCACAAGTAAGAAATTTTTTCGATTTTAAATTCTATGTAATGAAACAGAAACTTTGAATTTTTTAAAGCAAAATAAAAGGAAGGACATTACAATCAGTGAAGTGCATTCTTTGTGCTCAAGTTATTTTTTTGCTTTTTGTTTAATGTCTTCGATAACAAGACACCAAAAAAACTTTCTGTATTTCCGGCTTGACCAACATGATTGCACATGGATGGCGTCGACAAATGCCTGACTTCTACATTTGTTTTTATTAAAGAAATTTTAAATCTTAAAGAAAAACTTAGCTAGACATAGGCCAAGAGTTAAGTATCTGCTTTCACCAGGCAGATAAAAAGAAAACTTTTAGCAGAAAAACACACAAAAACGGTAGCATGCTTGTTTGAACATGTTTAACAGTCACGTTTGAAGATTTTCATGTATGTCCAGCAATATTTCAGGATAAATGTCAACTAGTTTTGGCGAGGAATAGAAAGCAAGGACAGCTTAAATTGAAAAGGTTGCATTTAGAAAAAGAACATTGGCGACATAAACGCATTATTAAAGTGAAGACTTTTTTGTTGGAATTAGGTGTTACCATGGCTGCTAGATAAACAGCGGTAAAATCGTAAAGTTGTGATGTAAAAATCGTGCAAACTTCAAAAAGACTCATCGGAATATTCAATAAATCGTCACGAAAAATATCACATTTTTAAACAAAATATAAATTTTTATTTACCCTAGCAGCCAGATAAATCAGCGGTAAAATCGGTGTAAAAATTGTGAAATCGCCAAAAGGCTCATCGGAATATAAAAAAAATCGTCACGAGAAATTTCACATTTTTAAATAATGTACGGGTAAGTTAATAAAGGATATAAATACGAGTAGTAGACGCATAAAATATCAAATAAAAAAATCAACAAGAAGAATATAAATGTTTAAATTCTCAAAAAAGAATGATGCGAATGAAATAATATAACGAATTCTCGCAAGGCTATTAAAATGCTTAATTATATTTTTAAATTTGCATGTACAATAAACATAGTTTGTTGATAACTAGCACAATTGAATATCTTGATTAAGTCATGTACAATTGCCTATTGTTAAAGAGTTTATTATGTATAAAATTGCTTCCAAACACGATTTTGTGAAGATTTATTTTATATACGAACAAATTTCTTACATTCGCTGAAGAATGTTGTAGAGCATTTTTTTCAAATTTATTTCTAGTAGTCCTTTTAAGAATCCAATAGTTTTACATCATTCCCTAAAAAAACTGTCTGTTGTACAATTTTAATTGTCACAATTTGGACTGCTATTCGGCTGACAAATACACAAAATGAGTTGTGTTAAGTATTTGGTAATGCACCTTGACAAGCGACTTACATGGTAAGATCACATAAAAGCTAAGAGAAATCATCTTAAATCTAGTGTGGATCTATGGTATAGTGCTTTGGGGAACGGCGAGTCACTCCAACGTTGAGATATTAGCCCCTTATTAGAAAAATATTTGATGCTCTATGATATATGACAAACACATTCACAAAGAACTCCAAATCCTTTCTACTGTGAATGAAATGAACATGTTCAGCTCCCGATTATTAATCGGCCCAGTAACCATTGCAATTTATTAGCAATTTCCGTATTAGATGAAATAGAAAAATAGATTTCATTTATTAGATCTCCCATATAGAAAATAAAACTCTCATGTATTAGTTGTAGAAATAGTGTACTAATCTTAATGTAATGAAATTTTATTTTCAGGCTATAAAATTTACTAAAATATTGTCTTGACATTGCGTCAAGTCAAAATTTATTCGTATTTAGTCCTACAGTGCTACATTCATACATTTTTTTCTCTTTGGCAAAACATCTTTGACATAAACTCCTGGACGGATTTCTTCAAAATTTAAGGAATTTCTTTTATATTACAAATCTATTAAATACAAATTTTCAATTATTACCAAATTCAGTTTCAACTGGTTTCTCATAATATTTCTGAATAACTTTCGCGTATCGCCACACAAATATCGTATTTCCGTTTTGCTTATGTTTCACTTTGAAATATTTCAATTATATATTATTTATAAATCTAATATATGTATGTGCTTATAGTAATAATTCTAATGTCTCCAAGGTATCAAAGTAAAAAAATGTTTTCAACTTCTAATTAAAAAAATCTATAATCGTCAAAGTAATATTTTTGTAGCCCATAATCAAATCTGGCAGCTATGGGTCTTACCAAGATTTACTAAAATAATTAATGGCCATTTTGGTGAACAAAAGCCGATACTCAAAAAATTGTCTACTATTATGTAAATTAATGTCCAGTTGCATGAATAAAATTATATCGCAGATAAACGTCTTTTATTTTACAAACCTCTTATGAGCTTCTTAATTCGTCGACTTTATGTGCACATCTCTCCAATATAGATGGTAAGGGAAACAGTTTTTTCTTTATTTGAAAAACGTCGTTAATGAATTACGTTTGAAAAACAGAACACGTGATTAGATGAAGTCGGTAGAAAACTACTTAGAGGACTAGGACCGTCTTCGATTGGGAACGCATATTTAAGCAATTGTGTAACCACCCAATTACCGAAAAGTACCAACATATAAGCTCCCAGTAAAAAGAGATTTCCCAAGAAAGTCAATAAGATCCAGATTTGTAATCCGAATGTAGTAAAAATTTTTATTCTTTTAATAATTTCAAGTCAGTGTTAGTTTAATTTATAAGTAATAATTTTAACAAGTCGCAATGTCCAAGAACACATTGAACCAAAACTTCAGTTAAATACTGTGATTTGGGATGCAAAATAGAAGAAAATGAATTTATTATACAGCCAACAAATGCATTATAAATTTCTTCATGCAATTAAAAAAATTAATTTCATTACATTACCTAAATGGAAAAGATTTCTTAAATTGAAACACGAAGACGGTTTCATAATTCCGTAAAATTTTGTATAAGAGGTTTTTGTTTTTATAAAAAAAGCGCTTTTCAATTTAGACAGTCTGCTCTAACTTCGATACATTTAGTCCAGCGCCTTTCTAATATTTGTATTCCCTTCAAATAATAAGATTTCTGAACAGCCTCAATATAGATGTTAGGTTAGGTTGATTGGAGGGGTGTGATAGCCCATGTCATACGACGTACACTTATGCCAGTGAAGGCTTGTTGTGCGCTCCCTTTAATTATCAAACACAAACTGCCAGAGTTCTGCGGCAGGATTCAAACCTGCGACATTCGCACTACGAGTCTAGTACACTACCTCCTAGTCTACGAAGGCCAGATAGATGTTAGTTTCAATAGATGTTAGTATAGATGTTGGTTTCAATTATTACCATTTCTTCTGAATGAAATATCTTGCCAGTCACCCATTTTAGCCAATTTGAAATAGAAAATAGTGGCAAAGGGCTAAATCTGGAGAGCATGTTTGATAGTGTAGCAGGTCGTAGTGCCTACTTGTGCACCCTTTTATCGCCTTAATGGAACAACAGTTTTTTCCTCACTAGATGAGGCCGTTTTGCTTCAAATCAATATTGAATTTTTCTAAAAGCTTTGAGTTATATTCGCCGGTAATTGTTTACCTTTTATAAGGTAATCGATGTGAACGATCCTTCGTGAGACTTAAAAGAAAATCATACACGTTAATCTTGGACTTCTTTGGTGCTTGTAATTCTTTTTTGATCACTAGTATGTTACGACGGATTTGTATTTTATTCACAGTTAAAAAACGGCGCAAAAACTAGTTCGGATTACGCTTAAACATCGCGAATTGATCACACGTTTGCATTTATGGTCGAGGGTGAGCAATCACGGCATCTATCGCGCGGAGCTTTGTGCATACCAAAAAACGAGACTCAATTGAAATACTTACTCCCCCAGCTATGTCTTTTGATCGTTAAATATCATTCCACGTATTTTTGGTGCGTCGACTTATGCTATAAACACATAGACACCAGCAGGCTACACGAACACCGACTACAAATGTCGTTGTCTACAAATGTCGTCATGTAGTCAGCTACTTAATTATTTTGAAAACGACTGCTACATGGTAAACAGCTGTTGCAGCAATTCATTTATGTATATTACAGTGGTGCATATTTAGCGCTTTTAATTTTTTAAAGTCCTTGTTCAGGATAGTTTTCTTTTCCTTACATCTTTGATAAATTCTACTAATTAATTTTTATGTTAAAAAGGGCTATTACCCTGTGATTTTTTTTAATCTTCAACAATGTTGGTATTTTTGACTCAAGTCAATATGATATATAATAATAAAACAAATTATAAATTATAAAAAATTGTAAAATCTTGATGTTTTTAATATTTTAATAAACTAGACGAGTCCCTGGATAAAGTGAACAAAAAATTCACGAAACGTCGGGAAAATATGAAATATTTTTGAAATTAATTGTCATAAAAACACATCAGTCCTGATTAGCTGAAAAAACAAGGAACTAACGCAAATCAAATCTAAATTGGCCAAGAAAGAAAAACAACACAATAATACAAATAAATTTATTTATTTAAAAATTCTTGATAATTCTTATAACATATAAATTTTTGAATTTTCTTTTTTATTTTGCAATAAAAATATTTTTAAGCGGTAATTTGCTTTACATATTTTGTTATATTGTCAACACTGTTTTTGTTTTGTAGCCAACAAAAATAGAAATTAGTTTAATTTGACTACACGACAAAATTAGCATGGACAACAACCTGTAGTCGTGTAGCCCTGCATTTGTGAAAGTAATCATTTTCATATACACACATGTATTCTATTTTTGACAGGTTGTAGTCGGTAGCCTGCTGTCTCGAATGTGTTTAATGCATTAATTTGAATAACCTAATTTTTTGCCGTCATTTGTGCTGGTGCGACTACAACGGAATTCAGTGAACCACTTTTCAATCAACAAAATTGCTTATGAAAAGTCTCCATGGTAGTTATTAAGCTTTTCTTTGGGTTCGGTAATAATAATTTTATAAAATGTGTCATTTATTTCATATTTGTTAAAATTAATGATATTGTCTGCTTTCAATGGCTGCCAAAACCAAAATAAAACTACAGTCTAGTAAGTAATGACAGTTGATGGAAACAGTCTTGCGTTAAAAGGTTCTGCATTGGAAATACAAAAAAAGGTCAAGGAATTCCTAAATTATCCTCTTTTTAACAATTCACGATAACGAGATTTCGGTCAAAACAAACATAAAATTAAGTAAATGAAATCAACTAAATATTTTAGTAAATACAACGAAATTTGTATTCATATTTACAAATAATAGAAGTGCATGTACAAGTGTACAATGTGTGAAAAGCAAATGATAAAATTTTCCACTAAAAAATACTTTCATACATATAAAACTTCATTTCTATAAAATATTCAAGTTGGTTTCACAAGTTCAATATATGGTATAATTTTATATCATTATATATATTACACATACTATTATATATTTTATTATATACTATATACATATCTAATATTATTAAGTTTTTTTTTTAATTTTGATTAATATATAATTCTTGCTTTCCCATATAGTTTTCGCTTCTTCAAAATTAAAATATTAAAATGACAAAATTAAAAGTTTTTTTGTATATTTTTTTTTTTTTTTGGGATGTCGCGTAATCCAACAATTTTTAAACTCATTTAATAGAGATGTAACAAAATTTTCATTCATTAATAATCTCTGAAACAAATTTTATTCAAGTCAACATATTTTTTTTTTGTATATTTTTTTATTTGCCATATATGGAGTTTAAATAATAAATAATAATAATAATAATAATAATAACATGCCCGCAAGGGCATACCAAATGAAAGGTATGACGAGAGTGACGACCTCGCGGACCCTAGTTAATAAATCCAGGCGCGACGGTACCCATAATGGGCGGCTTCCTGGTCAGTGATGACCCATAGTGGGCAGCTGCTATTTTCTCACGAGCCCTTCCAAGGGTCAAATGGAACCCATATTATAGGGAGAAAGAAAACAATGAATCAAAATAATAGTCAAATGCGATTGCCCGAGGAGGGCGCCCCTACTGGAGCTGGTCCTGGGACGGAGGCCAATGCGAACGGCCAGCGATTGGGAGACAGTCGACGACCCGATCGGGGAAACCCCGAAACACAGTCGGTAACAGAAAGGAGTCAAACAACATCTAGACCTCCACCTACCGAGAGTGCTACTCAAGGAATACCTGAGCTCACTCAGCTAGGGCTGCCACGGCGTAGAATCAAATGGGCCCATGAAATGAACGTGTCCGTATTAAAAGCCTACTTTAAGGTAACACGCAATGAAAATATAACAGGTTACAGGCAGCAAATGCACGATTATTTTATAGAACAAAACCCTCATCTAAGTCAGATAACACAACAAAATCTAGCCGATAGCAGAGCCACCATATTTAGAAACAATCTGATACCTTCAACATTAAGAGAACAAATACGGTTAAGTGTAATTAACAACGAAAATCAACACAACACCCAGCAACCGTCAGAAATGTTGCAAGATACCCAGCAAATGCAAGCAACACAAGCAGCACCAATCCAAAGAGAACACAGCAGTAACGAACCACACCATACACAAATAGGAGCTAACTACAAAGCAGAACACCAAACTATAAACCACTTAATAAACACAGCAAACCAACAGAACGCAGAAACAATAGAAGCCATTTTCAAGCAAAAATCAAATTCATGGAAATAGACGAGAAATATAGACCATTCATCCGAAAACACAAACCGAACAACAAAGTCAATAGGTTATAAATTAGGATCAGATGCCGATAGAATTTCACACTGTTTCTATATGGATGACTTAAAACTTTACGCCAGTACGAAATAGAACAGAGATGATCTCTTGAAAATAGTTGAAATGTTTTCACTAGACATAAAAATGAAATTCGGAATCGACAAATGTAAAACACAAAATATTAACAAAGGAAAACACACAACATCAGCAAATTTTATAACCTCTGAAAATGAAGAAATAACATCAATGCAAGAAAATGAACATTATAAGTATCTAGGCATTAAACAACACATCACAATCGACCACAGAAAACATAAGGAAGATATTATCAGGGAATTCATCCATAGAGTAAATACAATATGCAAGAGCAAGCTAAATGGCCTAAACCTGTCGAAAGCAATTAACACATTTGCCATTCCGTTACTTACGTACACCTTCGGTATTATCACTTGGTCAGATACAGAGTTAAATAACTTGGACATGAAAATCAGAACAACACTAACAAAAAACAAATACCACCACCCAAAAGCCTCAATAGAAAGGATTAACATACCAAGGAAACTCGGAGGAAGAGGAATAATAAACATAAAATTACTTAACGAACGTCAGCGGAAAAAACTAATTGAATATTTTACAACCAAATCAAGAATCTCATCACTATACAGAGAAGCAATACAAGCCGACGATAACATCACACCACTTAACCTCAAAAACAGTAACAATCTCCAACCCACTGCAATAGAAAGCCTCATCCGAAATTGGAAATCGAAACCACTACACGGAAAATACGCTAACATGATCTCTCAGATATATGTAGATACAGCGAAAACCAACAACTGGCTACTACATAGCAAAATCTTTGCCGAAACTGAAGGATTCATAATAGCCATTCAGGATGGAGTTATACACACAAAAAACTACATGAAATACATAGTCCAAGATCACACAATAACATATGACTGCTGTCGGAGATGTGGTGTAACACCCGAAACTATCCCTCACTTACTCAACAGTTGCACAACACTACTCTCAAACCACTACAAACAAAGACACGACTTAATTGGCAAAATAGTTTACATAGAAATTATAAAACAACTACAAATAAAAGAACCTACAACAAATTATTACAAATACCAACCCAAACCAATAACTCAAAATAGCCAATACACAGTATATTAGGACAGGTCAATTCTAATCCATAACCCACCAGATACTAATATATCCAATATAAAATAGCACGTATAATCGATTTCGCAGTACCCCACGACAACAACATACAAGAAACAATAGCTACAAAGAAATCTAAATATCTGCAATTAGCTCAATATATTAAGAACACACAGAACCTAGTCCATATAGAAACAATTGCAATAGTAATGAGTTCATTGGGAACCATACCGAAAGAAACCATAAGTGCAATAAAAAAAGCTCAATTTGAATGAAAAAGTAATAACCAATATGCAGAAGACAATACTTATCAAGGCAACAACAATAATGAGAGAAACATTAGAACGACGGATATAAAACCTGGATTATATCCCCACAGAGCGTAACCTTTGGTCAAAGACCCGGTACGTGAATTCCAGCAAATGCTGAGAATGTAAAAAATTCTATAATAATAATATAATAATAATACTTAATATTGAAATTTATTATTCGGGAGAATATCCCGACTAATCGTTAGAAACAATTAGTTTTTTTGCAAAATGCATTGAAAAAATGTTTGTTGTGGCTTTAGCTCTTCATATGCCGACATTTCATTGGTTGCTAAAACCATGTATTTGTATTTGTTGTAATTCATATGCAATATTGAATTCTCGTATTGTATTTGTTTTATGTGGCATAAACATACGAGGTTGAATGTTATCAAACTGCTTAAACTTCACTGACGATTTGGTTTTAGCAACCAATGAAATGTCGGCATATGAAGAGCTAAAGCCACAACAAACATTTGTTCAATGCATATAATAATAATTATAATAATAATAATAATAATAATACATATAAAAAGTTAAAAAGTAAAAAAGATTATAATGTAATGGCATATTTACATGTTTTAATATGTAATTCATATTAAATTTTGAGCGTTAGGTCCAAATACACAGGCTCTAGTAGAGCTGGCAAACCATCGATAGTACTATCGATAGTATCGATAGTTTTGTTTGCACGGCACTATCGATGGTTTTTTTTCGATAGCGATACTATCGTTAAAATGTGTTTTTTTGTCTAAAATTTACATAGTATTTAGCGGCGGCATAAAGTTAATCAGCATAGATTTCTAGTTGCAAAACATCGGTGACGCTGCAATTTTATGTAAGTAAAAAGTTTAAAAATATAAAAATTTCTAAATAACTTTGTTTTTTCAGTTGAATATTTTTAGAAGTGGACGTATCTGCATATATATAATGGAGAAATATCTGCAAAGACCAAATGGTAATTAAGGTGATTTTCTTTATATTAAAACGAAAAATTATACATACATAAGTATGTACATTCGTACATACATACATATGTATGTACATATTACTAACTGATTCTCACCTACAGAAACTAAGAATGAAAGTATTGATGAAGACAGCGAAGACAACGAGCTGGAAACAGAAACTGTTTCATTTAAAAAGAGACGCCAAGGAAATTCTGAAGTTTGGAACTTCTTCCAAAAAACGAAGGGTAATAAATATGCTAAATGCCGGTTATGTGCAAAAACTTACAAAACTAGCGGGAACACATCAAACCTATATGACCACCTAAAACGTGCTCACCCTTCCTATAAAAAAGTGTCGAAACAACCAAATATACCAAATATAGAAACCTTTTTTAGGAAATCTGAAACCTACGAGCAAGAAAGCGAACGTAAAAAACAAATTGATAGTGCTTTAATGACTATGATTGCCACAGACGTTCAGACATTCAGTATAGTAGAGGATTCAGGTTTTCGTGATTTTGTCAAATGCTTAGATCAGCGTTACGTTTTACCAACTAGAAACACCCTTAAGAATGTGATGATGCTAAATCTATACAATAAAATGAAAAGCAAGCTGCAAAGTATACTAAATGATTTGGAATATTGCGCTCTTACAACAGACTGCTGGACGTCTCGCGCAAATGAGGGCTACCTTACCGTAACTTGCCATTTTGTAACAAAAGAGTTTGTTTTGCGTACGGCTGTCTTGTCCACAAATAAGCTTCTTTGTGCTACCAATCACAATGCTGAAAACATAGCAAATTCTTTGCGCGTAGTGTTAGATGAGTGGGGTATAATGGAGAAAGTGGTTTCAATAGTGACCGATAATGACACTACCATGGTGAAAGCATGCGACTTACTTCAAAAAAGAAATCTAACTTGCTTTGCACACACAATTAATCTTGTTGTACAAGATTGCTTACAGCAAGATTACATTAAAATTGTATTGGGAAAATGCAAGAAAATTGTGACTTATTTCAAAAGTAGCACGATTTCTTACGAAAAATTCAAAGCTGACCAAGGGAGAGAGAAACAATATAGCTTAATTCAGGAGGTACCCACACGTTGGAACAGTGCTCTGAGAATGGTTGAAAGAATTTTAATAACAAATAATTCAATTTCCAAAGTACTTTTAATTACGCCAAAAGCTCCACCCCCTTTAACGGCAGACGATGTAGAAGTTTTACAGGATCTAAAAGAATTGCTTACGCCGTTTGATGCAGCTACGGTTCAAACCTCCTCGAGTGCTTCCGTTACCATTTCCTTAATAATTCCTCTTACGTGTGGCCTTTTTAATACTCTTGATCAATTAAATAGTACCTTAAAGACTCCTGAAGGCCATCAAGCTCGTAATTTTCTGATTGAAAGAGTGAAAAAAAGGTTATTTCCCTACGAAGGTCGCACAACAACAAGATTGGGAACATTGTTAGATCCTCGTTTCAAAAAAGAAGGATTTTGCTAGCAGTTCCCCATAATTCTATGCCGTAAGTCCAAATAGGTTTCAATATAGTTTTGTAAAGTAAGACTTTATTTTCCAGAAAGAGTTGAGACTTACGGCCAAGGACCCAGTACATTTGTTTAAATTTCATGTCTACTTGATTTCTTTTAGCCCTTATATGGGATTTCCACGTAGGCCGTCTGTCTAAATGAAGTCCCAAATATGTTACATTATTAGCACTAAGAATTACAATTCCATTGAGAAATACAGCTGGGAAATCATTCTTCTAGTTGTAAAACTAACTTGTCTTGATTTTTGGGTGTTAACCACAATATTCCACTTTGTAAGCCAATGGTGAAGACTATCAAGTTGCAGTTGTAGGATTCTGGAAGCTTATATAGGAGATTTATTGGAACATAAAAATGCCGTATTGTTTGCATATCTTGCAACAGTCACATCATCTCTTGTTGGCATCACAGAATACACAGAATACTCAACTTTGACGTATAAAAAGGGTCCGAATCATATTTTGCATAAACTTTGTATAAATCATAAAGTTTGTGTGAAGAGATATCTATATAAAAACAACTAGATTAGCTCTCCTTTCACACAAACTTTATGCACGTTTTCAAAGTTGTCGGGTCTATGTTTAGTTTATGGTTGGCATATCATAGGTGAATAGAGTATACAACACTGGTCCAAGTACGCTGCCCTGTGGGATTCCTGCTGATTTGGCAAATGTTCGAAGCATCGTTGTTAACTCTAACGTAGAAATATGACAAGAAGAACAAGTAAAATGGAGTTGGAAGCATATTTTTTTAGTCTGTATAAGAGTCCTTCATGCCAAACTCTATCGAAGGCTTGCTGAATATCCAAAAATACAGATGAGCAGAACTTTTTATTTTCGAAAGATTTGATTATCAGCTTTACAATTCGATGACATTGTTCTGGCGTGCCGTGCTTGCTTCAGAAACCAAATTGGTGGTCAGGAATGATGTTACTTTTCTGAAGATAAGGAGTTAAATGTCTAAGAAATAATTTTTAAAAAATTTTGGAGAAAATGGGCGGCAGACTAATAGGTCCATACGACGTACTAACATTTTCTGGTGTTACGTCGTAAGTTTTGGGTGTGAACTATTGAAGGGGTAGATGAAGCAGCAGTTTCGTGTATTAATAAATTAAATGATTCCACAGCGTCGTCTAGCTCTTCTCCTGTTTTAATTTCGATGTTGAGGTTTAAATTGTTTTCTATAAACTCGCCAAAGAATTCTACATTAGAATTTCGTTTGATTTATTTAATATTTTTAGGGGCTAATACAACATTAACATTAAAGTTAACAATAATTGGGGAATGATCAGAATTTAGACTGTCATCATAGTGGAAATTAGAAAAAATATTTTCAACAAAAGCAATTCGGATGATCTGAAGATTAATTTTGTGTTAATTCAAACTAACTAAACTAAATAGGACAAAATTAACACATTTTTTATTAAAAATATTATTGTTTGTTTCATTTTTTATATTATTTGGCAAAGAATTGTAAAGCTGAAAACCTTTATAGAACACTGTTCTCTGCATTTGTGTAGACATCACCCTCTGAATTCGAAAGTCGTCTGCATTTCTAAGGCCATAGGGTTGGCTCTCCCCCACATACTTTATTTGTTCGCACAGGTATTCAGGCGCATCTCCATTCTTCATTTTCCGTATAAACTTAATAGTGTTGAGTTGTAGTCTTTGTTTTATGGTCATCCATTTAAGACTTTGTAGCATTATGTTTATGTGCGCATATCGATTGCATTTTAAAATTATTCGCATTGCTTTATTTTGAAGTTTTTGCATTCTTGTTACTTGTGTTGTGTTACTACAGGTATATAAAATTGACGATCCAAACTCAAAATGCGGCTTAACAATAGTATTATATATATTAATAGCAGTTGATTTCGATATTTTACTTCTTATTCGTTTGAGAAAGGCAATTTTTTTACCAATTTTTTTACATGCATAGTCAATATGTTCATTAAAATTTAATTTCTTATCTAAAATGAATCCGAGATATTTAATATAGTTTACTTTTTCTATGATAACGTCATTTATTTTAAATTGGTCGCTTGAATTAAAATTTAGTTCCATTATTTTTGTTTTATTTTCATTTAGCTTAAGCTTATTCATTTTTAACCATCTGTTTATTTCTCTAATATCATACGACATATTTGTTCGACATTCCTCGTCGCTGTCAGCAGAAGTAAATATAAGGGTATCGTCAGCATACATAGTAATTTCACACTTATGCAAAATGTTTGGCATATCATTAATATATAATACAAATAGAAGTGCTCCCAATATTGATCCTTGTGGTACACCAAAATCATTAAATATTTCATGCGATTGCACACCGTTTACCTTAGTCGATTGCCTTCTATTGTTTAAATATGATTGAAACCATTCCAGGGGGCAAATTACGGCATTCGATATCGATCGAAATTTCAATACAATTCAAGAAAATTTTGTTTGAAATTTCGTTCGATATCGAATGCCGTAATTTGCCCCCAGTTCTTTGTCTCTTATTCCATACATATATAGCTTTTTTATCAGTATTTGCCTGTCTATTGTCTCAAAGGCTCTCTTGAAATCAAGAAAGATTGCCATCACCTTCTTTGTATTTCCCAAACCTTTCCATTTACTAATGACATAATTAACTGTTGTCTCATACGAAAACTTTTTACGAAAACCAGATTGATGTTTAGATAGTATCTTATTGGCGTCGATATATTCTTCAAGCTGCACTTTAACCACTTTTTCCAAAATTTTTTCGCATGTTTTTAATGAGTTAACAGGCCTGTATTCCTCACATTTTTTGGTATTTGTCACTTTTTCAATTGGTGTTATCATTGTATCCTTCCAATTTTCGGGAAATACCCCTTTCTCTAGCGATACGTTTATGATTCTTAAAATTGCGTTACCCATAATACTCCAATTATCAAGAATAATTCTATTTGTTACATTCTCATGGTCATTCTTATTTTTCATTTGCTTTATTATATTCTGTAGTTCTATAATATTTATTGCACGAAATTTAAAAGTATTGGACACACTAATTATAATTTGATTTACATATTGCACTTCTTCAATCGAATCTCTTATCTCTTTTATGCTATCTACAAAATATGTGTTAAATTTATTAGCTATATCCTTTTCGTCATTGTATTCTCTTTGGCCAAATATCACAGATTTTATAATATTTTTACTTTTATTAAGAACAAGTTCTCTAATTTGTTTCCACATTTGCTTTTGATCTGGAGCGTCACTGATTTTTTTATTTATGTAGTCATTTTTTTTGTTTTCGATTTTTACTTTATATTTATTTCTTATTATTCTATATTCCATCCAGGCGTCAGATGTGCCTGCAGTTTTCGCTCGGAAATATTTTATTATTTTTTCTGTTTTCATTGATTGAAGATCCGTGCTGAACCATTTATTTATATTATTCTTTGCTTGTATTGTTTTTTTGGAGGTGCATTTTTTTATTGCTTCTTTTCAGCTATTATCAAATATTTTTACGTTCTCGTCAATACTTTTATCTTCGTCAAAATTCAAGTTATCCTTAAGTTCTGAGAAAAATATATTCTTGTTGTATTTAAATTTATCTATTATTTTTCTTTCATCAAAAGATACGTTATTTATATTCCCAATGGTAATATTTATCATTTCGTGGTCAGCTATTTTACTTGTAACGCTATTAGTAGCTTTTATATTATAATTATTTGTTATCACATAGTCTATTATTGTACTTGAGTTTTTTGTGAACACGCTTTCATTCACAATTTGTTTCAGGCCGTTATCATTAAGTATACTATTAATTTTGGTTTTATATGTCGAGTTCCTTGACCAATCTATATTAAAGTCTCCAGTTAGTAAAATATCACAGTTGTTAAGATTATTATCACAGTTGCTATCACAGATTTCTTCGACTATTTCTTCAAATATGTTACAAAATTCATATTCACTATGACTAGGCGATCTATATATTGCACCAATTATAATATTATATTTGTTGTATGTTGCCCTGCACACCAAGAACCAGAACTTAGTATCCTCGACCTTTTCAATAATTTTGGTTACATTCCATTGTTTTTTAAAATATATTATTACACCGCCAGTCCTTTTTGATGTTGATAAAGACATGATATGGTTGTAATTTTTCAAGGCTGTTTCAGATTCATTTATTTCATCTGTTGTATGTGTTTCAGATAATATGAAAAAGTCAGGGTTCTCCATCTTTGCCACAATTTCAACTTGAGTGTAGTTGTTAAGAAGACCTTGCACGTTAGTATATAACATACGAATTTCCTTTAATTGTTAAGCGGTTAAACCAATCCTTCTTAATTTATTTGATAACTTATTTTGGTATACTGGGCATTTCCTATCATTTGTATGATGATTATCGTCTAATCCCATATTAAGTTTGTTGTTTACTTTCGCACAGTTAATACATTTCATTACTCTTTCATCACTCTGACAGTTTTTTGTACTGTGTTGTCCATGGCATTTGGCGCAGATTTCTTGATTTTTACAGTTTTTTGCTACATGGTTATAACCTCGACATTTCATGCATTGTGTTACTTCGGTTCCGTCATATATTTTGCACCTCTCCCACCCAATATTTACTTTTGACATTTCTATAGCTTTCTTATATGCCTCCATGTCCAATTTTAATTTTACATTATGCAGCGTTTTATTGCCAATTTTGACTTTATGTTTTTCAATAAATCTAATATTAGCATTTGCAAGGGCCGGATTTTGTTTTTTCAGTTTTTCAATTATTTCAGTTTCTCCATGATCAAATGACATACCCGTTATTTTTACTTTTAAGTCCATTGGATTTGGCACCTTCACCTCATAATCTTCAGATATCTTTTCCTGGATTGCTCTTCTTATTTTATCTCTTTCCTCGCCATTATCTGTCTGTATAACTACAGTTCCGTTTCTTCTACTTTCAACGTCTGTTATTTTCAAGTCAACTGGATTTACTTTATTTAGTTCTTCTTTTGTTTTTTCGGCTGATTGTTTTTCCTTTGGCTTTACAATTAGGGGAACCCTTTTGCTTGTTTCTGGCAACACTTTGATCGCATCTGCATATGATATTTTTGTTGTTTTGTTGTTTTTTTCATTTAGTGCTTTTTTTATCTCTTTACACATATTCTGGTTTTTTTCCTCTATTGTTTGACATAGCTGTTTGTTGTTATTTTCTACATCTTGAATATTGATAAACAATTTTTTTACTTCTCCTACATTTTTTTCACAAGATTTTTGATATGAAATCATTTTATTAATTCTTTCGTCATAACGTCTTTCAATAGCTTCCAATAATTGTTTAAATTCATTTTCATTTTCTTTAAGCGCCGCTTTAAATTCATGTTTATATTCGACCAAATTTTGTTTATTTCTATGCACTTCATCTTGAATTTCTTTTAAAACCAAATCGACATTTTGTATATACTGCATGCAGTCATCACAAACAAATCTCAGAAAAGAGTTCTCCACCAACATTCTGGATGCATATTGATCTATTCCACAACACTTGTTGGATGTATGGAACACCTTGTTACAAACACCCATACAATGAATTCCCGTTTCACTCAGACATTCTGAGCAACTTATAGTTCGTTTTTTTTATCCAAATAAAGATTATTTTTATATTATTTCAACTCCACGAAAACAATGTATTTTTCTACGTTAAAAAAGTTTTTATTCAATTTTTAAAAATTTAAATTATTATTTTATTTCGGATTTTTTTAAGAGCTTTGTACCAATTTGTTATTGTTTTTCTCGACAATTCTCCAATTTTTTTCATTAAACGTTTGCTAATTTCTATTTGTTAATATTACTAGCCGAATTTGGTTCAGTGTACAATAAATCTTTATTCAAATACATTTTTTTTTACATTGATATATTTGATTTATCATTGATATATTTTTCATTTATTTATTTGTTTCATTCTAACCCTACTATTATTATACATCTATTTTCTAATTTTCATATTGTATTTGAAGACTTGATTTGATGCTCATAACCCGGCTGAAGTTCCCGGACGATTAATTTAGCATCAATAAAATATCGATTTATGAACCGCTAAGCCCATAGCAAACAATAAATTTTGATAAAGGATAATAAAAACTTGGTAATGGTCGCAGCTAGTTTTTATTTTCTTAAAATTAGAAGAGAGTTGCAGTCCTTTGTAGAAGAAGTTTAAGTTTTCAAGATTCTGCCAACGTAACTTCATCAAAAGGCGAAAAATGTGTTAATGGATGCGTTGGATGCGAATAAAATGGGTGTTTTTTTTTTTTTGTTTTCCTAAGGACGACTTATATTTTTGCTGGGTTTGAGTAACTGACGAATCAATGTTGAATGAACTAGTAGAGTTCACAGTCCTATCGCGTGGCTCAGTGGGCTGAAGAATTTATCAACGAAATGGGGATCGCGCTTGGCTATTAATCTATATTTTGAGGTACCAGATAAGTCCAGTTAGATAATTAAAAAACAACTGAATCTCTGCAACAAACAAACAAAATAAATACGCTGCTCTCATTGCAACAGGGTCACGCAAAATTAAAACACTGTTAAGTGGTTTTAAGATGGCTTGTAAATGAGCATAAATTCTTAAATTTTCACTTTTTTTCACAACAACAGCGCATTTTATCGGGTCTTCCAATCGGGACTTTCGAGCTTTGACAGTTGCTATCGTATATATTGTTGCAGCTACATCTGTTAAATTGGCTGTCATCTATTTAATATGTTTTGCCAAAATACAGTGGATGGATACAAAATTTATAAACATGTGCAAATGATGAAATTGTTTCATCGAAATGGGTGTTATATTTGGGCAACCTTTGGCGAGGTTCGCCTATTTACGGCCGCCATAATCGTCCTATTGAGAGGACTAATCGAGCGTTGTGGATAGATTTGAGTCCATTGGTTCAGTAAGCAATTAATTAATAAATGTAAGATGGCAAAACGCAAAATATGACGAAAATATTTCCGCTGTCTGTGAAACTATGCGGGAGGGTTCCAAGGAAACGATTTCTCGTCGCTCACAAAAAGTCAGCCATTTGCAGATCATAGCGTCGTTACTTGGGCCTGCCATATAAAATTCAATTGATCCTGAAGCTGATGGTAAACAACCATGGACATCGGCGTGTGTTCGCTGAATCGGCCTTGAAGTAGTTGGAAACTGACAGCAATAGCCTTCCTTCAGGATGAACAAACAAAATTGTCGAATTCGGGACAATACAATCCGCATGGGCTCCAAGAGCCATCGAATGCATCTCGAAAAATCTACTGTTCGTTCCCACGTTTGCCTGGCGATCACGGTCAACGGCGAGCGCTACTTTTTGCCTGAATTGGATGACGTTGCAGCCGACGTAATGTGGTTTTACCAGGATAGAATTATGTGCCACACAGCTCATGCCACATTGGACATTCAAACGATTGGTAGGGCATACTGTTCTCACGTAGATGTGACTTGAACTGGCCACCTAGATTGCCCGATTTTACACCGTTAGACCATTCTTTTGAGGTTGTCTTAAGTAGCGAGTATATGCAAGTGAAACGCAAGCCACAACAATTCTCAAAGTCGAGTTTTGCACCAGAGTCTTGGAATATTGGATATTTCAGAAGTTCGCTATCCATTTCATACCCAATTAGCAACCTAACAATCTAATAGGCCAGTAAGATTCTATTTTTGTGTAGTCTTTGCTCGGAGTAGGATTTTCCATTCCCTTTGATAGCGCTCTAAGCGTAAGATATCATTGAAAATGAAAAGAATTAATCTTTTAACTGTAAGAAACTTGAAGAGTTCTTAGAATTTAAGCTGCAAATGTTATTTCCAATCTCCCAAATATTAAATATCAGGAAAGTGGCTGCTCGTACGATAACTAATGGTAGCAGCACTATATCAGATATGTTTGGAGTAAAAATTTTCCGGCATCATTCGGTTCGACAATAATTCACAAAGGAGGCCTACTAATTACGGGTATTTTAATACTTCTTGGCCAGTGTGAGCAGCACGGTCTTCGCAAACTAAAGACTCTCTGCAAGGAAAATGGTAAATTGTAGTTTTTCCAAAGCTGGTGCTTGTACTGACCGTATATGAGCGTAAATGCAATATATAATCGCAGTTCAGAATACGTAATTCGAAATGTGTGGGTCACCACAAATTTTTGTACTCTATTTTTTTCTTCTGATATTTCTTTCTTTATTCAATTTTTTTATTTTTCTTTTTTTAATTTCTTTTTTTATGATTAGTGCCACTTCGGTGAACTGGACATAATCCAAAATTCTGTCCTCTAACTCTAGCAACTCATTTTTTACTTGAATTAAGAAAAAACTACATATTCAAATATAAATGTCACCGAAAAATTAACATAATAAATTAACTACTACTGCTGCTTAATTAGTTTTACCACAATTTAACAAAAAAAGGAGGAGAAAAACTTTTTATATTTTTTTTAAACAATGTTTTGAAAAAAATGTTATACATGTACATGATTCTGTTTCATTTAATTAAGTGCAAAAAAGTTGCACATTAACAAAATCATGCTCATATATGTACATATATACACACATACTTGTACATACATACATATCCCCCTAAACTCTTCATAATTTAACTAATTGTCGTTAACAAATTTGTTTTACAATTTACCCCAGAGGAGCACAAAAAGTTTAAAAGTTGGAAAGTCGTTATAAATTCATACATGCGATTGTTCATTCATGTGCTGATTTATTAACTTTTATTTAATAATTCACTCGTTTTTCTATTCTTTTTTGCCAAACATCCATTGAAGCTGATGAAGTGTCAAATGCAGCCATACAGGATATATTTTTATTCCTAAGGAAAATGTTGAGCATAATAAATGGAAAAGAGTGTGATTAAACTAAAGCTACTGCCAACTATTTCGTACGAGTATAATGGGTTTTTCAATAGGAACTTTCGAGCTTTGACAGTTTATAGGGGCCATATTGTTAAAGATGTAGATGTCGCATTGGCCGCCAAATCACCATGGAAGGATGCAGCATTTAACAGAACATGCAAATGATAAAATTGTTTTATAAAAGTTTGTGTTCCAAAAAAAATTAAAACATCTTCAGCGATGGAACCCATTTCTGGATAAATGGGTACGTGAACAGGGAAATTGTCAAATTTGGGCTGATAATAATCCATATGAGATCTAAGAACACTTCATGCATGCCGAAAGAGTCCGTGTTTGGTGTGGTCTTTGGGCTGGCGGTGACATTGGTGCATATTTCTATAAGGACGATGTTGGCCTGGCCATCACTGTCAACGGCGAGCACTATAAGTCGACGATTAGCAACGTTTTTTGCCTGAATCGAATGATATAGAAACCAACTTCATGTGGTTTTAACAGCTCATGCCACATTTGACATTTGCATAAGCGATTGGGAGGGCATGGTAATTTCACGTAGAGGTACAATTTGACCTCATTACACTTTCCTCTTAAGTCTATTCACGGGTCTATGCAAAAAGGCTGCAACCCACAGAGATTTTTAAACCCAATATATGCATTCCTCATACCATTCGTCAAATTCAGCGCCAGTCATTGAAAATTTGATGTTATACTTACATATGTACATACAAAAGGACTTTCGACTGAACAAAAAATTTTATTGATATCTCTCACACACTTTGCTTAATTTAAATTTAAAGATAAGAAGCGCTTAATGAAACACCCATTATGTATACATATAACTACGTACAGATTTCTTGCCTCTTTTATTTGTTTTCCTATTTTTCGTGGGTCCCAAAATGAAAAATGTTTCATATGCAAAAATGTCACACGCATTATGATTCTCAGTGAACATGTGTTACACTCACGAAATGAAAGTAACGAGAAACAAAAACAAAACAAAGAAAATTAAAACTCTTAAAAAAATGTGGTATTAAAAAACTATACCCTGTGAAATTTGCATTTCATTCAAGGGATTATTTTGGCCTTTAACGAAAAAGATAATTAATAACTTTTTTGAAAACGTATGCTGATTGCCAGCAACTGAGCTTCTCGTAAATGCATTTTGATTAAAGTTGAGGAGTTCATGTGACTGATGACGATGGTGGCTGATAAGGGCAGCATGCAGTAGAACTATTTTAAGATGAGATAGAGAAATCCTTTGGATGGTGAAGCAAACGATTTATTGATAAATGTTATAAGGCTGGAGCCTGGCATGATACGATCAATACATATGTACGGTCCAATGGAGGGGGAAAACTTTTCTAACATTTTAAAAATTATTTATGATGATATGGATCTGTAGGAAAATTCACTATAAATGGTCTAAGCCACCTAATCCTATAACTTTTTAAGGAGGAACTATAAACGGTAAATCAATAAAAAATACTCAAGAAGTTAGTTATAGAACACAAATAATCCTCCGCTACGTAAACGTCACATAAAAGTGAGAGAACACCTTACTTAAGAGTCAGTCACGTGACTACTTTTACTTCAGTTCCTTTCACCAGGAATAATTTGCACATGTGCTCTACCATTTTATTCCAGAATTCATATTAATTGTACTTCATTTTACTTGACTTTAGCATGCAAGAGGCTGCAAGTTATAAAGGATCGAAGTTAAAATTAATTAAATTGACAGAGCATGAGTTTTTAACGAAATTCATTTTGTATTTGAAAGTTTCATATAAAAGTTGATTTTTTAAGAGCTTTCGGCTTTGATTAAAAAAAACGCATAAAATTTAGAAAAATATATGAAATCTTTATTTGAGTCGATAGAACGATCTAATAATTTAATGTTTAAAGATGCTTTCATTTAAATGTTGACTGCGCTTACGTCTCAAATGGTTTATGTGCTGGTTCCAATTATGGCATAATCTCTCCCAACATATCTCACGGTACCTCACGAATAAATTCTTCAATAGTGGCATCCAGTGCGTCAACCGTTGCGGGCATGACCCTTAACATAGCTACATAAAAAATAATCTAAAGGCGCTAAATTGCACGATCTATTTGGCCAATGTGAAATAAACTGTTCACCGAACTTGCCTCTCAATTGGGCCATTGTTTCGTGTGATGTGTGGCATGTAGCACCGTTTTGTTAAAACTACATGTCAGCCAAATCCAGCTCTACTATTCTGAGCAAACAAAATTTGTAATCATCACAAGGTAGCGCTTGCCATTCAGAGCAACGTTTCTGACTTCGTCGTCCAATGATGCCACTGGCCTATAATCCACACCAAACAGTGCCTTTTAGTGCATTTTTCGGGATGCAATGCTTCTGGCTACTCTTCATACCAAATACAGGAATTTCGGGTGTTCACTTATCTATTGAACCAGAAATCTACTTCGTCGCTGAATACAATTTTTCGATAAAAAATTTGAAAATGGACTTTCTTAACCGAGCATCAACAAACTGAACATGTTTAACAGCAACATGTTACACGAAAACAGCTGAGCCGCCAAAAAGAGAATTTCTAAAAAACTCTTCTTGCTGATATAAACTGGAGATCCTATAAATATATTGAACAACTCTGACAGTAATTCTTATTTTTTTACTTCAGCGATGATACACGTTATTAGCCAATTAAAAAAAAAAAAAAAAAAAAAAAAAAAAAAACAGACAAAAAAATAATATCAGTCATGTCATTTTTCTACTTTTAACTGTTCTAAATTCTTTTTTAGTAAAAAGGCCATTGTGGCACCGGGTATATGATGCATGCGATCCACTTCTATACCAAATCCATCCTGGTCTATAACTAATTGAAAATGCAATTACTTTGGATTATATTATAAGCAAAAATGCGACTAGTTGCAAGGACTCCAATTATCGCCCTAACAAGTTTCATAATTTGGACATACGATTCAATTATGAAACTTTCTAACAATATTGCGCAATAGCAATGAAAAAAATACTTATTTAGCCCATTGGAAATTCATTTGTTATGGCTTTATTCATAATTAAATTGTATTAATAGTGGCAAAACTCAACGGTTGGTGTTGCAAAAGCTCAAGTGCCACATATCGTAGGTTTTATTTTGCGAATTAAGAGCATGGCGCACAAGTTTGCAATTGCAACAGCATTGCGTTTCAATGAGTTTTACGTGTTCAGCCAGTGATGTCAACTTGTCACAAAATCCGCCTGTTTTTTCCATAAAGCACATTAATGTTAGTTTTATTGAAAGATTATTAAAAAATCTTTTTATAATAATAAAAAAAGGATATTAAACAATTTCGAAACTGATTCGGTTTTTTTTTTTTTTTTTTTTTTTTTTTTTTTTTGAGAAACATACGAGTTACCAAAAACAAGAAAACATAAATTGAGAATAAATCAAACATAAATAGTACCTAAATAAATAAATAATTGTTAGAAAAAACAATGTAAATTACTTTTTTGTCTGTATATAATTTATCCGCGCAAAAACATGAATTTCAATATAAAGGCAAGTTCCAATCGACCTGCAATATTTTCCTTATAATTCACCAGCGAATTGTACCTACAACTATTGCCCATATTAGAAAGTTAAAATTATCGCCAAGATAGAAATAAGTTGGCATTTTATCTATCCTCAGTGTAGGAACTTGGCCTTATTTTCACATTATGTCCCTTAAAACTTATTAAAGTTTAATGCATTTTTTAAATTTGTTTGTAGTTAAATTATGCAAACTTTTTAAAATTGTTACTCGTTAGTAGTTTAGAATTATTTTAATTACGTGGCACTGATGATTCTCTTAGAACTCTTTTTTTTATTTTTCACTAAGACCAAATTTCATTTCTCTCAAGCTGTAAGTAAGATCTAGCGGTATAACATATTGTAGCTCTGTACTTATAGTGGAAGTGGGTCATAATATTGATGACTTAGTCAGTTAACAGGTACTAAAATATGTACTTTTTCCGCCTTCACATCGCCGAAAAATTGTAGTAAAACTTTCAAACTTTACCTAAAGATTACTTATATATACCTCGTGCTTTAAGCCTCTTCATTTATTGATTAAGTGTAGCAAAGTTATAATGAGGGTAAGAACAGCACAAATCGTTTCGTGTAACATACAAAGCGTGCGCAAAAGAATACATGCGAGCTTGGGTTAGCGCGCTACTGTGCGCTTTAAATATTAAACGGAAAAAATTATTTTAATATCACATTTATAAAGGCTTTACTGTTCTCAATACCGTCAACTTGCGATTTAATCAAATATGTAATATTGATATTTTGCTAAAAACTTTTTCTCTCTCTCTCTTTCTCTCTCGAGGGTAGTGCTTAATTCGTTTTTTAAACTTCCTAAGTTAGAAAACGATTTATTTTTTATATTTTAATTTGCAAACTTATACCGATTTCTTTGATTTTTCTTGCATTGTGTTCTTTATTCAAATCTATAAAAAATAAATATTCTGATGAGCCATTAATATCTAACGATCACCAATCTAGATTATCGATCAGAATACAATGTTTTATAGAAAAAAAATTTTCCCATCAAGGTTTCTTTCTCACACACTTAATTATTTTTTAATTAAATATCATAAAAATTTTTTTATTCCTCAAACTTGTATGATTTAGTACATAATCTTCTTTGAGAAATTTACAATCCTCTTAAATTATCCTCAATATTTTCAGAAATAAACTCTTCCTATTAAGTTTGACAAAAGACGCATAATCAATTTTAATAAGGAAAATATTTTATTTTCATTAACAAGAAAATAAAAGGACACTAACAACATCCTTTTTATGATTTAATTCCCTCAGAAATTGTCAGACAAAATGGGAAAGAAGCAGCGACAACAATTTTATAACTTAAACACAAATATGCTCATAATAAATAAAAAAAGTATAATTGTGATTTGGTGTCCTTTTTCTGGCAATTGTCCCAGAAATATATGCCCAAAAATAAACTTTACTTTCACACTTTGTTATGAAAATTTAACTAATGTTGGTTACAATTTAGAAAGGGTTGCCTCCATTTGCGGATGTATGTCTGTCTTTCTATACGTCTGTGTGTCTTCTAACAAAGCAAAAGGTCACCAGCAACCGGTGGTGATGATTAAGAAATCCCAGGATTCACAAAAAAATTTTCAGCCCAACTTTAAGCCCCAAAATGAAAAATAAAATTCAATGGACTTAACAAAAGGTTTAAGAGAACATACAGAAATTAATTTTTATCTTGTTCTCCTGTTCAACCCGAATGTCTTTTACCATTAGAAACACCAACATCAACATAAAATTGGCAATAACCAACAATGTAATATAAAAAATAAACAACTGTCACAAATTGTTGAGAATAATAATGGAAAAATATTTTAAAGGTAGTTTTTAAGGAAAAAAAAAAAAACAAAGTGAGATTTTATGGTGCTGATGATGATTATATTTGCCTAAATAAAAGAAAGTTTATGAAACTGTAAAGTTAAATCAAGCTTCTAAGATCTTAATATAAATAACATATAAAAAGGGCAGGAACTATTGTTTCTTTTTCTTGAAATCAAAAATTTGTGTTTCTCTATAGTAATAGGGTGCGTATTATGAAGGTATAATATGTTTTAAAAGGGCCTCATCTTATTGAGAGTTGTGTTTTTCTTCGGTAACTCCACGTCAAAATTTGGTATGTAAACGGATCAGTTTCGGCGATATGCTATCTTGAGTAATTTTTTCCTTAGTAAATCGGGTTGCTATGCTTCTGCCAATAAGTATTTATAAAGGTCATCGCAGTTCTACAACAAACATAATATTCCAAAAATTTGTTTGTGTAATAAAGTTTTGTACTGTCAAAAGAAGATGCGGCGAAAATAAAGAAAACCGTGATATAGAAACCACAATAAAGCTTATAAATGCAAACAAATATAAAAGAAAACAGGAATGGCAGAAAAATGTAAACAGAAGGAGAAAACAGTAAACACACGTTGACATATATAAAATATACATATAAACAAAAACTGTCAGCTGAGCTCTTGTGATAACCTGTACAAATAGACCGTTCGTCTGTCCCTGTATATTTCCCGATCTACTTCGTATCACTCTGCCGTCTTTGTTTGATTGTATGTGTCTCTCCTTTTACTTATGGACCTATATTTGCCATCTCCTTTAATGAAATCAATTTTCATATGTCCTGTTTCATTTCGTAGGGGCGTAGTTGGCTGGTGTTTCTTCCCTATATGTGTAGTATAGGGCTTCCTCTATTGTTTTGTTCATGTGTTCCGATATTGGCCTTAATTTCGCTGTTTCGAACAATGTGTCTGGTGCGGCATTTATATATGCATTTACTATTCCTCTGTCAAACTTTTTCTATTTGTATACTTCCATGTTCTCTAACACAATCAGTAGTCGTCCTTTATGTCGTAAATGCAACAGTTCAACCGTTTTCCTAGTGTATGCTGATGCACATTTGTTGTCAAATATGTGGCTCTCGAAATGTAATTCCTGTGAATCTTGTTCCTTTTAGTTTCCTATTGTAGCCTCTTATGGGTTTCTTGATTTTGTTTTTATCTTCCGCCCCGTTTGCCCGAAGTAATTATTTTGGTATGAATTTGTATAACCCCTGT
Organism: Germaria angustata; assembly: GCA_963681545.1. Taxonomy (NCBI): domain Eukaryota; kingdom Metazoa; phylum Arthropoda; class Insecta; order Diptera; family Tachinidae; genus Germaria; species Germaria angustata. The sequence goes on along the minus strand of OY813000.1, from coordinate 80,328,187 downwards.
TTCTATACAGGATATTTTTTATTCGTCCTATTCTGTAACATTCTACCCAAATTTGTGTCCTGTTTTAAAATCTGCCTTAATATAGAGTTTCCTAAAAATGTTTGCTAAATTGTATGTTGTTTTGCGTATACATGTCAAAGGACCTCAAATAATCTTATTCTGTGCCTGTTCCATATTACTTGCCTTGTCTGGTCTAATGGCCTTCCTAATCCTGATCACTACGTACTTTTTATCAGTTACTTTCCTCTTTGATATACTGTTTCCATATCCTTCATATGGACCCCCTGTGAGCGTGGTGATCGCTCAAAGATCAGTACTATTTATCTAATGGCTGCGTCCTTGTGATGTTAAGGATGGTTCGATAAATTTTAAATTATTATGTCCGAAGTTGACATTTTTGCAGCAAATTCAGTTCAATAAACCAAAAAGCAAGCAAGTTTTGGGGGAATTAAGTCAGACTTTTAATCATATAAAGAAAAAAAAAACCTGTCACTCGCTATATAATCAACAATTTGGAGAGCCAAGCGTGACAGATCAGGAGATTAAGAAAATGATATGGCTTCAGTTTCTCTAATATCAGCAGAATTGCCTTAAAATTGGTATTGAAGGAATATAATTGGAGCTTAGCTCGCGAGGCCAAGAAAGCAAAGTCCAGTTCGAATGACCACAAGCCATGCTAAAGAGGTATAAAATTAGCTTTCAATACATTTTCGGTGCCACTACACATATTTTTGAGCATTTTTTGGCCTCCTGCTATGAGCTGCCTTGAGTTCTCGAACTCCAAATTAGTTACATGTAATAGCAGCCGTAAAGGACTTTTGATTGCTTTAATAACACTGTGCAACAAATATAAACTATTTTTAAATAACCACTAGCGACTGAGTGGACAAAAAACAATTATGTACATGTACATGCATTTTAAAAGTTGACATCTGTCAGTCATTTTAAGGAAATTTTAGATATCCCCCTTTTGCAAATTGTTATAGTGACGCTGCATAAGAATTCTTGTAATCCTGAGGGCACTGCTACACGTTCCATATATATTGAACTCGATCTAATATCGCGATATTTATTGAACGTGTAGCATGCAGTATTGATGGATCGCGATCCATATCGCAGAATGGCCTAAATTATGGAATCCAGATAGCGGATCGCGAATCGCGTGATAAATATTGAATGTATAGCATTTTTTTGATATTAGATCGCGATACGTTAATAAGAAGTGAAATAAAACATGAAATAAAAGACGCAGTGCAAAGAATTTAACAAATAAAAAGTAAAAAATTTTATTACATTTGCGTAAACTTTGTTTTAATAAATTGTAATGGCAGAAGATAGTGAAAGCGAGTGGGTTCTGCCGGTGGAATCGGAATTAACAACCGAAAAATTATTCTGAAAAACTTTATTTTTAATTTGGAGGCATTGCCGGAGCAATGTTTTTTTGTCTCAATTCTTGAAAAGCGGACAGAACCTTCCTTCAACCAGCGAATTAGAGGACTCAAACGTTCCATAAAAATATTTTTATATAATTTTTGAGCGAAACAAACAAAACATAATTTGTGTTCAAATGTCTCACACATATACAATTCTTTTTTTGCGATTTTTAATAAGATTATGGGTAACAAAATTTCCTCTACCAACTTATCCCCTAAAATGCAATTTCTCGATTCATTTAAGCACTAAAATATGAATAAGTACGAAATTAAGCTGAGGGGTGGAGGTCATTTAAGCTTCCCCTAAAATTAAGGGCAAATGAAACTTTCAAAGTGCTGTTTTGTAGTTTCCTCTTGCAGCGTTAGTCGTTAGAGCCTTGTTTTGCGTGTTGTACAGTGTAACCAAACGACTGCTGCCCTAGTGTTACGTAATGGCAAGGGAAATTAATTTGCCAAAAACTTCAGCCGGGCCAGGATAACACAAAAGTGAAATAATAGACAGCAATAACAATGACAACACATGATGGTCAAAGGCACAGGTAGACAATCATCATGCGAGAAATGCAACTAATAGGATTTTGATGATGACGATGATGTTGGATACAACGGGGATAGTTTTACATCTGTGTAGAAAACAAATGATGTACATGTTATTTCCCTTGGCTTGGTCTTAACCCCTGGCCATAATCAATTTTTTTTTATTATATTATTTTTGCTTTCCTTTGTCTTAACTCTACCAGCTGGGGGAAACTTTTCAATTGACTCTAATTTTCTGATCGCTGACGGTTGGTCACTTGTTTATTAGGAATTGTTTCATTGTGTTCGAATGTTTGAAGTGTTTTTTTTTCTTTTTCTGCCATTTTAGTTCTTTTATTGTTGGACTTTTATCAAATACCAAGATTGTATGTTTTCATCCATGAAATGAGTTTTTGTGTTTTGTTTTAGCTTTTTTTCTGGAAAATTAATTTTTATACTTATAAATACCACAAATATCACAAACTTACCTCCATAGATAGGGAGGAAAAAATATCTAAGCAGATTGCGTTTTTTGGCAACTTTAGCAAATATAATTAATTTGTCTTGGACAAAATACATAAAACGTTAAATTTTTGGATTAAATATCATATATTCGTTATCCCGCCTCCCACTTTGCATCCAACACCCACTTAACACAATTATGAATAAATATATCCACAAAACTCGCCACAAAGCTATTTTGAGGCACATACTTGTTTATATTTTAAGGTCAGGGGCAGGAGTTCTTTGAAATGAGACCTTTTAATAAATTTATTTATTCATGTTGCATCCACCATTTACATAAGCCGATTTATTTATAAAACCGCATACAAAAGCCAAAATGATCATTTGGTTGGGTTTTACTTTCTGTTTAGGTTTTTTTTTTCAACTTTATTCTCACAGTTCGTATGTGTTTTTATGGTCATTGTGTGGAAGCCTTTTCGGAATGAAAAAAATTTTAATAAATTCATTAAAAAGTTTTATTAATATTTCTGTGTGAAGCAAAAATGAATTAAGAACACATGCTGATTAGGTTCAGGGTGTTATAACAGATATTTTTATCCTCAGAAAATAAATTGGAGAAGCTTAATTTTAGAATATTTAAAGTAAAATATACAGAAAAGCTTAGACAGCGTCTAAGCTTATTATATCATGCGTAAGTCTACCTTTGGTTTAGGTGAAAGCAGGGAAGCCGGAAATGTGCTTTCAATAAAATATTCTCTCCAAAAAAAGACAATCAATAAAAAATTATGAGAAATATTTCCTTAATAAATGTTTCGTAGCAATTGCATGTCAAATAATATACAAATTCCAGACTTGAAGATGCTTTGTAGAAGACAAATGCTCCTCCCAAGAGGGAGTAATAGAGAAAAAATATTTGGGTTAAATATATTAAACTATTAAATAAAATTTAAGCAATCTCAGGACTTCATTATTACACTCTCAGTGCTTAAAAGAAATCCCTTGGAATTAATCTTCTCTTATGAGCCAACCTTCCCATTTTATTCTACTAATTCTTTCCAACTACAAGTAGCAAGATGTAATTGAGATTCCAATTCCGATTAGCAAATTCACTGCAATACTTATTGCAGCATTTAAGCAGTCAATGTTACCTGCATTTATTAAAACTAAAACTTACATCCAACTGTATATGGCCAACAAATATGTGTTGCAATACAACTGATGTATTTGTATCGCATGCTTTAAATCAATTGAGTTAAAGTAAAATTTTGCCAAAATAAGACAAACGGATATAAATAAAAAATATGTAGACGACAAAAGAGTTGAACTTATGGTATTTAATTTAAACTCTGAAGCTCGTTTGGTCCGGTAAGGGGAACTCCAAATGCCCTACTATTTAGAATTAAGCAAACATTTGAGATTAAAATCGTTTATTTCAAAAAAATTTTAAATTGCGAATATATTTCCCTTGCAAAAATATATAATAACATGAAAAAAATTAAAAATTCCGTAAAAATACAAGATTTAGTCACCCTATTAATGATTTACTAATAGTAGAACCATTTGTCATCTGGGTTATATATTACATAAAAATCTAAATTTTAATGTCCAGCTGGAGATTAAACATTACAATAAAATGGAAAATTCACTAAAACCTGAAAGGGAGCACAGCAAATTCACTGTGTAAGTTTCGACTTCAGTGCACTAAAAACTTCGCAAAAATATCAAAAGCTTAAGATTTGTTTAAGTATAAAAAATTAGATCGGGCAAGTGCGGGTCTGCTCAAAACTTTTTTAATTTATGGATTCAAATTGTAAATTAAACCAAATTTTGTTTCATCTCCCATAAATCATACATATATCAAATACAAATAAAAAATTTTCATTAAATTTAGTTTAAAAATTTCCTTGATTTCCCTAAAAATAGGAAACAATATACTGAAATCTAATAAGAATTGGACTTAACAGTTCAGAAGTCCCTGCGATGACTTTTTTACATTTAACAAAAAATCTATTGAGTGAAAAAATACATTTTCTTTAGTAAATGTTCATTAAATTGTGGAATTTATATAAAAAAAATAATAAATTTTAACTTTAGTAAAAGAAATTCCGTTTAGAGAATGTTTTGCTCGATATTAGTTCGCAAAAATTTACTGACTTTAAATTTATAAAAGGTTGTTCATACGTTATCCTACTTTTATAAAACTTTCTTAAAATTAAGAAAAAATATGAAACAGTAAATCTCTTTTCAAGAATATTTCAATGTTTGGGTGGAGACCCTAAATATTCAAATATTCATACACAAATTCTATTATACATAAACTTTCAAATACAATATGGGAATTCTATCTGAAAATTACGAGCCGGTTGAAGACCACTGAGGATTTGGTTGGCGCCAATGTATAAAAATATTAATTATTTATATATATATATATATATATATATATATATATATATATATATATATATATATATATATATATATATATATATATATATATACATGAGCCTTCGCTCAAATAAATATTATTTATTTATTTAAAAATTATAGCACATAATTAATTATGCGATATAAGGAATACATAGGTACTAACAACAATGGTTTTCGACCTAAAATTATTAATTTATATAAGGTTATCAATCTTGCAATGTTTTAAAAGTAACTTAACAGCCTTTATATTGTCTATATTAATTGATTTTAGTAGTTCAGGTAAAAGTAAATTTCCGAAAAAAAAGAATCTGAGAGTTTTTAATAAATTCACAATTAAAAATCAAATGATTTATATCAATAGGTGTATTGCTGTTGCATAGATGGCATTGTTTCTGAGACGATCCGCTTAGTATGTGTTGATGAGTAATGAAAGTATGTCCCATTCTTAGACGACTGTAAATTTGTAAATCTCGTCTTGATGCTTCTTTAGGAAATAACGGCTTTATTTTATGTGGGTTAAACATTTTATAATGATGCTGATAGTTTGACCAACATTTAACCGATTCTTCTCTAATATTGAAATACATATATCATGCGTCTAATATTGTTTTTGGCTATTGAAGGATATGTTATGATTGGGGCAAATGTGGCGTATTTGGCCTCTTCATCAACCAGAGTGTTCCCAATGATACCAGCATGACCAGGGATCCACATAAGTTTGAACTTCGTGGGGAATTTTATCAACAAATCCCTTATTTTAGATACCATAATATTTTCATTACTCAAGTTTTGAATAGCTAACACAGCTGATTTGGAGTCTGAACAGATTATAAATTTGCCGGCGTTGTTTTTGTATTTGGTCAAGGTATGAAGAATTGCTGTGGCCTCAGCGATGAAAATACTATAGTCTCCATCAAGTGTAGCTAGAAATTCTGTCTCCAAGGAGTGATTAATCAGGGCAAAAGATGTGGAGGAGGGTGTTTTAGAGCCATCGGTATAAACAAGGTTCCAGTTACGAGTTTTATACTTAGTAGATATTTCGTTGAATAGTGAAATAAATACGCTGTTGGGTGTTGTATTTTTGGGGAAGAGCATTAAATCTTGGATGTGTTTTTCAATTTCCAAGGCGGTTCAGACGGTGTATATGCTTTATGAGGTGTTAATTTTATTCCCATTTCAGAAGCAAATTGTAGAGCCAAATATATAGTGGATGGATAACATGGGATTTTTTGAGATAAAATAGTACAAATTTTACCTAAAATATTTGGTTCGGATGGTAGTACAATATTTGTTATGAGATAGGTTGTAAGTAATTTAAAACGCTCCTTTAATGTAGGTAAACCCGATTCTGCCATTAAATTCATAATGGGAGTTGTTTTAAGAGCTCTAATTGCCATTCTAATAGCTTGATTATATATTGGGTATAATTTTTTAAGCTGCGACTTAGAAGTTTTGCCGTATATGTTATTATTGTATGCATTATTGTATGCTTTATTTAGTCTATGGATTAATAAGATCCTTACAGACAACAATATTTAAGAAGAAAAGTTACATGTAATTATATAAAACTAAAATAGTTATTTAAATATAAAAATTAAATTAAAAAATATAAAACTAAACTAATTATTTAAATATAAAATTAAATTACGTTTAATCACATTTATGTTAGAAGACATATCAATAACATTATACAATTCATTGAAGCTACAACAAATTTTACGGAAAGGATAAGCATTAGCATAGTTTTGGCGAAAATATTGCAGTGCCAGAGGATGATATTGACGTAGGGATCGTTGCGGTACGTTAAACGTCAGCTCATTTACCAGAAATTCGGAACAGATGTCACCATTTATAAGTTTAATAACAAATATTGCATTTAAAACTTTTCTGCGGCTCTTCAATGTAGGCAATTTAACTTGTTTTAATCTGAATTCATATGATGGAAGATTTGACGAACGGTTAGGGTATGTATTACGCAATATAAAAAGTAGAAACTGCTTATGTACGGACTCTAAACGATCAATGTGGATGTTATAGTGAGGGTCCCAGATGACAGAACAATATTCAAGAATAGGCCTCACCAAGGAAGTATATAGTTGCCTCGTTACTGCTGGATCATTAAATTCTTTGGCCCAGCGTTTAATAAATGCAAATACACCACGTGCCTTATTAATGCACGTATTTATGTGGTTGATAAAGAGAAGCTTTCGATCAAACAGAACTCCAAGATCAAGAAACTCATCAACGCACTCCAATAAGCAACTTCCTAAAGTGAAATATCCACTAGAGTTAACTCTTCTGGAGAAAGGCATATGTTTGCATTTTTTGACATTTAAAGCCAAAAGGTTCTCCTTACACCAAATAAAAAATGAGTCCAAATCTCGCTGCAGGTATGACTGACCAAGTTGATCATCCGAATTCAAAAATATCTTGACGTCATCAGCATAGATTAGTATATCAGAAAATTGTACTGATGATGGTAAATCGTTGATAAAAAGCGAGAAAAAAATGGGCCCAAGGTGACTACCCTGCGGAACGCCAGATTTAACATATATTTTTTTAGAAAGGACGTTTATGAAGCGAACGCGTTGGTGTCTTCCTTCCAGATACGATTTTATCCAATTCAAAGTTCTATTGGAGAATCCCATTAAATACAATTTCCGCAACAAGAGGTAGTGATTTACTCTATCAAAAGCCTTGCTGAAATTAGTATAAATAACATCAGTATGTTTTCCATTTGTGAATCCCTGATTAATTATTGTAGTTAAATGCAGCAGATTAGTTGAAGTAGAATGACCTTTGCGAAACCCATGTTGAGATGGTGTTAAAAAAGATGATATTTGGTGGCAAAGAGGCTCACAAATACATTGTTCAAATAGTTTTGGAATAGAACTTAGCTTGGCAATACCTCTGTAATTGTTTATACTTGACTTACAGCCAGATTTAAACAATGGTATAATATACGACTCTTTCCATAGTTTAGGAAAATAACCATACTTAATTGACAAATTGAAAAGAATAGTAAGAGGGTAAGACAAATTTTCAGCACAATTCATCAGAATACAGTTTGGAACGCCATCAGGACCACTAGATGTTGAGAACTTTAGTTTCTTTATAAAAAAGATGACGCTAGATGTATTGATACAGGGAAGCATAATTGGTTGTTGTTCTTGTATAGGAAATGGATAGTTGCGTGATGCATCGTATTTAGCGTCAGAATAATTTGAGGCGATGAAATCAGCGAACATATTACTTATTACAGGTGCCTCAGAAGATTCTATCCCAGAAAATTTCATAGTAGAGGGGTAGCTATTAGATTTTCTTTTGGTATTCACAAATTTATAAAACGATTTTGGATCACGTGTAAGATTTTGTTTTATATTATTTATATAATTTTTGTATAGCCTCAGATTAAGTAAATTGTACTCTGCCCGCAACTTACAGTATTTTATATATTCAATTGCCGACGACGTAGACTTATATTTGTTATAATGTTTGTTTTTTTGATTTTTCAATCTTGATAACATTTTAGATGCCCAAGGAGGGCCAGATGATGAAGTAGCGTAGTGCTTTGGTACACACTCATCCATATAATGCTTTAAAATTGTATAAAATGTGTTAATAATTCGATCTATGGCATCGGGAGAATGATCAGATAAAGAGAGGATATCAATCCAGTTTGTATTGGTTAACAAAAAGTTTAGATTTTCGTAGTTAGCTTTAGTAAAACAATACTGTTTAATACGAGTTTGGCTTCGTCTAGGATTTATGTTGAACTGGAAATTACATTTTAATTCGATTGTGGGGTGATACCGGTCCTCCGGGCTAGAGATTGGGCTGTGACGAGACGGAGTACATTCAGTGGGTTCATTTACAAATATCAGGTCCAGTAATCTGTTAAAGTCATTGAAGATACTATTTACTTGAAAAAGACACGCATCAGATAAGTTATTTAAAAATTCTTCAATAAAGTTATTCGTGTTCATCGGAAAGTAACAGCAGGACTCAGGTAAAAATTTCCAAGTCAGAAATGGTAAGTTAAAGTCCCCAAAAACAAAAATAGAGTCTTCGGGATTTGATAGGAGAACGATGGATTTAATGGCTTCAGAGTGCTGAAGATATATCGCTTGGTCAGAGTTCGGTGGAATGTATGAACATGTAATAAAGATTTGTTTATGATTAAGATTTATTTTTACACTAATAAATTCAATATTGCGTGCAGTATCCAATTTAATTTCAAGAGTAGGCCAATGATTTAATACAGCAACCAAAACTCCACCTCCAGTAGTGTCAGTTTCTCTATCTCGTCTATATATATTATAATTATTGCAAAAAATTTCGTTATTTAAGATGTTACTATGAAGCCATGTTTCGGTGAAGACAATTACATGATGACAAAACCCAAGACTTTTAATAAATAAATCAGATAATTTAGATTTAATTCCATTAACGTTCTGATATACAATATTTAATTGATTATCACAAGAGTGGATTAGTTTTTTGAGTTATGAGTTGTATTTTCAGGCAATCGAGCAATATTTGTGGGTCTGTGATTATTATTGCTAGTAAATTCACGTATTATGGCGTTATAAGGCCAAAAATTTGGATCAACTATAATATCAAATACATCAAAAGGCACCATGATCTTAAATGAAGCAATACTTCGCTGCTGAGCATATTTAAATTTGTAAGCTGTAATGTCAATATCACGGTTTAATTTATTTTTTATGTAGTAGACAATGTCATTGGTTGTAGTTTCATAGGCAAAGCGCGAGATAAATATTGATTTCTTAGGAGGTATCACTATTAAAGGACGAGGTATATCATTATTTCTTGCAGCATTGTTAGTTGAGACACCATGTTGAGTAACCACGGATAAATGTCTGGTAGGAGCGGCTGCAGGCGAAATGGTATTATCAGCAGTAATCTGGGTCAGGCCTAAATGTTGTGGTGGAGTAGGTGATGAATTGTTAAACTGGCTGTCAAATAGCGGAGCAATATTTAGTGGTGAAGTAGCAGCAACATTATTAGAGCATGACGTAGAGTTCGGAGCTACGGATTTAGTAGTTTGCAATGGAACTGATTCAGTTAACACTTCATTTCCTTCAGGAGGTGATGGTCTATTTAAATCAGCTACAAATTTATCTAATTTTTTGTATTTAGTAAATAGTTCACCATATTTATTAAATTTATTTTGTAACGCATTGAATTCAGCATTAATTTTATTAAACTCCTCCTTAGAAGATTTAAATACGTTATAAAATTCTACGCTGATAGTTTTACAACCCGGACAAGTCCAGTGAAGGCTTTTGGTTGAATCGTTTAAAGCGTCAGCATCACGAGGTTTGAGTCCGCAACATTTTATGTGGCACTGGCCAAGACATAACCAACATAACACCATACGATCATTTCCAGTTATTGAACAGCTTACATTTAAACAGTTCATATTACAAACAAAGATAGGTTGCACAATACGGAAAATTTTAATTTGAAAATTTGGTAGCACTTAAAGAGTAGCTGTGATAAATGAAACACTACGGATTTTTAATAAAAGTGTAATGGTATTACTTTTAGATTGTTTGTTTGTTTAAAATTTTATGTTTGTTGTAATTTTGGTGGAAGAAGAATACAAGTATTAATTTGTTGTTGGTTAATTTGAAACTGTTCCCAACACAGACGAAAAAAGCACTGTTGACGATTTTAAATGTTTGATATTTTGTTGTAATATTTATGTATATTGTATTGTTTTTTTTTTTTTTTTTTTTTTTTTATTCCCCTTCCCTTCTTTCTCTTTTTTTACAGAAGTGACGATTTATGAATTTAAAAACATTCAAATTAAGGGAAAAAAGTCTAATATTGTTTATGTAATATATCTCTTATTAAAAAAAGAACACAAACAAAATGTAATCCACAATTAAAACAGATTTGTACGGCAATAACAAAACAAAAACGAAAATTTATACAGAGCGACAACAAAAGTACGTGTCAATCTTACGGCAGTTGATAAATTGTAATTGTTAAGGCCATAGTCCAGTTTACCTAATATGATGCTCCTTATGATATTAATAGTAGTTCTAGGGTGGGAGCCACTTCGTCTAGCTGTAATGTATTTTATAACGTGCAGTCTTTTAAAAAGTCTTTCCTTTAAATATTCAATGTGAGCACACCACGTGTAAGATTTGTTGAAAATTATACCTAGAATTTTCAATGATTCATCTTTACTGATTGTATTTCCACGTAATGTAATATCTATTAGACTGCAAGAGCGTTTTTTACACATGTGTAAGAGTTTGGTTTTTTCAAAAGATATTTTGACACTAGTCCGATTGCACCAGTGGCTCAATGTGTCAAATAAAATGTTAATTTCATTTTGAAAATCTGAATTATTGCTGTGCTTGTATATTAAATATAAAGCGTCTGCATACATGACGTGTTTGAAGTATTTATGTTCCCGAATAATTATATTTATTTTATTTGTAGCAACCAGAAACAAAACTACAGACAATGGTGAGCCCTATGGGATCCTATTGTGTAGTGGTTTGATAGATGAGTATTGGTTGTTTGTCTTAACTGTTATTTTTCTCTTGGTTAGAAATGAGTAGACATAATTTAAAATATGTCTTCCAAGTCCCCATTCTTTGAGTTGAGATATGATTGAATGTATACCAATGCGGTCAAATGCTCTTTCAAAATCAATAGATGTGATGGATACATGGTTATGATGTGATAAAGTCGACGCCGATATGTGGTCTATATAAACCAGCGCATCAGCGGTACTTTTGTTGGGTTTAAAAGAATTAACGAAATTGGTCTGTAACCCTCAAGCCTGGTATGATCTTTGTTTGGTTTTGGTATTGGAATTATAGTGGAGGTTTTCCAGTCTTGGGGTATAACACCAGTAGAGAATATTAAGTTGTATAATTGGTGAAGAAGGGATAATATGCAATTCGGAAGTTGTTTTATTATTGGGTAAGATATTTTGTCGAAACCAGGTGTTTTTCCCTTTAAGGTGGAAAGTGTTGATTCTATCTCGAACATAGTAATATTTTCTTTCAAAAGTTTTGATGATTGGCTAAGTTCGTAGTCGGGAGAAATATTAAGTGTCTCTTTGCAGTATCTAAAGTCCCTACTAAAATTGTCATCACCCGATTGACTTGACCAGGTTTCAGCAAAGAGGTTAGCGATTTCTGTAGAATCGGTAATAGTGCAGCTGTTATGTTCTATAAATCGTATACTTTTGTTGACATTAATTCCATTAAGTTTGTTTACAGTGTACCAAATTTTGTCAAGGGGAGTGTGGGGTCCTATTTGTTTGGTGAATACAAAAAAGGATTCTTTTTTGGCAAGTTTGCTTTTGAATTTGAATAAAGCATTTGCTTTTTTGTAGGCTAGTAAATGTGCAGAGGTAGGATGTTTTTTAAAGTGATTGAAAAGTTGTTGTTTAGAAATTCGAAGAATTTGTAGCTCATTTGACCACCAGTACGTGTATTTATGTTTTCTATTGTTGGAATGGGGGATGGAGGAGTTGGCTGCCGCTCTTATTGTCTTCAAAAGCCATGCAGCTTCTTTGTTCGGATTGGTTGATAGGTATCTGTTGGGTGCATTATTTAGAAAAATTTTAAATTTAGCCCAATTGGCTTTTTTAGTATTGAAATATGTATTATTTGTTTCTATATATTTGAGTGGACTGTACTTTTTGTGTGGTTATATGGATGGGGAAGTTATCACTGCCATGTAATTGGGAAGAAATATTCCATGTAGTATGGGTAGATAAGTCAGGGGTGATTAAAGACAAATCAATGTGTGTGAATGTTGCTCTAGTTGAAAAATGGGTTGGTCTGCCGTCATTTAATAATACTATGTTGGAATGGATAAGAATATTTTCAATTAAATGACCTCTCTGGCTTGTGTATGGAGATCCCCATAGTCTGGAATGCGAGTTGAAATCACCTAGGATAATTGTGTTGCGATCATTGACGGATAATATAGCTGATAGCTCTGTAGATGGTATAGGCTTAGTTGGGTGTAAGTAGATTGATAAAACTTTAAGGTTAAAACCAAAAAATACATCAATATCTACGTAAAAGTCTGTTACTTTCGAGATATTATATCTAAGATTGTTTTTAAAAAACAACGCTGCACCACCACGTCTAACAGTAGTACTGTTTGATAGTGCTGCAATATAACCGTCAATTTTTATGGGATTTGTATCGTGGTGGGTTTCCTGTAGAGCAATAATATCTGGTGAGTTATCTTTTATCAGAAAACGAATTTCTTTTTTCAGCAAACGAATTTCTTACTCGAACTATATAATTTATCTTAAATTCTAGTTTGTAAATTTCCTTAATTTGTTATCAAATCAAAGGGAACTAATGTTTTTATTGGAGGGAGGAAATAATACACTTTTAAATTTTTTCACTTTAGCCCACTACAGTGGGCTAAAGAATTGTAAAACTAATTTTTACTGCTTGAACCATGATGGATTCGAACTTGCAACTTTCTGTTTGAATGTTCAGCACTCGCTATCGTGTATCGAGGCATTATGCTGCATAATTTATGCAAAGGCATAAGAAAATATATGTTTTAATGAATATGCCCCAGTTTAAAATTCATAAAATTCTTGTAAAGAGTAAAACTTTACCAATTTGTATTTAATTTTAAGTTTCTAGTAAATTTTCTTAAAATCAAATAAGTCGCGAACTCAGATCCTTAGAAAAATTGTCTCTTGATTCTATGAAAATTTAAATAAATGTATGGAAAAGTATGAAGAAAATTGGAGAAAACCACGTACAGCATTTAAGTACTGGTATATTACATCTTCTCAACTATTTGCGAGTAAAACATTTTCTAAGCTAAACCACTTTTAGTAAAATAGATTCCTAAAATGCATACAAAAAATCAAACGTTTGTTGTGGCTTTAGCTCTTCATATGCCGACATTTCATTGGTTGCTAAAACCAAATCGTCAGTGAAGTTTAAGCAGTTTGAAAACATTCAACCTCGGATGTTTATGCCACATAAATCAAATACAATATGAGAATTTCAATATTGGGTAGAATATCCCAAATAATGAATTTTCAATATTAGGTATAAATTCCTAAAATTATTATAATTTCAGATTTACTAAACCCAACCCAAAAATTGGGAAAACTGATTTTTTCAATAACAATTGCACTGTTGGGTATTGTTACCATTGGTGATCATAATGGAGCACTAAAGCTTTAAACAACAAGCCATTTTATTGGCCCATTTTTTCCGTTTTCCTGAAATTCTTAGTAATCCTTTGAAGAATTTAATAATTTTTATCTGTAACAAATAAACTGTTCCCTTTGTAATTTATTTAAAAAAATATGAAACAAGCACTTGGTGCACTTGGTCCAACAATTTTGCCAATTGCACTTGTTTAACAACCCTATGTGATCCTCTACGCTCAATAATAGGGTATCCGGCCAACTTTTTCAAATCAGAGATACTTTCAATCCTTTAATAATAGACATGTTGATAATAGCATGTTTCCACGACAACTTGAATCTCCTGTTTCGCTTTCTGAAGCAAGTTTATGAATCATGCTCTTTACACGACTAATCTACCTGCTTCGATTTTATAATTTTTTTTTCTTTCCATTGTTTTTTAACTTTTATAAAATTTAAATAAATTAACTTTTCACTGAATTCAAATTTATTATTACGCCTAGGAAACTTTTCACTTTTAAATTTATTTGTTTACAAAAATATTTAATTTTTAAAAACTAGTGCAGATAAACTTAAGACAAAAATTAGAGAAGAGAGGATTTTTTCTTGATTCGCAAGTAGATTCAATATGAATCTACCTGCTTCGCTCTCAAAATTTTGTATGGCGAAGCAAGTTGATTCGCTCATGATTGGGTGTGAAGCAAGAATAGAGAGCGAAACAGGTGCCGTGGAAACATGCTATAAAGCTGCAGCTCGATGAAATTGATTTCTTTATACGTGTAGACATTAAAAAATGAGAAAAATTTTGTCTAAATTTGTGTTTAAAATAGTTTCTCTCCCGGGCATATCTTTCTTGTCATTATTTATGGCAGAAACCAATTTTTGTTTGTTTTTATATTAGTAATAAGATTTTTATTTTTAGCATTTTTGTAGAGTTTTGTGATATTTTTCAATATAAAAAACCAGTACAAAGCATAACTCTCAAAGAAGTCATGAAAATGCTAAGATTAAGATCCAAGTGTAGGCTTCTTATTGCAGGATGTTCTTTGTTTTGATTCTTTGTCACCGATTTGAAGTAAGTAAATTTGTATGTTCTTAAAGAAAATTTTATTTATTTCTTATCACCGGGAATAGATTTTGCATCTGGAAGGGATACAAATTTTGTCATTAATCAACACTTTTTTCTTTATGTGAAAGTAAATATATTGATTATAAATCGAAGAAACATAATGTTTAATGTCGATTTAGGCAACGAGGCATCTTTATTATTTAATTGAAAAAACATTTCAAAATGTAAAGCAGATTTGTTGAAGTAATTCGATTATTAATCAGAAACGAGTCAACTTAACTTGAAGTTGAAGAGATGCACTGATGGATTTTAAGAAGCAATGAAAATGTCGTTCCGAAAATTAGTGAAATTTTTCACTAGATATTTCCATACACTTGGTGATATAATTCTTCTTATTAACCGTTGTTTTGTATTTTGGATAAGGACTTGATTGGCGATATAGACCCTGTTAGAGTGAAGGTGGCCTTGTTTTGTTGTTAAACCTGACCATATCCAGCATGTTGTTGTGGATAAGGGAATCTGTTTTTCTATGCATCTTAGCACATTGTGGCATATCCCCGAACAACAAATATGGATGACGCAAAGCTTGCTTTTTATCCATCATCATATTTGGGATATACACTATTTTTCTCGCAACGTCCCCACCATCGTAAATTTATAGGAAAGGGGATCTTCCGCCTACGTAAATTACCCATTGTAACGTAGCATCCACTACTTTGGAATGGACCTGTTTGATCATTAACCACAAGTTTCTTTACCTTATTGAACCTCGCAACACGTTTCTACTTTCCACCAAACTTTAATCCCTGGCTTTAAGGGAATATATTTGGTGAAGAGCTGTTAGTCGATTGTTAAACTCTCACTTAATATGTACGAGTAACATGATGAAAGGTTTATATTGAAAATATACAAATATAAAAATATAGAAAATATAATTATTAATATAAAAGCGGAAAAGTGTAAAGGGGTTCCTAGGCACCCCATAATTGACTAACATATATTTGTTTGCTTATTGACCGTAGGGTTAACAAACTAATGTAATGGCAATTCGTTTGTGTCTTAATGAATTTTCGGTTTCAATTGTACTCCGGAATAGAAAAATTTATAGAGCCCTTAATATTGAAATTTCTCGGTATTACCTAAAGTTTACTGACGATTGGATTTATTGACCAATGAAACTTTGAAATGCGAAAAGCTAAAGTTACAACAAACAAATTTGAAAAACTCAATTTAATAGTATATTTTGAAATTTAAATTAAATGAATATTGGGAAATATTTTTAGAACCACCAAATTTTGCACTTTTGTCAATTTTGTAAAGGAACTTTAAAGTTAAGCCTTAAGGTAAACGAAGTTTTCTCGGCCCTACTTTAAAAATGTTGCTTATCCTGATCAAGTAGAACGATATTAGCGTAGGTACCCATAGTAAGGCTGCGGCAAAATCCCCTTTGCAGGTCTATACCATATAAAATTTGTTTTATGAATGCCAGGTGCCTCTGAGGGAAGCCCTGTACCTCTGAGGAAGATGCTACTCTGCGCACAGAAGCATGGAAGTATAAGTGGCAACAGCTGGCCAATGCTGGAGCCTGATTGTGGAATTGGTATAATCATACAGACCCAATAGATTAACGATTTCGCTTGCGGGATTTTGAGTCTATTACTTAAATGTACATACATACATTTACATACATACATATATAGTGAGTACAATTGGCAGTGAAACTATTTTGCATGCATGATCATGTTCGATTTTGTTTTCGTATATCTCTTTGATTTCTTTTGTATTATACATACTTAAGTATATTATCAAAAAAGGATTATGTTCATACACATATAATGTAAATGAAATTGAATAAATAAGACCAGTATCAAATCTCTAAATAACATTTACTACACGTATGTAAGAAACACATCCTTTAGAAAGGATATTTGTAAAAACTATTAAACAGGATATAAAATATATCCTTCATAGAAATTTTTTCTAATGAACATTTACTCAAAACGAAATACAACAAAGGCATCCTCAAAAACATAAAAATCCTTAAAATAAAAATACCATAAAATTAACTTTAATATTAAAAAAATAAATTTTAATTGCTGTCTTATTTGAAAACTACTGACAAAACTAACCTGCCATCGATATGACCACATCAGATCTGCTGTTCTAGATGGGACTCCTCGGTATCAGCTACATAAGTGTACTTATTGTGGTTTTGATTGGACACTGCCACATAGAAATCCATGCTAGGAAATTGAGTTTTACTTTTAATGACTTCTGTAGAAACTGTTAGAGTGAAGATGAGACTTATTGAAAACACCTTCTACCTCAGCCCTGCACTTTCGATGCAGCCCGTTGCTAGTATCTGTCCGAAATATAACGGCATCAAGGGAACAAACTTGTTGTTCCAGACATCAGGGTGGCTTAGCACTGCATCCAACTACGGTGCTTAAACTAATTGTCTCTTGTCATCTCTTGTATTGTCCAGCCTCACTTCAAGGAAGACAAAGGGACCTTGGAGGTCCCAAAAGGGCCATTTTATATCTAACTGCCGACCTGATTAATAGGATGTAACATGCCCGAGCGTAGTAACTGAAAAATAATTCAAAAAAGTTTAGTTTTAAATTTATATAGATGACGAATTTCTCTTACAGGGATTCTTCAGAAAGCATTTTCATTTTCAATTTGCTAAGAAAATTGTGAATATTAAGAAAACTCAATAAGATGAATTGACTAAAAATGAACTGACGAAAATTACTCAAAAATACAAAAGTTGCAATTCTTTCATTTTTTTTCATTTTTTATCGACGAAAAACTCAATTGAAAGTTAGTATTTATGAAAATGTATCACTTCAAAATCGTGTCACACTCCTTCTTATCACATTGCACTTATTGTTTCATAAATATTTTGAATTGCCCCTCTATTTTTTATGGGAAAATTTAATTAAATTCTAAAAATAAATAACATCTGTTACATTAGCATTAAGAAACTTTATCTACCTTCAAAATAGCATTAAGAAACTATTGACAACAACATTTACTCACGCTAAAATCAAATGTGATGCAAGTTTTTATCCAAGCGAACTTGTTGCCACTGCTGCTTGCAACTTTGATGTTGAAATAAACAACCAGTACAAAGCAGCAACATGTGCATTTGAAGCGCATTCGCTAAATTTTGTTTGGCTGATTGTCATATTCCATTCCTTAAGATTGCATTTATTTTATTCGTTTACCAGTGTTGTGAGTTACTAGTGAATGAGCGAGTCGATTGGTCTACTGACTTACTGGCCATCATTTAAAGCATGAAATGCAACTGATGCATATAAGGCTGTTACCTAGTGTTTGCTGCAGCTACTGTGTGCTCTAACGTTTGTTTGCTCACAGTTTGATTTTTATTTTGTTTATTTATTAATTTGGCTTTCGACGTTTGTACAAGTGGTTGGATACAATTATTGCGACACTTACATAAATTAAAACGCGTTTTATTTTTTTATAATTTTTCATTCAATTATATAGAGGCACTGGCTAGTGAACGTTTGTTGAAAGTGAGTTTTTCAGCCAATTCTTATATTATATTTTTAATTTTATTTATCAGTTACATTTTTGCAGAGTTTGATTTCAGTTTACTGGTCGGCATTTTGACTATAAAATCAACTATCATTTCAAAAAAATAAAATAAAATTTTATTACGACAATGAATTTCAAAAATATTTTTGCAATATTTTCAATATGTCTCGCGGGCCTTGTAAGAAGTGAAGATAATTTTTTAACAGATTCGCGTAAGTGTGGTGAAAGTCTAATGAGTAAATCAAATATTTATGTTTATGATTTGTGTATGTCGACAAACTGATATCTCTTATTAGAAACGCACAAAAAAACGCACAGAATTATTTCTATGTAATACAACCGTCAAAAAAAATTTTCGAAGGAATTTTTTAAACCATTGAAAATGTGCAGAAAAAGAAGCAGCCTTAGCGACTAATTACAAGCCTCCATATTCACAAAAATAAAATCTAAAAACAAGGTTAAGAAAGTTTTAATGCAACTAAATTAATCGGGAATTTATTTAAAACACTTATCTCCAAAGAAATAATCGCATATGTACACTTATGCCAGCGTTTTTTTTCAATCCTGGAAGCAGTTCTGTGGCCAAATCTGATGAATAGGGTACCGAGGCATGATTCTTTTCGGCCAAAAAATTACGAACAAAACTTCAAGATAATACTGATTAGCCGTACAAGCATGTGGCAAGAACTCATGATGCGGTACGCGACGGTAATCGAAGAAAACAGTGGCAAAACCTTGACATTTGATCTTTTAATTAAATCTGGATCATCCTTAACGTCATTCAACATTTCCTGAGCGATTCCCATGCGACAGTTTTTTGTGTTAAAAATTTAGCAATTTTGGAACGAGCTTCGCTGCCACATGCTTCATGCCAAAACTTTGCGAAGAAATTATAAGGCATGAGCCAAGCGATATGCCAAGATCCTCTGCAGCTTCTCTAATGGCTCTTCGACGATTATCCATAACAATTTTCTTCACTTTCTCAACATTTTCATCGGTTTTTGATGTGATGGAGCTTCCAGAGTGAGCGTTGTCATGCACATCTTCTCGACATTCTTTGAAAAGCTTGTACCACTTGCAAACATTTTTCTGACTCAAAATACAATCAGCATATGTCACTCTCAACACTTCAATGGTTTTTGAGCACTTAATTCCATTTTTTACAGAAAATTTATGCAAATTGATTGCTCCATTTTTTTCCGAAGCAGAAAATCGGCCAACTACCAAAACCTGTCTAACTGCCTCTTAATATATTAATATTTTGATGGCATTCCCTCATGAATTCATAATGAGTCAAAATTTCTTAAATTCATTCATATTGTGAAGAAGATGCATTGAATTAAAATTTGGCTGAATTCATGATAATTAAAAATTTTTAGTTCATATTATTTAAAAAAATATGAACTAAATTAAAACTTGAATTAATTGATTATACACTAAAATTTTTTTAATTGAAAGAAAACATTGAAAAAATTTTAAAAACTAATTTTTGTTTCTCATAATTGTTTCATCGAACAAACCTGGGGGCAAATTACGGCATTCGATATCGATCGAAATTTCAAACAAAATTTTCTTGAATTGTATTGAAATTTCGATCGATATCGAATGCCGTAATTTGCCCCCTGTTTTATTTTTGTTTTCAAAGATTTTTTTGTTTATAATGAATTAATTCAAAATTTAGTTCAGTTCCCACTTTCGGTAAAATTAATGACTCAAAAATTTTTAATATATCATGAATTCATTCGAATTGATTTTCTTCACAAAGTAAAATACATTCCAAGGATTGTTGAAATATTGTAAATAAACTCATATATTTACTAAATTTTAATTTTGGAAAAAAATTAATTAAAATTTTTATCACTCATGACAAAGAGTAAATATAAATCATTCCTTTACAGATCTGATGCTGGTACATATGTTAAAAAAGAAGCAATTTTTCCAATCAAAATACAGAATTTTAATCAGTAAAAACAGCCAAGTCCAAAATATTCTTAAAAAATTTTTATAAAAATTGTTAATAAAAAATAACCATCAAAATTAGAAAATAACTTTCATTTAAAATATTTGTGACTAAAAATAAAAAAAAATAATTATTAGAAATAAAAAGAATTAAAAACCAAATTTTTTAAATAAGGGTGATGAATAGACTTCTTGTATAAATTTATCAAAAAACGTATCCTTTAATCAGAAAAATATTAAATTGATCTATAGCAGGAATGCCCGAACATTTTTTAAGTGTGCACTACTGCTAGCGATAGCAAAAATTTTAAATAAAATTGATTGCAAAAAAAAAAATTAAGATTTCGCGGAAAAGAATTGGTATTAAATTTTCTAGTTTTTCTTTAAACCAAAGATTGGTTAGACAACTTCATATCATTAAATAAATAGTTTTGGTAACAATTGTTACCAAATAACGACTGTGGTCTTAGCGAAAACCACTTTCTCATTCTTGCTACATGCAATTTTAAGAAGTATCGTAGCGAAAATCCTTCCGGAACAAAATCTAAGTAACAAATAATTTTATTATTTTTATTTTTTTAAATTTAAAAGTATCAACTGCCGAATATTGCTCCTAGTACACATGTCCCCAGTTTTCGATTAATAAATGTTCGATTATTAAAAAAAAAGCTTATAACATCTATAACTATAATTCTAGTAACATTTACAGGACGAGTTCAATTACCAGGTGGCGCTGATAGTTTGTTTTTCTCATAATTGGATGTTCATATGTCAAAAACTTTTAACTGTGCAAAAAAATTGTAGGAAAATTTATAATTCTTATGCAAAATTTTTCTCAAATAAACTAAAAAAATGATGCGTGAACTATATAATCTAATTATTTATTAAAAGACAAAAAATAATAGATTTAAATTAAAAACAAATGACGTTGAATTAAGGCCACGTGAATTCGCCTTTCGTACATACGAGTACATTGATAAAAATTATAGAACAAGATTTTAGGTGTCTCTGAATTAGTTGGCTTTGGCTGCACGGTTTTATGAAGAACTATCAGAATGGAAAATGTGTAATTGGCACGTCTCCCTGTAGTAAATTGATTTGAAGAAATCATTTAAAAGTTCAATGTTTGGACTTAGTAGTCAAACTTTAATAAAAATCGAAAATACATAAAGGAATCATCTTTAATTAAGCGAGTGAAATTTTCAACTTTCAGTTGCTATCGAAATAAATTTACAGATTATTTTATTACATGCATTAACGAACATGGAGCCAGGATCTTCAATCGTTTGTAGTTTTAAGAGATTAGAATCTTATGTGAGAGTCGAACCCACAGATTGCGCACTGAGAGAGGCATCAAATATTCATAAATTGCTTGTTACAAATAAAGGGTGTTCCAACCATAATGCACGATGTTAGTTTCTCGCGCAAAAAAGAGCCATTGTTTCATTGGACGTGTGGCGAGTATCACCACCCTGTTGGAACCATATATTGTCCAGGTCCATATCCTCAATTTCTGTCTACAAGAAATCCGTTATCATCTTGCGGTTTCGAACACCATTTAAGGTAACTGCTTGGCCGACCTCATTTTCGATGACGACGCCAGCCCATAAGCCGAACTAAACAGTCTCTCTTTGTGGGTGCATCGGCTTTTCAACAATCATTAGTGGATTCTCATTTACCAAAATCTGGCAATTCTGCTTGTTAACGAATCCACTGAGGTGAAAGTGTGGATCGTCTTTGAAGACAATTTTTCTGTCTGCTGAACCAACCAACCGTTCGGCGACGTTTGAAATGGTCATTGGGCTTCCGCTCTTGATTCAATTGAACCTTGTAATCGTGTAAATTCAAATCTTTATTCAAAATTCGCATCAGCAATGTTCGTGAGATGTTCAATTGTTGGACACGACGACGAGTCGATGTTGAATGCTCTTCTGCCACACTATCGCGAACAACAACAATGTTTTCTGGAGAACGAACTGGGCGAGCATGCAGATGTGTTTTTACATTTCCTACAACCAATTGCGCACAATTCTTCCGATTATACTGTCCAAAAAATCATGAAATGCACGAAATTAATTTTGATTTGAACTCCCATTTTTTAGCGCGCAGTTCAAATGTGTACCTGCCATGGTTAAATTTGTCAAACAGTGAAACAAAGAAATTTCAAATTAAGTTGTCAAATTAACTTGACGTTAATGTGTGATTCACAATTAACATTCTTCGTTATGGTTGGACCACCCTTTAGCTAAAATATTAAAAGTCTTGATAAATGATTATAGAAGGAAAGGTACAAAATAAGCCAACAGAATAGTGCATGAAAACTCTTAATATTGAAAAGTACAATAAAGAAAATTTTGAAGCAAAAAATAAAAAAATCCTACACGCTAGAGGAAAATTTTTAAACATATAAAAATTAAAAAATCAAAATGATGAATCTGAAACCGCATGAAACAGACCCATAAACAGCAAAATTTAATTTAAAAAAGAAATAAAAATGTAATGAAGCAAGTCACAAAAAATTTAACTTAAAAAAGCGCTTAACTTCTAAAAAGAGAAAAAAAAAGTTATTTCTTCCAAGGGAGAAACGCCAGGACATAAAGGACACTTACGCTTAAGGCTTACAAGGGACAAATTTTTAAAAACCATTAGAACTTGCAGAAAAAATCAGAAGAAAATGAAATAGAAAAAAAATCCAAGAAATCGTTGACATCGTGGACTATGACCGATTTAAGAAGAAGCTTAAGAGTAATTAAAAAGTAAAAAATAAATTAGTGAATCTGGAAAGCCGATATGCTATTTGACGGAAGGGAAATTGGAATTTATTTAAAAATAAATTTTTTAAATTCGAAAAATCTACAACGTATTCAGTAAAAATATTGCTGATTTTTGCTCCACATACACACAATATCATCTCAAAAAAAAAAAAAATAAATAATAATAATAATAATAATAATAAATAAAATAATAAATAAATAAATAAAAATTTAGCACCACGCAACGTCGTTATCTCGTGACTAATATTTTTTCAGAAATCGGGAAAAAATCAATAAATTGCTAAAAACTAAAATAAAATGTCAGGTAATCACTTCAGTATTACCCAAGAGGAAAATACATACGCTAAGAATATATTAAATAGAAAATCGGTAATAAAAGTGGAAATGTTAAAAATTCTTAAAACGAAGTTAAACAAATGATAATAAAAAATTTAAAATTTAAAAGATTTTTTTATCAAAAAACGTCAAACTTAGAATAAATCGGTTGAATGTCAAAGGAACGAGTATGAAAACTAAGCAGTATAAACCCAAAGCTGTTACTTTTTCTGGGTGCAAAAAGATTTCAATCACAGTGCTTCGATCAAGATCAACTTGTATGAAAGACTTTGTTATTTGTTATAAAAAGACAATTGAGATGAAACAAAATTAGTAATAAAAAGTTCCATGTTTTGACATGAAGCTAGAATATGCATTTATTGTGATTTTTTTA
The DNA here is from genome assembly GCA_963681545.1 of Germaria angustata. NCBI lineage: Eukaryota > Metazoa > Arthropoda > Insecta > Diptera > Tachinidae > Germaria > Germaria angustata. The sequence goes on along the minus strand of OY813000.1, from coordinate 80,304,081 downwards.
AGTATCATTAACTAAATTTTAAATTTTTAACTACATGTCGGATATTTATCTGTTCTCAGCCAAACCAAACCGCTACATTTTTTATTTCTAACTCTTTAACAGCAGATTACATCAAAGGTTGTCAGATTGCTGATCAAAACTTTACGAGATGTTCGACCGAAAGTATACAAAAGTTATTCAATAAATTGAATGGCGGTAAATAGTTCGATTGCACAATATTTAAAATTTACTCCAAAGTGTTTCATGATTTTATTCTTTAGGTATACCCGGTCTGGACAGCATTAAAAGTTTCGATCCCTTTTACTTAAACCGCATCAAAATCACGCAAGGCAATAGTCAGGCCATTAACTTAAAAGTTGAACTGTCAAATGTTAAAATTATTGGCTTTGGCCACACTCATGTCCTAGAGAGTGCGTAAGTTTGAATCAATAAAGATTTTGAACACTTTTTGAATTGCGGATATATTTCAGAGTGTCACCGAAAGATTACAGCTGGAAGACAACATTCGTGTTGCCGGTGATGAAATTGCAGGGTGATTACAGTCTATTCGGAAGAATATTGTTAATACCTTTGAATGGCAGAGGTGAAGTATTCCTGGATGCGGGTAATTACGTTTTTTCAAAGATAATTATTTGAAGTTTGATAAATTGGCCATTTAGAAAATATGACTGTTGTGATGCACACCAAGACAAGATTGTATGAAAAAGGTGGCTTTACATTCTACAATGTGACAAGTACTCATGTTGATTTTAAATTGGAAGGCTTGAAATCTTACTTTTCTAATCTATTCAATGGACAAAAACAATTGGGTTTGCAAATTCTGACAAGCACTTATACAATTATAGAAACCTGCTAATTTTTTTATATTTATTTTACAGAGGACAGCACCAATAAATTTTTCAATGACAACTGGCGCATGTTGACTGATGCCTTGTACACCGTCATCACCCAAACAATACAGGATATATTGTTGGATGTTTTGAGAAAGATTTTCCACTATATACCAGCTAATTTCTTTGTCACCGATATACCCACCCCGGAAGAGTTATATGGCAAAGCAAAACCGAAAAAATCTTAATGCAGATTTTTTTAAATAAAAATATTGTCTTTATAAATATATTTAATCGCAAATGCGCAAAGCTGTAAAGTAAGTTTAAGTAAGTAATTTGTAAATTGTTGGCAGTAAGTGTATCATACGAGTATGTTGAATATATTGAATGTAATTCTTAAAAGAACTTAATTTGTTTTGAATTTGCATTAAGAAATACTGCGCACCAGATTAATCTGTACTGGGCCTATAAAAACCCTTAACCAAACACCAACGATCAATTAAGTTTTATCCACAAACAAAATTTTTAATGTTGTTGTTCCAGGCATTAAGGCCGATATACTTACATACTCACATTTGCAATCAACTGGCGTTCTAACAGAGATGGACAATTGCAAAAATGACGTACACAAAAACTGAACAGAAAAAATAATGCAAAGAAATCAAATTCTCTTCTCCTTTTTTTGCAATTACAAATAATAAAATTCATTTTCCATAATGCTTAAAGTGAACTAGGTCAGTTTCATACCACTCGGATGGAACTAATTTTTCTGCAATTAATAATAAACTGCAAATGCTTTTTATGTGCAACTTCAAATGAACTATATATATATTTATTCAGAATAAAAATGGTAATTTCTCGTGCTTTCCAAAAGAACTATTCCAGCTAAGTTAACTAATTTTTCGTGCTAATCTAAATTAATTAATCTATTTTTGAGTGTTGTATTTTCTTGTTGTCGGGAATTGTTTGAACTTTGAACGATTGACGTCACCTGTTTGTAAACAAAACTAAATATGACATCCGATGACAAGAAATCGTTCTTAATTAATGCATTTTTATAATATCCTCTATGACCTTGCTAAATTTTATTTATTAAATTCTTAATAAACTATCTCGGCATGTCTTCTTATTTAAAAAAAACAGCCTTCTATTCGCGCTGTTCTAAGTGAACTAGCTCATTTTTTATGCTATTATAACTGAAAAATCAAATTTTTAAAACTTTTCAAAATCTTTTGTGTAACTACTTTATGAAATTCTAAATGACCATTTTGTTCTAAATGAAATACTCTTTCAATTTATTCGAAATAAACTAGTTTATTTTTCGTAACGTTTTGAATTAATTGGCTAATTTCTTACGCTACTCAAAATAAACTAGTTTATATTTCATTTCATTCTAAATGAACTAGATGTTAGTCCATGTTATGTAATTATTTCATTCATTTATTTCAATACATGACATGCCAAATGAACTAGCTGATTTTTCTTAATATTCAAAATATTCCGATTAACGATACATATTGTATAGTAAGTTCTTAATAAAATAGTTCGTTTTTCATCACATGCTAAATGAACTAATTCTTTGTTCGTAATAAACTACCCGTATAACTAAAAATACATCTAAGCGGTTTTAATGGTCATAACATTATAAAGGAGCTAGTTCATCCTTCAAACGAAACAAGTCATTGTCTATGATATTTCAAATGAAATGGTTCATTTTCCATGATATTCCAGCCAAACTTATTTATTTTCAATAGTATTTTAAAAGGAATGGTTGTTTTTCCATGGTAATATAAATTAACTAGTCCATTTCCCCTGTTATGCTTAACAAAATAGTTTGTTTTCTGATTCTCTTTCATTTGCTATGACACTCTAAATGAGAATTGCAGCAAATTTGTTCAATAATTTTGTATGGTATTTTAAATGAAATAGTTAAAACTAAATTATATTTAAATGGACCAATTCACTTGCCATAAAATTTTAAAGGAACTAGATAATTTTCTGTGATGAAATAATTAAATTTTTCACGCTGTTCTAAAGAAACTGATTCGTTATTGGTTAATTCTGAAAGCCATTCTGAATGAAAAATAAACAGAGAACGAAAATCGTTACACTCTATCCCTATCAGGTGGGGCGCGAATGGTTGCCCATTTCCTTTTACTGCCTCTATTTAAATGTCAGTTAACTCGTTTTGCCTGAAAAGAAGAACAAAAATAAAAAACGTAAATGGTCTTAACCGCAAATACAATGGAAGCGTATGTGTTAAATTAATTGCCCTGTTTCCCGATGCTGCCGTTCTTGATAGTGTTGCCATATCATTGCTGTTTGCCTGGTGTATTGCATTACATTTTTTTTGATGTTGTTGTTGCAACTGCTATCGTTGTTGGGTTTTTTTTCATTTTGTACTTTTAATTGTAATTTTTACAGCAATTAATTTATTTTATTAAACAGTTATTTTTACTCAGCACTAAGGACTAGGGAGCATAACAACACATTTGTCTGTACTTTAAAAATGCATGAGTGTCGTGCTCATATGAGGACTTGTCTCTCTCTCTGTGTGTGTGTGTGTGTGTGTGTGTGTGTGTTTGCATATGAGTCTGTGTATGTGTAGTCTGTTGGTAGTTGTTCTATTTGATGTATTTTTTTCGCCTGCAAAAGTGCATTTAATTTGTCCAGTGTCCAAATGCAACAAAATTGGTTGTCGTTTCAAAAATGTTTTGTGGTTTTCGTGATTTTAAATTGGCTGCGTTAACCAAATAAATTTATTTAGATTAATTTTATTTAATGTTTTAGACAATGTTTTACGAGCATATTTAAACAGTAGAAAACTCGCATACATACAAACCGTCAAAGCTGTCCACTCGTACGGCTATAAAATGAAAAAATAAATTGATAAATTGATTTGAATTAAACTAGAGAATGTTAAAAAAATTGGTGCTATAATGAAACCGCAATGAGTTTGACATTATGGTGCAACTAAAACACTTTGATTTAGAAAAAAAACTGTCACAAATGAACCTGAATTTTAGAAAATAAAAAGCAAAGTACTAGTTAGAAAGGGGGGAATATTTCGGTGTATGTGAATTACTAACCGGTTCACTCAAAATACTTGTAATCAAGGTACCGCTTTTCTTAGAATGCCATTCAAAATATTACACTTCATTAAGAGAATGACGAAAAATCAAAAAGTTTATATAGATGAATATTATAAAGAATTAACCGATTTACTTGAAGTGGAGTAAAATTAACCATTTCAGAGAGTAGAGTGGAAATTCCATCAGGTTTTTTGAAAAAGCATAAGTTATTAAGAGATGCATTAAAAGCACCATGTGAAATCGTCTGGCTCATTTGGACTATTAAGCAGTATTAAATTAATATGGCATTTTTGCTTCAAAATAGCTAGAACAGAATAGCCGCTTCATTTAGATTGGCTTTAAAAATGTACCGGCTCTTTTAGAATAGCTTTAAACATAATCGGTTCTTTTAAAAAAAGCTTGACACATCAACACATACATTCGAAATTACCTAAAAAAATTAAACAGTTTAATAAGAATAATTTGAAAAATTAATCGATTCTTTTGGAATCGGTTCCATCGAGAATATAATAATAATGAAGCTGTTAATTTAGAGGAGCTTAAATAATGAACCGATCCATATAGAATGGCTTGATATATGAATTGGTTCACTTCGATTAGCGTGGAAAACAGACTAGATTGGAATATTTTGAAAAATTAACTGATTAATTTATAGAAGCTTCTTAAGTAAACTGCTTTATATGAAAAATCTTCGTTTATATGCTACGTGTGCTATGTGCGTTGCTCCTTGGTGTGAATATGTTATTAGTACTGATATTATTAGGTTATTATTAGTGTTTTTGGGGCAGGTCAGCACTGTGCACTAATACACCAAATGGTCCACAATTAATGTTTTATCGGAATGTTATTTTTTTAGTTCTTTTTTTATTTTATAATTCTTTCATTAAAAAATGTATTGTTTGTTGTGGCTTCAGCTATTCATGTGCCGACATTTCATTGGTCGCTAAACCAAATCGTCAGTGAACTTTAAGCAGTTTGAAAACATTCAACCTCGCCTACTTATGCCAAACAAACAAATACAATATGAGAATTCTACATTGTATATGATTATTACTTAAGCTTAGAATGTTTTTATACAAGTAACAAAACAAGCATTTATACTCAACATCAGTCTGTTTTTTCACAGCTTGAACACTTACATGTTTCTTAGAGTTATCACACCTCAGCTGCTTATTCCTCTACAAATTTCTCGCTATTACAAAAATAAAACAAATAAGCCTTGCAAAAACATTGTTGTCTTGCAAAATACAACACAACCGGCCAAATGCATCCTCAAAATAATTAAATGTAAATCTGGAAGGCTCCTGACAAACACACCATGACGTGTCGACACAAGCAATTGTACCTGTATCGTGACGCCAATAAATCTAACAATTAACTTTTTATTTATAAAACCTTGAAAAATTCACCGCTAAGTATGATATACTCGTATTATTACCCAGAAAAACGCCTTTATTTTCATGATAGCGGGGAAATGAGCCTCCCCTGACCTCGAAAGCTCAAATATAAATTCACAATCTTGTGTGTAACTGTGTAACATAATATGATTTTTCGCTAAAAATGTATATAACATTTGTGAACAATACATTGTGAACAATAGTGTGTAATGCCATTATTAATTACCAATAAAACTCAAATTTGTAGAACGACACATTGCTGATCGTCTTAAATTGGCATGACTAATACTCGAAATTATTTTGACATAAATTTCAAATATTTTCGTTTAGCGAATTGAGGCTTTAAAGCCTAAAAATTGCTATTTTAAGTTTCTTGTCAAAAAGCTTTTAACCCTTTGTGGTCCGGTCTTTGCTTATGTTGCTTTATAATATATTTAGTCTTTTACTTTAGCCTACTTTAAGGCTTTGTTAAGACAGTGAATTTACGTGACTGAAATTTCAAATTTTTATATTGAGATTACAGTCGAAAATAGTAACAAATTTTAATCAAATCTTCAATTTAATATTTCAATGTGTTTTATTTTACCTCCTAGAAAATTGTTTTATACACTTTTCTATAATTCTTTACTTAACCATCTCGTCCAAATATATTCAGTTTCTTTTTTTTTTCATAAAATTACAGAAAGCTTTTTTCTGGTCTTTGATTATTTAAGAGGTAGGAGAAGTTTTCCTTTGTTTCAGTTACTCCTGCTTAATGTTGATAAGCTGTGCGAACATTAAACAATAGAAATTGTTTTAAATCTTAAAACAATTCCACTACACAACTGCAACAAAATCATAATTACTTTTGGGTCTAAAAATCCAAAAGACCATATAAAAACAGACGGTTATAAAACAGAAAGAAAATTAGAGCAAAAAAAAAGAAAGAATGAAACTTTTACTGCAATAAAATGAACTCGAACAAAAAACTTTCTACAAAACTATCCAAGGAATACAAAGTACTATTGGTTTTTTGTAGTTCGTTTATTTAAAGATTATTTTAGCAAAACGTTTCAAGTCTTTTTTGCCCCTTTCGAGGTCTTTATATAATTTTGTAACTTAGAAAGCAGTCTATATGAGCATTTAACTCAAAGCTTTTGTAGTTTATATAATTAACCGGAGATTTTAGGCCGGCACGCTGCTTAAATTTTGAAAAACTACAAGAACACTTTGTATGGTTGCAGTTCCGGTAAAAAAAATGGATATTCACCAAGAGATACATGTAATAAACTCATTGTTTTTAGATAAGATTAGATTTGTACAACGCAGACAGACAGCAAATCTCTGTGGGCATTAGATCCGGTTTGGAATGCACATTAAGTTTTTGTATATTTCTGGAAATTGTAGATACTGAAAAGTTTTCGGAGCCTTCTACGAATCCTTGCACCCCTAAATGTCTTACGCAGGCGGTAGGATATTATATTGGCCTTCAATATCAAACTTACCACCATATTCCCTCTTTTACGGATGCCACAGCAACTGCAATAGGCCCAGCCTGTCGCCCATTTTGACTATGAGGCAGGATATAAATGATACACTAAATCATGATTTTCACAAATCTTTGAGTGAATGGGATTATGATCGACTTTGATGTTTTTAAGATGTCCAAGCGTATAACAGGAAATACTGCTTTAACTTTAATAATGCGTAGTATAGTTCTTGAGGAATGAGAAGCTCCTGATATTCTTGGCATGAAAATACAGTGTTAATAATGTTAGATGAACTAAATACACTTTTTCATGTCGCTAAAGAACCATTTAAGTGCTTTGGTTTTTTAAAACGATATAAAAGATACTTCACACTTCTCTGTTTTACGTATTATTTTTACCGCCTACAACTGTCGATTACAACTCCTACGTATTGGCCAGTACATCAAAGTCTAATTTGAAGCTGCTCGAACGCTTTCAAGTGAGGAAGAAGATGCTCACAGGTAACAATATTCAGTATCGTTAGCCCAATAGAGTATTTCTAATAATGTTGGGTGACTTTTTCCTAAAACCGGATTTCATTGAGAGCGTGTTTATTCATAGTCGATTTGCTAGACTCGCACTACACATTACGGAGACGATTCTTTCTTTAGCCGAACAAATCGTATGTGGTATAATCTCTTTGCAGAGGTCTTTCCTTGTAATTTTCAACATGAAAGCGATCAAATCGGATATCCACAGACTCTACTCCATTTATTTACCATTCCATAATCTATTTCCGTAGTTGTAGTACAACGCATTGCACGAGCACGTCTCATTTTCTGAGTGTTGGCCCATAACGATAACAAAAGTAAAATATTCGAATAAACTTTTAGTTGCTTTATAAAATCAAACCCTTAAAAATATAATGTTTTTCTATGACCTGTTTGTAATACAGTTAGCAAACTCGAACAGGTACACTCCGCATTAGCTTTTCAATAATCGAATACAATATTATTCGGTTTGAATTATTCGAATAAACACTTATTCACTTCATGATGTGAAACCCATTGAAATATGTCTTTTTTCCTTGTAGCCTGTTAGCAATCTATTTGAAAAAAGAAAATTCCTTAAGCTAAGTATCGGTTTTCCGGCAATCGATTAAATTGTTTTCCGGTTTGAAATAAACGAATAAAATTTTACTTTATTTTATTTTACATACTGCTAAGCATGTTGAAACTATGATTTTTTTCTTATGGCGGTTCTCTAAAATGTATTTTGAGCAAATTTATTCATTCATTCATATTATTATTCGAATAAAAATTCATCCGGCTTGAAGTAGCAAAAAAGTTGTAGGCAGTTAAATAAGCCTACTTAACATTATATCTTAAAAAGAAGGAAAACAAGCCCCTTTGTTCATGACGAATAATTCCATATATATGAATAAATGAGAGAAATACGGAAGTTGGAATAAATTTAATTAATAAAAAGTAATCGAATTAAATAATATATTTAAAATGGGCTTAAAATTGAATCAGACTGAAAATATATATTTAATTTCACATACAAGCAGACAAAACACGCACCGATTAATTAATTACGAAAAAAATTTAAGTGAAATTATTGAATATGTCGAGAGGTCAGCAATTATAATGGAACGACCGATTAATCTGTTGTAATTTTTTTTTCAAATGTCTTGCGATGGAAACAGATTCAAATTAATTTTAAACCTGTTCATTAGTTGTTTATGCTTTTATTTCAAAATTTAAATTGAATTAAATTGATATACGTATTCCATTATTTTTAAGGTAAAAATGATTGTCATTTTTAATTTAAACTGAATAATTCGTATTCATCACATAAAATTTCAAATTAATATTCAAATTTCTTTGCCAAGTTCAAAAAAAATGTATACATTTTATGGTGTCTATTATTATCATTTTATTTCTCACTCGTTTCCAGTATTGACTTTGTTGATTAAATTATGAAAATTCAAAAAGAATACAAAAAATAAGACGATTTCTCTAAAAATTCATAATTTCATTTGGCTGAAACATTAAGGACCAACAAAAGCGCCCAAGTAAAAGGAACAAAAACATAAATTTAATGGATGGTTGCAGCCAAATAAAATTGTAAATAAAAAATTTTTCGAAGCAACAAATAGACGGAAAATTTTCTAAAAGACAAATACAATAATAAAATAACTAAAAATACTCGAAGCAAAAAATGCAAAACAAAATTAAATAAAAACCAAAAGTATAAAATCTGCTTATAAATTATGTTAATTTAACTAAAAAGTATTAAGAAAATTTAAGGATGATATTTCTTTAGCAGACACTCATACACGCACAAATAAAAATGATAATCCTTCAACAAGACTGTTGGAGAAAAAAATTCATCGTTTTGTGTCAAGGAATCCCAGGCTCGTGAAAACAAAACAAATAATATTAAAAATTATTAATGGCAAGGCTGTAACCAAGTAGATGGAATAATTAATACCCTGTACGAATTAAATAGAAGAATCGACTTTTGTTATCTACTCAAATGTTTCAAATAGAAACATAATAAAAATACGTTATAACTTTTGCTTAACGAACTAAGTAACAAGGATCTGTTCGTTTGCACTGACGCAGATATAGTCTTAGATGGGAATCGAACCAAGACCTTTCTCACTGAAAGGTTGGATCAGGATAATCGGTGACTTATTCATAATAGCCTGGGTAAAATAGGACACCCAAAAAAACCCACGAAAAAAATGTTGATTATTGCTAATGATTTTCCACAGAATTTTCATTGAAAGATGTTGTCTTCTCTAATACTTATTCATTGAGTCCTAAGTTGTAAAAAAGTCCATTTCTTAAGTTACTTTTTAAGGATAATAATATTAAATTAAATACTGATTAGTGACTACGTCTGGAAAGGTTATAAATAAAGATTTTGTCAACTTGACTTCCCAAGAAGTTGAAAAAAATTCAGTAATGAACACGTAATGACAATATCGATCCTTATGAGGTTTTCGGTTTTCTCCACTACGAACTTTTTGTATCTATATAATATAGATCATACATGATCAAGTGTATTTGAGGAAGTTGATTATTGAGGTGAAAAGATGGAATCATAAGGCCTACTGGTGCCCTCCAACTCGAAAGCCTATAAACAAGTTTTAATTTTTTATCTCTATAGTTAATTTTCAAGTTCTTTTTAAAATATTATGAAACCGTAGAGGCCATCTCAGCGGAAATGTGCTGAAATTATAATGATGAGAACGCGAAACACACTAGGAAGTAAAATAACATCGCAAAGGCCAATAAAAAATCTTAACATGCTTGGCACTATTACTTGGAAATTTGTATATTATTCCTGACCATCAATTTGGATTTCGACTAAGGCACAGAGTAGGCAATATCATTTAAAAATCATTTTAGGAGAAGAAATATTGCAGTAGCATATTCCTGAACATCTAAGAAGCATTCGATAAGGTCTGACATATTGGTCCATTGTTACATTTTATGCCGTTTTAAAATCCTATATAAAAAATAGAACTAGTCGTGTAAAATTTCTTGCGGGAAATCTAACATTTTTGCTACCCTCGAGGTAGCGATATGGTTTACAATTTTCACCGGTATAGATTTTGGGAAATATTGTCGTCTCAACAGAGGAACCTGCAATGTGAGCAACAGACGCATCATCTTTGGTTGAAACTCATAATGTATGAAATGAATTGAGTCAAACTCTGTTGTGGTTGAAAAAGTGGAAAGTAAAAGTAAATGCAGAAAAGTCGGTGCACGTTACATTCACACTTTGAAAGGAAATTTGTCCTAATATTCGCATTTCTTGGAAACAACATATACAAAATAAACTTCAGCATTGTAATAAAAAAAAGAAAACTTTACTGACCTTCGTAGACTAGTAGGTAGTATACTAGACTCGTACTGCGAAGGTCCCAGGTTCGAATCCCGCCGCAGAACTTTGCCAGTTTGTGTCTGATAATTAAATGGAGCGCACAACAAGCCTTCACTGGCTTAAATGTATGTCGTATGACATGGGCTTATCACACCCCTCCAATCAACCTAACCTAACCTACTGCCTAATTGGTCGGAAATATTAACCCATCTCAACAGATCACACCTACACACTAATACATCTGACATCTAAGTGGCCTGAAAAGAAGTAAAGTGACCCCACCTTGTAAAGTTATTTCTCCACAACACAAAGAAATCAATCCACGACTATTATTTAGTTCAATCGCCTTAGTATGTCACATAATGATCTCAAAATTAAATCAATAAAAGAAGCACTAAATGCCTGCGGTGAAAACTATTTTTGACAAAATTTTCCAATCGTATAAATCCGCTGGCTATTGCTTTGTTAAATGACTCTGATAAAATAAAGTTGAAAGTTTTCGTCCCTTTAAGAACTACAAAGTGTAAATTGCTGGTGCATCTTCCCTTTTTGTATTATTTTTATTTTCATTATTTTAACTTTTTTTAATATTTTTAATTGTTTTATTTTTACTATTACTGATACATTTTGTTTATGTGAGACATTGCCACAAAATATTGCAAGTAAGGAAAGAAAAGTAAATGGAAAAATATTCATAAACTTAAAACCATTAACATTTATTGAACTCTTAAACGTGGGTTATTTTTAAATCAAATTTTAAACGTAAGTGTTATAACTTTAGTTCGAAGGACCATTACTTTATTTGGCTACTAAATGTCTATTTTTTTGAAGTGAAGTAAGAAATACGCTCTAAATATCATTTGTATTTTTTAAACTGATTACCTAAAATAGATATAATCGTAAGAACTAACTTTAATAAGAAGGAACAAGTTTGCAATTAAAAATTTCAATTGTCTCTCTCCGTAATGGACAGAGCAAAGTTCATGAAGTAGTAAAAATTTCGAATTGAATAAAGTAACAGTTTTAAGGACTATTTGCCTTTCTTTTATATTATCGGGCGATTATTTTTTTTTAATTCTATATGTACACAATAATATTGATGACTTTATGGTGGGTGGATGGGCAAGAATCATAAACGATACTGTTGCAACATCAATCCGAGCGATCATGTTTCAATCAAGTGATAATGAATCATTCGACATAAATGTATGTTTATATCAACCCATAAGCCTTCATGCATTTCGTAGTGTATCAAAATGAAAATGAAAATTTTTTGATGAGATTCCTTTCTTAGAATGAAGTTGAAATACTCCACAGACAATTGACAAACAAATACATGAATGAATTTAATCATTTTGTTGGCAAATGATAATTCATATTTATTGTAATGGAAACTTATTTTTTGCTTTTGCTGCTTTCCACTCTTTTTGATTCAACAGAACTAAGAATTACTTATTCGTGTTTTTTTTTTTTTTTTTGTTGCACAAACGATAAAAATAACTGCAGGGTAAATATTTAAGACTGCGCCAAAGGAAGGAAATTAATAAAATTAGATTGACGGAATAATAGGAAGTTCATAGAAATAAAATATTAACAATCTACAAATGCAATATGTCAAATAATAGGACGGCACAATAACCAAGATATATAGTTGTTACCTTATAATTGGTTCCTTATGATCTGCACTGAAAAAAAAATGTTGTAAATTCAAATAAAAAAGAATTAGTTAAAAAAAAATTCCGTAATTTGAGTAAAATTTTCCTTAAACTATGAAAAATACTTGAATCTTTTTTAAATCTAACAAAAACTGGCTTTAAAATAAAATTGACTTTGAAAACATATATTGGAAAATTTTGTAATTTATCATAAAAATAATGAATTTTTATTTTAGTAAAAGAAATTTAGTTTAGAAATTGATTTACTTGCAAGTAGGAGGCGAAAAAATTTATTGAAATTAAAAGAAAACATATGAAACCAACAAAAAGTATTCGCATCGAAAAATGTCTAAATTGTAAAAACTTTAAGTTTCGAGAAAAACTTTATCTAACAACATAATAATCATGTGCATATTTTGGTTTCTTTTGTCTCGTCTGAATAATTTTTTTAATTAACGAAACATTGACAACACTGCATGTACTCATTAAAATCCCTTCTCTCACACTTGTACGTTTAAAACACTCAAATATTCCAAAGTTTTTTGGTCTTGCGTTTTTTTTTTAGAGAATATAGTAAATTATTTTTCCAATGTATTTTGTTGTTGTAGTGTTGTAATGTAGTTTTATTAACTTTGAAAGGGCATTTCAACAAAAAGCGTAAGAACTCTTAATGTCCTTTAATTAAGTATCGTTCTTATTACATATTTGATGTTTGCTCTTATAATATAATCTTTTATTGGTTTGTCGGCTGGATTTGAACTGGGACTTGGGAATATTATATTGTCATGAACTGCTTGACAGTCACTATGCTTAACCTCTCAGAAACATCAGCATATAAAAGATTGTTAGCCCTATATCAATGTGTGGAGAGAGTAGCTGTGAGACTAAAGGTTCTGGGAGAGACAAAGTTAAAAAAAGCTTCCTAAGAAGTCATTAAACTGCAGAGGTTTTAACGTAGAAAAAATTTTAAAAATTTTTTCCTCACATCCAAGTGATTTTAACTCTGCTGGTCATTTCGGAATTCTATTTTCAATGCCAGCTGAATTATAGTCTATATTTAACATATTAAGAATAACGAATAAGTCGTTTAATACTAGAAATAGAAGACTTGAGGGGATAAAAACTTGAATGTAGTTACGATATGGTTTTCCCGTGTGAAAGTAATAGTAGTCGTTAAAAATTTAAGAAAAATTCTGTTTTCATTCAAATCTAAATCTTATTTTCGATTAAATCCAAAAAAGTTAAATTCCACGGGCAAAAAAAGTATTAGCAAATAATTTGGAAGCAATCAAAATGTCATTCCTTAAGAATACCTTGTACTATTTTCACATGGTAAGGTAGCCAGTAATCAGAACGTTTCAATTTTATTTTTATAAAGTTTTGTTTTTGAATAAAAATTATTGGAGTTCATTCAGAAAATATTACGATGTGAAAACATTTTATTCCAATTATTATTATTTATTAAATCTATATATATATAAAAATAAGTCCGTATATGTACGTCGCCGAACTAATCATAAACGCGTCGAGCGATTTCAACCAAACTTATACACTACGTAGGCATTGGCCCATATATGGTTTATATGAAGTTTGGTTAAAATCCGATAACGCATGTGTGTGCGGTGCGTATGTGAAGTGAGTGTGTTTTTGCCGCAGGCATTTTTTGTACCGCATACAGCATTCATTAGTATTGAATACATTTTGGTCGGCATATGCTATTACAATAAATAAAGCGCAAGCGCAATCGTTGGAATTGTGTGGAATTGATTTAGAATATCCTTGCTTTTCACACGGCCAGTTATATGTTTCGTGCTCACGTGTTGGCAAGCCTTCAGTTTTCTTTATCTACACAACAACTCATGGCAAAACCAAAAATGTTGTCTACGAAAGAGCTCTAAGATAGTTTAAGTGATACATAGTCTAAGATTGTAAGAAACTAGAATTAAAAGTTGAATAATAGGGAACAAAACCAAATTTATTAAAAACAAGTGTGTTTCTTTTCTTATTTTGTTTTGCCGTGCGAAGCAGGCAACGGGCCCGCTAGTCTACAATAAAAATTCAAGCTCCAATAAATAGTTAAATCTTAAATCTAATATTATTATTTATTTAAGTCCAGCCAATGCCATGCCATATCAACATCTCTCGTGTTCGGCTAAAGAAAAGAGTATACCTCCTTCGTAGCCGAATGTGCCCTCTGTAATTAGAATGTTGCGAGTAGTGGGTATGGACGACGCTCCAGTTTCTTTATGTAGTATGTTGTCAGCTGTTTTAAGATCAATTTATTGATCAATGGAACATTAAGGTCCTTGTGAATGGGCGTATTTTTAACATACCCGGGAGGACTTTGTTTTGCTGCCTTTGAATTTCATCTATATAAAATGCTGAGGTCGTTCTCCATAACTGATCTCCATAGTAACATATTGATTTTAGTGTTGAATGTCAATGAAATCTTTTTTGATACATCTGGTCTTAACTGATTAGAAAACGGTCGTGTCAATTACAATCATTTGCAGAAAGGTGTAACATTGCTGTAAAGCATTGTTGTAATATTACAACAAAAGTGCTGTTACTCTCTTATTATTATCTGTTACTACAAAAAATTAGTTAAATTATTTTTAAATTTCTTTGAATAAAGTTTTAATAGTTTCATTGCGATACGATTGTCGAACATTTGTGCGTTGCATTTACTGTAAATAGTTGTTTTAAAAGCGATTATTGTCTTTGTTGGCCATTATTTAGTATTAAATTAGCAAACATTTTATTTTTAATGCACATTAGCAACTGAATAATTTTAAATTAATACACTATCGACAAAAATCCACTTGGTACGACAAAAAAAAAATACGCACACAAACGCATTTAATCCTGCTGCTGGGAAAAAAACTATAAACGAATTTTGCGTGCACTCTCTTACACATTTACACTGCCATGTTTAACTATAAAAATTTGCAGTATCTATAAAACAGTGTCGATTTAATTACAATTGCAACCGCAATCTGTGCTGATGCTACCACCAACAGCAACGAATTTCGTTGCCACGCTTGGGAAGTTGGCGAAATTTAAACACAAATGATTGTGTCCTGTACGAAAAAAATAAAAAAAAATTGTTTGTCCTTATGTGAAGATACAATTATCAGGACCATAAAGCACACTTACATACACACAAACACACACACACACACACATTAATGGCTCTTGGGGTCGTTTAAAGGTTTTATGTGCACCGTCATCTGTGTATTTCGAGCTTCTTTTTTAAATTTCGGTCATGGTGTTGGTAATGGTGGACATGCTTTATGTGTTTTGCTCGTTGTGATAATTTTACGCTCAATTATTATTAAATATTTAATACATGTGGTATCAGACTGCAACATAATATAAAAAAGACCGAATTCAACGAATTATTGTTGTGCTAAATTATCGTATATGCAATTGTATCGTTACCACGGGTCTCAGCTTCTCATTTGCAAGGCTTTCCTTTAAGATTGAAAATTATGAAACGCTACGTTTTTGCTTAACAAAAGTGAAAATAGAAGATCAAGTCCTTTTAGGACTGTGAGTCATGTAAGGCTAGTGTTCTTTTTTCAAAGTACAAATAATAATTCAATCTCACTTTCGATTGTGGCACGCTTCTCTACGTGACATGCCCAAGAATCATTTCAAGGTGGTCTCCTTCAGTTCAAAATACAAATTATGGTTGAATCTCTTTTGCAATTATGGGCGATAAGAGGCCATTTTACATGACATGATGAAGAGCTCTTTCGAAGAAACTGAAACAGTTTCTGCTCTTTCAACCATAATGAAAGACTTTAAGTGGTTATTTAAGCTCAAATTAATTATACTTTGAGAGATTAGAGCTTTGTTACATTTCTTTTATAAAGGCAAATCGTATTACAATTCCCTCAAAAAGGGCAAATGGTAGTCATTCTTATTTTTCACCAACAGTATTTCATTTTCTTTTACGATTCAGAGGCGTGGTGAGCTTCCCTACGAAAAATGTAGCGTATGCATTTGTTTCTCAATCAATATCGGTACTAGCTGAGCCAAAAAACAATTATAAAAAATCTAAGCAGCCATTGTTGGTAAGTGATACATCCATAGAATGGCCTTCCTATGGCAATGTATTGTTAAGGGAAAAAATCAATTCAATAGTCAATAACTGCAGTAACTAAAGAGCGTAAGGTACACCTCAACGTAACAAAATGAAATCATTGTAATTCCATAAATGGAATTTAACAGACAAATGAAGAAAGGGACTTGTAGCTCTTACTTGAAGGAGGCATACTTATGCAAAATGTTTCGGCAGGGAAAACACGAGTAACGTAACATCATTAGCACAGAACAGAAAAATATTCAAACATTTCCGTTCAAATTGTATTAAATTTTTTCGGTATAGAATTCTAACAAACGCACTTACATCTGCAGAAATGCTTCAACAAAATTTTTTTTTTAATTTACAAACTAAAGTGGGATCTAGAATATCATTCCTAAAGCTACCGGCTGTAGGGCATACCTTGAGTCCGTAAAAAAGCTTAGCAGGTATAAAGTCTCAATATTATTAAAATAATAATTGGCGTATACTGTAGCAAGTATATTGTCGATATCTCATGCAAGTGTAAACTGCCCAGGCCATGTTGGAAGCTGTTGCCCTAATGAGATTGCAATTATTTTGCAATAAATTTTTATTATTTCAGATTTAAAGTTCATGTTTTTAAACGATAAATTTTTATTCGCATACGAATTGTAACAACGGGTAGATGTGCGTCATACTTCATGCATGAGAAACCCCTTAAAAAGTCATCAGCAATGGCCGGTGGGGACAAAGGACTAAAAATACTTGATGACTTAATTGGTAGTAAGGGAATTGTTTTTTGCCAACTTAGCCGGCCTTTAACATTCAGAAATGTTGTTCATTGGGGTTTTAAAAAATCATTTAATTTTTAATTATTTTTTATAAACAAATATAACAAACAGTAACGGCTGCACCAGCTCCCGCAGCAACAGCATCAGCAACAGCCTCGTTTACAAGATAAAAATAAGTTTTTCATGTTTGGGGACTGGCCCCGAATGTTTGTGTTGGTCTGATTTGGTTTTGGTGGTAACACATTTTTTAATTATATTACAAACATTTTGTAATTAATTCAGGTTATTTATTCTCTCATTTTCAATTGTTGTGTTTGTTGGTGCCGTTTAATAGGACATTAATCGAATAGTGTTTCACTTAATTAATATTTTGTATATAAATTAATGATTATTTATTTTATTTAAGCCGGGTTAGTGTCATATGGAAGGTGTGGAAATGAGATTGGGTTAATATTTATTAAAATGCATTAAAAACAAAACAATTATATAATTGTATTTTTTATTTATTTATGAAATAGTATTTGCCACACTAGATTTCAAAATATTATTATTATTATTATTTATTAGAATAATATAAAATATTAGCCTAATTTACAAAACACACACTAGGTACCAGGGCCTACGATGCCAAAAATATATTCCAGGAATATATTCAAAATATATATTCCAAAATATATATATATATATATATATATTCAAAATATATTGCAGGAAAAAGTGATATTTATCTACATATTTGTCAAATTTGGGAGCCGAATGCACAGAAAACCATACAATCTTTTGTATAATATTTTTGTAACGTTTTTTAAAATATATTTTTATTAAAAGAAATATGTAAATATGGATTCTAATACTCGATAAATGTAATTTTAACTGTCATAAATCTATTCTGAGAAATGTTTCTACTTAGTACTCATATTGATATACTTAAAGCGTCAAGTTTTCAAGTTTATCGTCACACTAAACTGAGTTAGAATATTATTTGTAACTGTCACCGGACTTTTTTTCCTTGAACTTTATCAATTAATTATATATTTATATTATATTTGACTGAATGAGAAATTTCACTTACAATACTTAGGGTATCTAATGGTTATCGGTGGGATCATTTATTTAATCGCAAAATTTTGACACACATATCACTCTTACACTAATACTTATTTCACTAAAGGAACTGTAATAAAAAGTACAAAAGTTAACTATTAATTTTCTTCTTATTAAAAATCATCCACCTGAGCAGCGCATAAAATTTCATCGGCGTCAGTCGGTTTGACTATATGAAGAAAGCAATGACCTCGGAAAGGGTTTAAAAATGTTGCATAAGAAAATATCATAAAAAAGGTTACACTATGAACTGTGAACTACTATCAAAAATATTTACTTATTCATCAATATGCATGTTGCTACCAAAAAATTTATCCATCCCAGACGCTTTTAACAGGCATTTTTTGGTGTAACCTTGAACTTTTTCAGCGATGCAGTCTTTGTAACCTCAACCATTGTAAGTCTCAGTCATTTCATGGATCTCTTCAGCTTTGAAAACAGGAAAAGGTTGTCTGTAGTCAGTTGCAGTGAATCTGATGTCCAAGGAATGTTTTATTTTCGTTTTTTTTTTATCATTCACAAGCAACGATACGTGAAAAAAATCTCCAAAACTACCATAAAGATGAGAGTCCATACTACGCGTTCTATGATTTTTCATATCCTACAAAAGTAGAATCAATGTTTTTGTATGTGGCAATCTATTCATTATAACGGACTATGTTATAAGCGGATAACCAGTTATATTTATTTTTTATTTTTTTCAAAATAAGTGTTGCATGTAACTCGAAATGCAGAAGATGCGAAAACACGTCATTTGAACTTTTAGCTTTTTGCTTACAACAAACAAACAAAGAATAATAAGTAGTAAAAACTATTAACAGATGTTTGGGATGAGCTTTAAAACATGAGATAAATATACTTTGTGAACACACACTTGGTTTATAAAAAATTCTCAGAAAGTAAATGAGAATTTTCACGAATATTATTTTAATTTTCATCTCATAAATTTGGTAATAGTTAAAACAAGCTACATCATTGCATGAAGGCAGAAGTGTACAATTAAGCTTATATACGTCATAAACGGTTATGCAACTAAGTCCGTTGAAGTGGGTATTCGTTTCATCTAATGAGCATCAGAAGGTATTTGACCACATTTTGAGACGCTATGAGCGTTGTACTCTTATGCATGGAAAAATTTTATAAAACTAAGTCGTGTTTACGGTTATAAATATATTTGAAATTTCCTCCATTTATAAAGGTTCAAAAATTAAATAAAACTAAGGAATAACTTCTATGTTTGATTTGTTTTTGGTTATAAAAATTCTCATTTATTTGTTGATGGATAAGCATACAAAATGCTTTTTTGATTCTTCACAATAGGGTTGAATATTTCCTGCTGACCTAATGACATGCAAGTATATGGACTTGATTCAAAAAATGATCAAATGTAATAATAAAATCTAAATTTTTTTCACAAAATTTTACATGAAAAAATTTTTCTGGTTACCCGTACATCATGTGAAGTTACTTTTTCTATAAAATTTTTTCTTATAACTAAAGTTACGTACCTTCAAATAGAATTTGCCTTACATTTTCACAAAAAGCTCTGTTCTGCTTCAATTCAATATTGAGTATAATTGTTTGTTGTGTTATTTGCATAAAATCATTCTAAGACTGCTATGATTATATATTCTTTAATAATCATATACGATATAGAATTCTCGTATTGCATTTATTTGTTTGGCATAAGTAGACGAGGTTGAATGTTTTCAAACTGCTTAAGTTCACTGACGATTTGGTTTAGCGACCAATGAAATGTCGGCATATGAATAGCTAAAGCCACTACAAACAATGCATTAGAGTAGAATATCCCAAAATAATAAATTACAATGTTAAGAACTACTTACAAATGTTTGTAAATAAAAATATCAATCCATTTTTTTGTTTTTATTTTTATTTAGGCTCTAGGTCATATATTAAATAAAATTCCTTTGTTTTATTAAATTTTTATTTTTTATTCCATATTTCGATCACCATCGGTTCTCTTCTTCAGGAATTTGGGTAAAACAATCTTATCGTATTTTATAAGCCAAATTACATGTGATAGTTATCAAAGAATAAACCACAACAAAGCCAAAATGTGTAAATCATTCTGACAAACACTAGCAGAACGGAACAACATTCTGTTTTCGAAAGCCGCTACACTTTCATCATCAGCGTTCTTGTGTTTGGTCCACTTCTGTGGTGTCAGTTTGATGTACATATATTTCAGCTATTCATACAAACCTTCACTGTAAATGTAATACGAGAATTGTTTTTGATTCATCGTATCACAATTTTTGAAAGCTTTTTTTGTAATGAAAAGCTCAAATTACACATCACTAACTTACAACAGTCTTACCATTGTTATCCATTCTTTACCAACCATATACATGCTTTTTAATTTGCTTATTTTTGTTTTTTTTACTTATGACAAACTTGTTTGGTTTGTTACTATAAGTATGTATATTTATTAATTTCATATTGATGTTCTTCGGTATCAATCCATAAAAAATTCAATTTGTTGTTTATTTTTTTTTTAATTATATCTCGTAATAAGATATCATCGAAACGTTTATTTATAAATGAAAAAAATGTATTCTGTTTTTAATTTTTTAATTTTAATAATTTCACTTTCAGTTTAAATTCTGATAAATCTACTTGTGAAACAAAGTGTCAAAATCATCATAAATTGTATTATAATCGCAAAGATATTGGAAAAAAACTGTCATTTCAAATCGATGAGAGTCTATCTACTCAAAATTCCTTGAATGTCACCACAGAAACAAATTTCGAAACATAGTAATGTTTTGCATAATAAATTTAAAATTTTATTTTTAAATCAAAAAAAGCAAATACTCGTACAACGAAGAATAAGGCTTTAATTATATTTCATTGATTTGTTTTTATGTGCGCGCATTTAAAAAAAATAATTTGAAATTGCGATTTTTATAAGTTCTTGGAAATTGAATATTTCGAAATCATTATCAAGCATTTTGTTATAATTTTACTAAATGACACTGATGTGAATTTGAAAAGTGTCTGGAAGGCTTCACGAATGTCAATTAAATGTGATGGATTTTTAATTTATGCAAGATTTATATAAATAAATTTTTTTCTATTTGGAGAGATACATACTTACACACATTTATAATGACACAACGATTAGTGTGGTGGTAATAACCTCGTTTAATAAAAGATTTTGAAAAAATATACATTTAAAATATAAACCATTATTATATTTACATAATTCAAGGTTGAAACAAATTTAGTTTTACGCAAAATTTATAAATTCTGCTGACAAACTCCTAAGAATCTTAAAAAGCGGCTTAAAATCCTTTGAAATTGAAGAAAAAAAACTTCGCACCAATTCTCTACATGCGTGACATTTGGAATTGAATTGTATTTTAGAATGCTTTTGCGTTACTTTCATAGCAACATTTTTTAACAATTATATAACATATTATACAAATGAACATTTACTGAAAGCGAGAATAAGGCAACATTGAACATTGCCCAAGACGAGTATGTAATGATCATATTAAAATTCTTACCATTTTTTCGTTAAACGTTTCAAATGTTTGCCAACTAAATTAATGGTCCTTTATGTGTGTTAAATTTTTAAAATTACTAAATTGGAAATAAAATGTTGAAAGTTTTTGGGAAAAACCATCTACATGCCGCCAAACACTCAAATAATTTTACGTTCAATCAAATTTGTTCTATAGAAATTCGGTAGTAAGTTCGAAGTGCACGGGAAGAAATAAATGTTTAACAAAATGATTACGACTGTTCTCCTTATTTTTACAAATTTATTATTTTATATATTTTAGGCTTAAAAACAAGTCATGAATGGCATATCTTGTCATTTTATCGGTAGATTGCAAACTTATTTCGAAAAATTAAAAACTTTTCATTCTGGCAACAAAAAAACCATCAAAACGAGAATTTTTATAAAAACAAGAAAAACATACTTAAAAATCAATTCTATTCTAATGGAATTTCAAATATGAAAATGACGATATTAAAATGAAATGGAGCAAAATGCACCAGGTAATAGAGAAATTTCTTAAATTTACGGCACATGAAAGAATACATGTAGGCTTTCCAGGCATGGATGCCAGTTTTAAAAACTTTTTGTCATTCTAACCAATTTTTTACCCTAAATTTGACAATTGTTAGATAGCAAAAGTGAACTTTATTTATTATATTGCTTTTAGGGCAACTTTAAACTTAATAAAAATTTACAATTATTGCTTTTGCAAATGCGTACTAAAATAAAAATGAAAAAACAAACGTTTTCGCAAAGACATTAACTTTTAAATTTTGGGAGTTGTGTTTTTCTTCCAAGGGGGTTTTGCTTGAATTTGGAATGATTTTCCGTCATGCCACGTCAAATTTCCTTTGTAGACAGACCGTAAGCTGCGTTTTCATTGAACTCAACAACAAATTTATTCTCTACTATAAAGAGCAGAGACATCAGCAAACGTTTCCCTCATAGTTTGCTAATGAGAGAAAACAATATATAAAGCCAAAATTGTAATCGTTCTCTTTGTTTTTCTGTTTGTTTTACGCACTACAGAAAACAAAACGAAACGAAAGCAAACGTTTTGTTTTATTTACTTATTTTCGTACTCTGCTTCAAACCGAATTCGTTCCGTCTCAACACTTTTATTTAATGTATTATAAAGATGAAAACAAATTGTTTTGGAATTTATGTCACCAAATACCAGAAAAAATTTAGATTTAAGATAAACTTAAAGCCCTAGCCATAATTAATCCCCAACATATAACCAGTGTGGACAATATGTTTTTATGAATAATAATTTAGACATTTTGTTGAAGAATGTAAAAGATGAGATTATTGTGATTTTGTTCGTGAAAAAAATTTAATTTTCTTGATCCATTTATTAAAAGATCCATTTGAAGCATCGCTGTTTCCTCTTTGCAATGGCAGAAAATGTCACACTTTTTTCAAAAACGAACAGACTATTAGATTCCGAATAGTGACAATTAAAATTATTGAATGTAAAGAACTTTTATCCTAAAAAAAATATAAGCTTTTGGGTCTGTAGAAAAGGCTAACAAAAATGGAAATGAAATTCTTGTCTCTTTTTTTTTTGTTTTACTATATTTTTAATAAGTGTGGAAAGACTATTTAGTCAAATTATTAGTACAAAATTGTATCTGATTCAAATTCTTGCCAAAGTTTTATGGTTGAATACTTGATTTTTATATAGTCCCTTATCTATTGAAATTCTCTATTAGCAGTCATAAATACAGTGAATTAAATTGTGTTGTTATGTTTTACTTAAATTTATATAAATACTAGCGGGCCCGTTGCCTGCTTCGCACGGCAAAACAAAATAAGAAAAGAAACACACTTGTTTTTAATAAAGTTGGTTTTGTTCCCAAAAACACACTCACTTCACATACGCACCGCACACACATGCGTTATCGGATTTTAACCAAACTTCATATAAACCATATATGGGCCACTGCCTACGTAGTGTATAAGTTTGGTTGAAATCGCTCGACGCGTTTATGAGTAGTTCGGCGACGTACATATACGGACTTATTTTTATATATATAGATTTTGTTTTCTGGAAAATTTGACTATTTTACCCTTTATCTGGCTTACAAAATCTCACAGATGCTTGAGATGTGTGAGTGTAAAGCTTAAGTCCGGCCCATTCCCGGTTGTGGAATGGCTTGGATTTGCAAAAATGGTTGGCTTGTACCTTTCAATATCAGCACAAATCGCATTATTTCAATAAAATGTAGTACATGATTATTTGTTTATTTGCCCGAAATATAATTAAAGTTTCGAAAAGTAATTTTTTATTGAAATGCGTTTGAGAATGAGATTTATAAAATAAATTTATTATGTGTGTGGAAGATAACAAATGTTATAAAAATTAAATATTCGTTAACCACCAGGCCAATTCAGAGCCTACAGAAATCTGTGACATCAAAGTCAGCCAACAGAGCACCATTAAAGCTCATATTCCCAACAAGCTTCTAAGGGGACTTTGGCTATACCTATTTTCCGGCTCGCTAATTATACTTATTTGATGCAACTATAACCCACTCTCCACAAGCTCTCTTCCTGCCACCTATTCTGATAGTGAATCAATTATTTTTTTCTCGCAGTGGATTGTGACTTTACACATGTTGGCATTAAGAAAAAATTTACTCAGTATTGAATGCAAACATTTTAATGGCGTCAATAATGGGTTGTAAAAAATGCATGTGGGCTCTTGCCACAATAGCAAGCAGCCGACTGGACGACCGAACATGACTTGTACAAATATTGATGACATTAATTTTTAACGTCATTGTTATAATTTCCCATTCATATTGTATTGCAGGGCCATATGCCCTCTACCAACATGATTGATTTTAATACTCCCATTTATGCAATTTTTGTAACAATTTGCGTTTTTTTAATATTTTTTTTTTTATTTCGTACTGACGTATTTATTTTTGTTTCATTTAACGCAACAAAAAAAATTATACTTTTATATTTGTGTATTCATTTGTTAAAGTTAAATTTGTTATATAAAAATGTTAATTCCATTTTATGCGCATCATTTCAATTATCGACATATTGGCGGAAAAAAATTAAAAAAACTCGTGAACAAACAGTATTAGTTTGAAGAGGTGGAGCCCCCTCTTAGAATTACTGTGACGTTTTTAATTTATACAAAAAAGTTTGTTTTTAATGAGACCGCAGCAAATTTGCAAATCAGCATTTAGGCGGCAAAGCGAAATGGTTTAAAAAATCCGAGATAAATAAAATGTTATTAAAAAGTTTTATCAGATAGAAACAATTATGCCAAAGTTAAATATGGTTAGAAATTGGCTCTACAAAAGCCGGAAACACAATATTTCAAAAACTAAAAATAATAATGAAATGATAGACGCATTTTTATTTCATCTATTTAAACGTTACGAATACAATTACAAATTATAGTATAACTTGGGGTAAATGAACATTGTAGCACAGACCTTCATTCGGTTGTAGTGAAGCAGATAAGAGTCTTAGATGGAAATTGAACTAAAATTTTTCACTCTGATAGAATAGAGCACTATGGAGGCACCCATGACAAGTGTAAGTTGATATGTATACTTTAAATTTGAAAGTAAGCAATCGCCCCACCTCAGTACTGAGCCACTTTCACATCTTGTTAAAATATATACAATGGCTTCAGAATATCCATTCTGCCCCTGTCACTCGAGCGGAATTTGTCTATTTAAATAATAACCACGGCTTTATATTGATTTAGATTAAATTCAACTGTTTGTATGTGTGTGCGGTTTTAATGAGAAAATCGTTACTTCATTTGAAAGGCAAATTTATATCGTTTACGTAGAGAAAAAATATGTTCAATATATGATTATTACAATCATTTTATGTTCATTTCTGAATACATAATTTAGACCGTAAGGTTATTATAATTGAAAACTGTTTGAACACTTTATGAACGATGTTATACCATAATACCATAATATCAATATTACTACCATAATATTCAATATGATTGCTTCAACAATATTAAAAGAAATGCAAATTTTGTTACAATAAAGAGCATATTTACATTTGAAAGTGTCAAAAAATTCGATAAAAGGATATTAAAATTAAACTAAATGTATATATTAAAAAATGTATTAAAAAATCAAATGAAAAGAGTGACATAAATTAAATAAGTACGTGCATAGAATGTACACGTGACTGTGTACTCATACATTGCTTCTCTGTAATACAAAAAAAATTTATAGAATTACGAAAGTTTTGTCTTTGTACTATTGTAATGAAGATAGTAATAAAATTCTGAAAAACATAACAATATGTTTACAATAAACATAATAACATGATTAATATAATCATTAAGAGGGTTATTAACAATAGTTTGCGCTCATAATTATACAAATTATATCTGCAATTGTTAAGCTACTAATGGCAATTTCGTACCTGAAAAAAGTTGGCCGATGGGGAATACTTGTTAGATCCTACCCAGCCCTCGTAAAGTCAAGCCTTCTTTAAGCTTAGAATAGAACAAAAATAGTTTCATGAAATATTTTATGTTAAAATTTATTAAATCGTAGTATTGAAGTTTATTCGCCGTGCGCTGCCAAGAAACCATTTGGATAACAAGGGTTTGAAAAATGTATTATTTGTCTTGGGTTAAGCTGTTAATAGGCCGACATTTCATTGCTTGTAACACAATCTTCAGACCAGTTTGTATTAAATCATTCGAAGCCTGTTATGATTATATATTTTGTAATTTTCATAAATGGCAGAATTTTCATATTGTGTCTGAAGGGTTTTGAAATAGGTGGGGCAAAAATAACATCATAATTTGGCTGAAATATTGTTTAAATGAAAGAAAGAGCTCTGGTTTTGTAAAAAAGTTACTTAAAAGTGCGAATGTTACTCATAGCTTTGAAGGCTTGTAAAGTTTGTGGTTTATTGTGGTACACACGAGATTTTGAAAATTTCTATTGGAAGTAGTGTGGTGATTTTATATCTGTGCGATCTGGATGGCCAGTTCAGATCTGCAAAAGGGGACATCAGTTGACATGGAAATTGGTGTCGCAAAATTTCCAACGTTACCCGAGCTGCGTGAGCAGTTGCTCCTTCCTATTGAAACAAACAATAATCGAGACCCAATGCAGCAACTTGTTTCAAAAAAATTCATTCAGCATCTGTGTGTAACGTTCACCATTTACGGTTACGGTAGTGACATCGGTGTTTTCGAAAATATTAATCTGAGCAAGTTAACCTTGTCCGAGGATCAGCAAGGAGAAATTATTGAACAGTTTGAAGTTTGTAAGGGAACGTATTGATATTTTTCAACAACATTCGTTGCAACGAACTACTGCTGGTTCTTGCGGGTTGATGCTTACGGGTTTTTTCTGATGTGGTCGGCAACAGAAGCGATTTTCTCGGTCGAATGAACAATAAGAAGGTGGCCACTTCTTGCAACATCGATAGTGGTCCCATTTTGCACGAAGCACTTAGCAAAATGCTTACAGTTCACTGAAGGCTTGTGTATCACCAGGTAATGTTGATATCTTAACATCTAAACCCACAACATTTAATATTTTTTTGACATATTCCCTTCAAAACAAACATGTTAAAGAAAATAAAACATAAAAAAATAAAAAGTATTTAACTTGTTTATATGTTTTTTGGGGCAAACCTGTTTAGAAGAGAACAAACATGGTCATTTTTGCTCTACTCCCGATTTTTCAATAAAATAATGCCCACATCATGGCGGCGGAATCATCAATGTTGTTTTCAACTTCTTGAGGATGCGTTGCAATCGAGGAAGCCTGACTTGGATTGGCGTAATTCAATATCCCAAAACTTTTCTTGTTGACAAGACCATTACCTAAAATGATGATGTACCAACTATCGAAGACATTACTGTTCCTTTCTGCTAGTGTAAAAGTTGGCTTATGCGTGCTTTAAATTATAAATTAAAAAGTTTTTTCAAAAACAGGAACAGATTTTTAAAAAAGTGATTCAGACTTTCAATAAGATTTTGTAATGTTGATTAAAAAATTCACTAATGTATTTTAAAAAAAACATGTATACCATTTCTCACTAGTATTGGCATAATTTTCCTTCAAGATAACCTACGGTCTTCGATCTTTCAACTCTTGTGCCCTAATTTTTCTGTACTGAACGTCTGCGCAGTCCAATTCTATATATATCTCTTCGCGGATGTCAGAAAGGCACGTAAAGGATTAGAATCAAGAGAGTTGAAAACGTGTTTATCTTAACAAACACGAACTAAGAAGGTATTTCGGCTTATCTGCAGAAACAGCTAGTGTTTTTGGTGGGAGTTGAAACAGCCCACCCGCACACTATGTATCTGGCATAATATCTACTAATCTATGTGGGCATCCTTTCAGCGATCTGCTAAACGTAACCTAAGCTACGTCCGGAGATGAAATTATCTGTGGCATCTTATAAAAATTCAGGGGATGTCTGATTTTCTTGCTCAACTTGGCGTTTTCTTAACGAAGCTGTGTTGGGTGATAACTTTTCAAGCCTGTCTTATAAAGTGTGCGTAGCTCGAGCGCCTACGAGCACTTACTTTTATTTGAATCACATATTAAGTGGAGTAAAATGTTATGGTGACTTGCCACAACTTACTGAGTTACAAATACCAGATTAGATAATAGATAACTAAAAAAAATATCTGCCATGGACCATCAGCATTGAGCCGGGCCTGTTAAAAATATATCATATACATATAAATATTATTAACAATATATAAATAAACGGCCAATACATAAGGCTTGTATTCGATTTTGTGATGGATATAGGCCGTAAAAAATAATAGAATAGAGGAAAAGTGAAGTATCTTCTATACCATCTTAAAAAAACTGAGGCATTTGAATGTTTATTTACAGACATGAGAAATATGCTCAGTCCATCAAACATCACACTCGATTTTCATGCGGAGACAACCAGAGCTTCTGAGTCTGCAATATATATACACTTCCGATAATTGCAGATGAGGCAGCATGATCAGTCATGCGGTTGTGCGTAAATATAATGTTTCGATTACGAATTTACAACAATTAATTTACAACAATTATTTATATCTACTCATTAAAGCAGTGCAGGTTTATTAGAAAATTTTGAAGAATTTCTCAAGTATAAGCATTTGTTTGTTATTTTTTTAAGAAATGCTCGAGTAATTTAATGATTTGCATTTAAAAAATTTTAAAGAAAAGTATCAACCTCTTTTATTACTACTTATTTTAAAAACTGATAAGTTCGATGAAATGAATTTATGGGAATAATTCTGCCAAAGAAAAAACCGACTTCAATACAAAGATCCAATCAAGTCAAAGATTGATATATGTTTTTAAATAAATGACGGAATTATACGATAAGGTCGATGCTCTACATAAATTTCTATGGCACAAAATCCACTTTCAAATAAAAAAGTTTTACAAAATAGATCCTGATCTAATTAATACTTCGAATGGGTCAATTGTACGTCCGGCTTGCAAAAAAGAGGATTCTTTTGATCAAACTGCAAAAATACACTTCAGACGATAATTATGTACTACTGTGTATAGGAGACATCCTCTCCCATGTCTGATCCAACTAGTTTTGAAACTGCATGCATTGGACGCAGAGTAACCCACATCAATTTTGCACACTCTAACTATTATAGTGATAAGGGGCACGTTAATTAGCTATTACTTTGAATGGGAGGAACCCTTTCCCTTAGTTCTATTATATATTAGTTCAAATTTGACAAAACTGAAAGTATTTATATTATATATATATATATATATATATATATATATATATATATATATATATATATATATATATATATATATATATATATATATATATATATATATATATATATATATATATTATATCGGCTTATAAATGGCAAAATTATGCGTGTATAAATATTAAAAAAGAAAAATACGGATAAATTGATAACCGCCACCGTTTTTGAAGTCGTTTGAAAATAATACTTAATAAAATTTTTGTTGCCACCAACTCAATAATGTCACTTCATTATCTTCCACCACAATTTCTTTATTAAACAAAAATTTTTATCAATAAATTTTTCACACGAAAAAATCATAAACCAAATTATGTAAATTTTAGATCAAGAAAAAAGTATGCATCATTTTCATTAAAAAAATTATATATCAAACAGATATCCTTCATTATGAATTTTATGTAAATTATTTTTATTTATTAGTGTTGTATAAATATCCACGTTTATTAAATTTTTTTGTATTCGTAAGCAATAATTGTGGTCGCAATTATATGGCACAATTTCTAATAAAATTATGGTTGAAATACAAAATAACTGAAAACCGCCAATAAAATACAACATAAAATCATTAAAAAAAATTTAAAATAAATAATAATAAAAAATAACTTGGATATAAAATAAAGACAATTTAAATTGATACCTGTCCTGTTACAATAACAAATAAAATCCAGCAAATAAAATTCAATCAAGAGACAATGACAATTTCAATATACGAATTCATACAAAATGAGAAGCAGCTGATAAACCGTCACTTATTTGCTTAAACCAAATCAAATAAAAGGACAGGAAGGGTTGGATGCAGTTCGCTGTTAAACTCCTACACTCATTGCATTGGAGGTATAATATTTAATAAATATTTGCGATACGTAAATGTGACATTAATTATGGATGTGAACAAATTATTTGTTGGCATTTTCATTTTTAAATACGACTGGTTAAAATCAATACCTTGGACAGTAGAGATGAGGGCAAATAATATAAGAATACAAAATGCGCCATGTAACATGCTTATTTGTAGTATAAAAAAATCACACGCCTTCAGCTTAGATGCTCTTTAGACACCAAGAAATTGTTTCCAAAGGTACTCTAGCTGCTTTTTTTAGTCTAAATATAGAAATGAAACTGAATAATAGTTTATATAAAATTTATAAATATATTGCCGTCGGACCCACTGTGCATTCTTACATGAGGATTTATAATAAACTAGCGGGCCCGATGCCTGCTTCGCACGGCAAAACAAAATAAGAAAAGAAACACACTTGTTTTTAATAAAGTTGGTTTTGTTCCCAAAAACACACTCACTTCACATACGCACCGCACACACATGCGTTGTCGGATTTTAACCAAACTTCATATAAACCATATATGGGCCACTGCCTACGTAGTGTATAAGTTTGGTTGAAATCGCTCGACGCGTTTATGAGTAGTTCGGCGACGTACATATACGGACTTATTTTTATATATATAGATAAATTTTTTCTCGGTTTAAAATTAGAGTTTGCTGCGGAAAATTTATCTAATATATGGAAAAACAATAGCTTTCTTTTCGTGTCTATATTTTTTAATGCACTTGCCTAATTTTTAACAAAACTTTTATTTTGATAGTTTCATAGAAATTTTCGCAATTAAATCGCAATTAAAAGGGTTTTTCATGTGTAAAAATAATAAACAAAAATATATCTTCATTAATAATAAATAAATTACGAAAACACTATATAGACATAATAAAGACAGCGCCAAAAACAAATAAACGTTAACGAAATTTTAATGAACTAGATGGGGGAAATTAAATATTGAAGACCTTAACCTCGAATAGAGGCTGAACAAATACAAAAATATGTAAATGCTCAACGCCCATGAATACTAATATGTACTGAGAAAATTACAAATTTTAAATAAATTGTTAAATTTGAAAGCAACATAGTTTTGTTTAAGAAGATAAAAACGAATGTGTCATACAAACTATATTGAGAAGACGAATTTTATGGCCTTTAAAATGAACTATTAAAAACAACCCAATAAAACTAATGTTTTAAGAAAAATTCCTTTTTTTCAAAAAATTGGGGTGCAAATTAATAGATGTTGGCTCTAACTACATGGTGTTTTTAAACTTTACAGCATAAAATAAAATAAAACGAGAAAAAATATTAGTGTCATCAATACCGAATATGAAAATTTTTCGATTACACCAAAGTTTAAGATGTTGTATTCAATGGTGGCGTTAATAGAAGCCATTGGTCCAATTTTAGTGGTCCATGTGATGAAGGCATAAGACGGCAAAATCTATATATAAGTATAAGAAATTAGTAAAAGGTTTTTGTTTGAAAGAACTCGGTGTCGTACCAGGAATTAGAGTCAATGATCCCAATACAAAACGGTGATCTTTGTATCAAATGGCGGCTGAACTATAATATGATGGTTATAGTACGACCAAGCCTTCAGAAAGAAAAACTATTTAATCTAAATAATAACGCACGTAGTCTTAGTATAAGATAGGGCCCTTGGAATTCTTATTCTATACTAGCTGACCCGGGCAAACGTTGTTTTGCCTTCAAATTTGCACTAAATCGACATAGCAATTATTGTTCAAATAAAGGTATCGGGCTAATTAACCCCACTACACGCTGGTCAAGAACCCAACGCCTTCAGCAAAACGCAGCATAGGCTTATCACGCTAATCTCTATTGGGCAAAACACAAAAAACAAAATATTGGGCCATCTGTCGAACACACACACAAAACTAAGTATTGCGCCATCAGTTGGACGAACTTCAAACTACACAGAAACACTCCTCACGTCCCATAGAACATGTATATAAAGTTTGGTCAAAATCGGTGCAGTAGTTCTTGAGTTACGGTGCAAAAACACACACACAAAACTAAGTATTGCGCCATCTGTCGGACGAACTTCAAACTACACAGAAACACTCCTCACGTCCCATAGAACATGTATATAAAGTTTGGTCAAAATCGGTGCAGTAGTTCTTGAGTTACGCTGCAAAAACACACACAAAACTAAGTATTGCGCCATCTGTCGGATGAACTTCAAACTACACAGAAACACTCCTCACGGCCCATAGAGCATGCATATCAAATTTGGTCAAAATCGGTCCAGTAGTTTTTGAGTTTAGCGATCACGAACATACACGTAATTTTTATGTACATATATAGCTGACACCGTCAGCTCAAAATATCTTCGGAACTACATAACCGATTAAGAGTTTGATATCTCGTTTAGAAGAACATAACAACGGCTTTCCAAAAAAAGTAAAATAAAATAAAAAAAAAGCACAAAAAATAAATATATGTATATGCCATTGGTGGTGCAATATGAAAATTGCATTTTGCCACGCCCCTCCGCCCACAGACCGAAAATAAAAAATCGGACTTCACAGTGTCACCCGCCCGAGTATTCTGAAGGCCCAGCCGTTTTGGAGCCATTACGTTACATACATACATACATACAAACACACATCCAATTTTATATATATAGAAGATATCCAGTTTTATTGTTCAACAAATCTCTCAGAGTAAGAAAATTACAGCCGCGGTATGTGAGAGTAACTATAGACTTTGTATAGAAAAATATTCTATGTACCATAAAACAACTACAACTAGAAAATTGGAAGACTATAAATAAGACTGTCCTCTCAATATAAGAAAGCAGTTGGATTTTGTATAAGATTTACTTTCACTCTCTAAATAATGATGGAATGTATGTACACTGTGAGGGTTTCATTCATAACTTGGCTTATCACCGTATAAAGCGCACAAAGCAATCAACACTTTTTCATGTAACCGCCTCTCAAAATGACACTAAATAATGAAAATGAAACAATAAATTGCCTAAGAACATTAGATTATGACAGCGATCATAACGCTCTGCAAATACAAGTTGCGAAAAACTCGAGAATGGAGCCCTTTCAATTTTTGACAGCTGACTCGGAATATTTTTTTAATTACAGGAAAACAAAATGGGACAAATTTACTAAGGTAGTTACTAATGCGTTGCTTACAAACACATCAATACCAAATGATAGAAATCTAACAAATGAAGAAATTAACTTTCATTTAGAGAGAATCAATAAAACAC
This sequence comes from Germaria angustata, assembly GCA_963681545.1. Lineage (NCBI taxonomy): Eukaryota > Metazoa > Arthropoda > Insecta > Diptera > Tachinidae > Germaria > Germaria angustata. The sequence continues at coordinate 80,270,391 of OY813000.1, read as the reverse complement.
TTACAGATGCAATTTCCGAAACTGTGCCAAAATTCGAGAGCAAAGATAATCTTCAGTACATTATAACACCTATTATTAAAAAATTGCAGTCTGAAAAAAGCAAATTACTGACTGCCATTAAAAAACATAATCGAATGGAGCGAATGCTCACAATAAATGACTTTCAATTTACAAAGACAAAATTGAAACTAGTCAAAAAGCTAATTCAAGATAATTTTAGGAACTCTATTAATGAGTTTTACAGGCGAAAACTCTCGAAATTTAGTACTAAAAATTGTTCTCATATATTCTCTGAGGTAAAGAAACAATTTCGAAAACAAACACAGTTGGAACCTTTAAAAATTTCTGTAGATAATATTTATCTACCATACAGAGCCAATATCGACCCCAATACTTTGCAAAAGGATTTAAATTCTGCTTCTCTTCGTTCTTAGATAATAGGCACACGTACCGGACTGACCAAACAAGATTAATTGACTTTATTGACCGTAAAAAGCAAATAATTTCAATTATCCTGACACTAATAATTATTTTATCACACGAGATGATCTGTTATATGTATTTGCGAATCTAAAAGGGAAGTTATCTTCTGGTATTGATAACATACCAAATATTATTCTAAAAACAATTCCAACTATACTGATCTTTGAATACCTTACACTTTTTAATAATATGCTTAATAACGCATACTTTCCAGATTCATGGAAATGTGCGAAAGTAGCTATAATACCGAAAAAAGAAAAAGATAACAGTGATCCAAAAGATTTCAGAGCGATTTGTAAAGTAAAGTAAAGTAAGTAAAGTTTTCGAGGTATGTACGAATAATATAATAGATAAGACCATGAAATATATGAGGATCGTATGTGAAAAATAAATTGGCTTTAAATATGAACACTCTACCGTACATGCAATTAATTTACTAGCTTCAAATGTGAATTGGAGCTTAAATAAAAAATATTGCACTGGTGTATGCCTTATAGATTTCGAGAAGGCATTTGATTATATATGGTTACCTGGCTTGATACACAAGGTATTATACTTTAAATTCCCTTCACATTTGGTATTTCTTTTATATGAAATGTTGAATAACAGGACATTTGTGGTATATAATAATAACAGAAGTTCACGCACATTTAAAATGAACAATGGTATTCAGCAAGGAACGGTTAACGCTCCGATTTTATTTAATTTATACATGATCTCCTAAACAACATTGACAATATAATTGGGAATGCTGATGATATTATTATATATCAATCCGATAATAGCATAGAAAAAATTAATTTAAAATTACAAAGTCTCTATAACATAGTTGAAAAGTATGCAACAGATTGGAACATGAGAATTAATGTTGATAAGTGTGAAAGTATTCTATTCCGGCCGCCAGTAAACAAATGTAACTTCAATGTGAGAACTAATTGGAAAAAATTTGGAATTAAATCATATCAACAAGATAAGCAAATCCCTTCCAAAGATGTTGTTAAATATCCAAGTATTTATATGGACAAGTTCTTATATTATAATAAACATGTCAATATTCAACTACAGAAAACAAGAAAAGCATTTTTTTTTTTTGGCTATAAATCACTGTTCTTCTCTAAAATTGTTCAAAAAGATGAAAAAATATCGTTATATAAGGCTTTGATTCGACCCATTGTAACATACGGGTGTGCTATTTGGTTTAATATCTCTCCTTCCTATAAGGAACAAATCATAAAATTTGAGAGAAGATGTTTAAGGGCCTGTACCTCATTGCACAGATCTCCGCATAGTAACTACTTAAAATTTGTTCGTAACAAAAAATTGTATAATGCTGCAAACATAAATAGAATTGATAACTTTATTATTAAATTGATTAGAAACCAAAAAATGTACTGAACGTAAAGCTAACAACCTTGTTTTAGCCCCATACTATACTGATGACCAATACCCTAATATCAGGTTTTGTCCCCCCTGAAGCATTCATATATCTGGATAAGAATGGATATATACAGGATTGTAGTGCAATCCCAATCTTATATCATTTATATAGAAGAGCTAATGATAAATCATTTAATATAAATGCAGTTCCTGATCAGGGATTTAGATTTGATCGTAGTATTTCTAACTTAGACAGAGCGAGGTATGACAAGATATTGGTGGTACAACAACTAAAAATTCTTTTTCCTTTTTTACTTCTATAACTATGGTTTTATAAATAAAATAGAAAAGTAATGTTTTTTTTATTTTTCATTACATACATATATACATATACATATATAAATCAGCATAAGTCCACAGATGTTTGATTATATTGTGATAATAATAATTTAAAAAGAATATCATATGTAAGTACGCTAGAGTGTTCGACTATGGACCAGTGGGTATGATAAGTTTAATATTAAGCTATTTGTTTATTTTTAGTTGAATATACTATTAAATGTTATAATAAATAAACGAAAACAATGACACTAAATAAAAATAAAACAAAACTGAGCGTATCAGCCAGTGCTAAATATCTCGGAGTGATTGTAACCAATAAACTGTTACGCAGACCGAATTGAGACTCCAGATCCACCGAACTGCGATTCATGCCTACAAGAATGGAACGTCTCGGGGTATCAGACCCTCTAAAGTGATTCCAGTAACTATATTATTTCTAAACCCTTTTTTTTTCAAAGATATCGAGATTCCAGGAGGAGTACCCTTAAACTATCGAATTATCCGACGTCTATACAATTAGTACAAAGCTTGAGGCGACATCAATATATCCTTCAGATTCTCATTCAAGTGTAGTATATTACAAGCAGAAATATCATTCTCATATGAGTGGTCGCTGTTGGGACCAACCTAGGCAACTACATAGCGGATGAACTTGGCAAAAAGGAGGACATTAGCTTAGAATATCGGAAAGGGACGTCTTCTGTAAACTTCTCCACCGGCATGTATACAGATGACATCCGAAATCTGGTAATACAGTCTCAGAAAAGGCATGGCAACGATCATAGAACAGACTATTAGCCACAATACTAAGTAGTGTGTCATATGATCCCTGTAGAAGCTGCCAGTATAAAGAAGAAGAGGAGACAATCTTATACAGTTTGTGTCTGTACGTTTTATTTAGGACTAGCGGACCAGGCGAACTTCGCCTCGCCCCAATTTTAAGCCTTCACACAATTTTTCTATTTTTTCATTTGAAAAGCCATTAAGGAATAATTTCAAACAAAATTTCATACAAAAACTCGATTTTCGATTTTTCCAATTTTCCGACTTTTCCGGAGGGATTTTGCAAAATTTTCTTCCATAAAAACCTTCTCCTCGAAAATACGAACAAATGACAAAAAGTTTTACAGAAATCGGCCAAGCCGTTCTCATTTTATTAATTATTGGATTTTGCCACGCCCCTCCGCCCCTCCGCCCACAGACCGAAAATAAAAAATCGGACTTCACAGTGTCACCCGCCCGAGTATTCTGAAGGTTCCCTGAAAATTTCGTCAAAATTGGCCCAGCCGTTTTGGAGCCATTACGTTACATACATACATACATGCATACATACATACATACACACATCCAATTTTATATATATATAGAAGATGTAAAGACTGACGCACCCAGTTTAAGAATCCTTCGATGGCAAATAAGAAGGAACTTATCTTTTTCTTCAGGAGTAACGCATTAATCTAGATCATATGCGGGTGCAAGGATGCTAAAATATCCCCACTTTTTTATTAGCGTAAGTGTTTAACAAAAACAAAAGTTTCATGAACGCGATTTTTTTGATGTCACTTTTATTTTGAGTTGAGGCTTTCGTGGTGGTCGGTATTTTTCCACAATATTAAATTATTACTAAATGAAAAGCCAAACTGAAGGATTCGAAGCTATTGAATCTATTTTGCTTTCCTATTATATTAGAAAAATAAGAAGGGTACCCAAATTGTGTAAATTTTTGCCCTTTTGTAATAAAAGCCCTTTTATGAATGGCATGCACTTGTTTAGTAATTAATTTATATATAATTTTTTTGCAATTTGAAAATTTTTATTTTTATATGGATCGGTGATTATTGAATTTTTTAGCGAATAGTATATTCGTCTTTATTCTCATTCCTTTTCTATCGATCCCTTTCTTTTTCTCTCACATCTCTAACCTCTTCGTACTTTTGGTAACAAGGCCAACAATCCAGGCTTAACATTTTTGACATCATGTACCACCACTTCACCGCTATAGTGATCATTTAGAATCAAAGTCTTTACCTTGCTGGCATCCACATGGTAGGCGGAAAAGTTTATGTCAAAATCAATTTCGAATAGAACAGCAAGACTAGTGTCCTCTGGTATCCAGAACTTATGCATATAATACACACCCTGTAATATGTACAACAAATATTTTGGAGGATTTAACCCACCCATTACACATGCTTGAACTCACCTTAACAATTGGACATTTCTTCATAATATGGCCATATGACTCAAAATACGTCAAGATAATGGTCCCCAAGGGAGACTTAGAATTATATTTAAGAATATTACAAAAATTAATTGTGGTATTTACATTAAGAAAATAGTCAGAGTCGAGCTTTTTCGTAACTCTGACCTCAAAATGAAGATCCACGTTTTGTACCCGCTGGAGGAAATTCATCGTTAAATTTACATGGGGGTCTGTAAGGTCAATAGCAACGGAGTGATTAAGAAATTTTTCATCATTCCACAAATCGATTTGTTTGAATTTGGGACGCATGACTTTCTAGCAAGAGAAATGAAAAAGAAATATTTTATAACACAATTCTTAAAAGTATTTATTTGAATTTACCTCAGCCTGTGCCTGCTCCAAGCCTGACAATACAACAAGAACCAACACAAAGGAAGATATAGAGAACTTCATATTAAAAAGTAACAGCGTATTACCAGCATAAACCTTAGATTGTGCCCCCGTACAGTGTTTCTAATGGACTAACAATCAGCTTTTATACATCTTTGTTTTATTTGTTTGGAAAAGTTTTTATAGTTAAAATGAAAACAATTAAGAACAATCAGTATAATCAGCATAAAAAATAGAAAATCCATTTGAACATATATATCAATGGCCGGCCAATCGAAAACTACTTACCTGTAAAGATTGATCAACCAAATGAAATACATACCACACACACAAACACACACACACATATATATATATATATATATATATATATATATATATATATATATATATATATATATATATATATATATATATATATATATATATATATATAAGTATATATATAAAGGATGTAAAGAAAAATATAAATATAGGGAACAAACAAAAAAATTTTCTATAAAAGTAATATTAAATTAGAGGAATGATTGAATTGAGGAATGATGGTTTCATAGTAAAAAGCTTTTTTGAAATAGTTTTAGTATAAAAAAGCTTCGCAAATAGAATAAAGCCAAAAAAAATGTTTAATCTAAATTATAAAATCTGATTTGATGTCGAGGCAACTACTACTTTGATGAGTTTAATCATAAATTATTTTTTATTAATAAAAAAAGGTGAAAGTCTGATATTTTAAGAAAAGCTTTCTATGAAAACTGTTCAACGTAAAATTTTTTGAAAAAATTTTACAGTATTTCTTTTTGAAAATGTGGTTATTTAACATAGACATATTAATTTCAAAAGCTTTTATGGTTTAAGCTTTACCACTAAATTTTTTTATTAAGTAGATATTAATATTAAAAAATTAAAAAAAAAACGTTTCTCTACACAAAACTAACTTTTTACCAGATTTCAAGTTTCATAATGGACTTACACTATATATTTTTTCATGAAACTTGCATGCAACTTCTTTTATTTGCTGACAAGAGGGATATTACAACAAATGGTACCAAAAAGTACCAAAAGTGGCAGCACATAAAGTTTCAGTCAATATCTTTTAACATTTTTCCCAACTATTTCACCCTACTCTATATTGCCAAATAAGTAAACTAAAGTTGCATGCAATAAATTTCATGAAAAAGCTCTTGGTATAAATACAGTCATACATATTATAAGAAATACCGAAAATATTAGATATACAAAACTAATCATTTCTAAATACTTTTAAATAATTATAGAAAAGATTATATGTAACCAAATGGCTTAAAAAGAAATTTATGAGAAAAGATTTTTGTAGCCCAAAAAAGTGTAAGTTTTAACCGTTCACACCTGCAAGACTATAAATGGTGCCGGTTTTGCAATAAAGGGCTTTTGGTCGACGGCTACACTATAATGACGGACCCATTATCGTTTTTTCTCTATTCATTTAATTTTATTATTTTTCAAGTTTTTTTTAGTTCCATTTCACTGAATCTATTAACGATTTTTGATTACATTTTCGATATGTTGCTTCACTGAAAACTATGAATTTAAATGAGCTTTTAATGCCTTCAAAAAAGCACTAACATCAGTTAGATGGTGAAAATGATAATTGTAAAACTGTCATACGAGTATATGTATACCAAATTGATATTTTTAAAAATTTTATAATTATTTATAATACTTGTTGTTTATGTAAATGGTCTTTTAATAGATATATAATATCGATGCTTCTACTATAATAAATTTTTTTTTCTAAAAACTCAGTTTTAATATCACAGTTGAGTGCAGTGTTCTGTCGAATACTTCAAAGCCATTAAGCTAAAATACTAAATTTTAATTACATTTTGTGTGGTTTTATTACTTTGTTCACGAAACTATTGGTCTTGTGTGAATTTTGCCTTTTAATCTTTTTTCTCATTCTCTAGAAGATTATACACTTGGCATGAAACTCTTTCATTTTCCTTTCATGGACGCTCTTAAGGAGCCAAAATAAGACTGTGGATATAGTTGAAATTTTTTATTAAAAGGATGCTGTGTTGTACTGCCTCTAAACAAAGTATTTGGAAAATTAATTAGTGGGATAAGAGCTGATATTAGTGGTTCTTTAGAGTCTGATATGGCACTCCAACATGAATGGAGAGTTTTGTTTATTAAAAATTTCTGTTTCAAAGATACCCAAAGTAAACAGTGGAGTAAGAAATGTATCATCTGCACAAACTTTTTATAAAATATTACATAAATGTGATAAATTTCATAAAGATATGAAAGTACAGGCATTTCTTAAGAAAAAATTTTAATATATATTTCAAGAGGTTTATCATTGTAAAAAAAAATCATAGAAAAATCATAAAAAAATTCTCACTGTAGCAAAGTTTGCATCGAAATATTACAGCTGTGATAGTTTTTCTTTAGAAAGTTATCATTGCGATATGTTTCCTTTATAAAATAAACCACCGCATTACTATTACGATGATATATTTTCTAGTGAAAAATATCTCAGTGGCAAGTTTTCTACGAAAAATTATTACAATAACAAAATACCATAGAGGTATATTTAAAAAAATATTATCATAGACACGAGATTTATACAGAAGGCCGAAGAAATAATAGCAAAAAAATTGCGGAAAAGATATCACTGTAATGTAATGATGAATTAAAATTAAAAGTATCACTGTGATGGCTCTCATGGGTGGATTACCATTATAATAATTACTTTTAGAAATATTATTTCTTCTATAAATGAGTAATAGCTGCAGATAAATTATATACAAATAAATTTTATGTAGAAAAAATAATACTATGACAAAACTACTATAGAAAAATTGTTGCCCTTTTCTATAAAAAAAATACTATTACTAAAGTTATTTTCTAAAAGAAAGTAGTCTCTGTGGGGAATTTTCAATTTAAAATTATTCTCTGACAAATTATCACAGTAGTAAATTTTGTATTGAAAATTAATAACTAAATATAATCATTGTATAGAATTAAGTGGATACCAATTTTCCCTGTGACATATTTTATATTGTCTCCTTAATATATTCTATGTACAAAACGATATAAAAATTGATTAATTAATTTTTATTAAAAAAATATAATTACTATGATAAATAAAATATCTAATTATATATCGAATTATAGCTGTGATGATATATCTATACAAATTTTATTTTTATAGATAAATTTTTAATAAAACAGCGTTCACTGATATAATATTCCAAGGAAAAATTATCACTACGCTAAGCTTAATATAGAAAAATTATCACTGAAAAAAATTTTAAAGAAAAATATCTTTATGATAATTTTTTTTAATAGAAAAGCCTTAGTAGCAATGAATGTTCTATAGACGAATTATAACTGTGATGAATTTTCTAAAGACAAACTGGCATTGTAATATATTATCAAGGCGATAGATTTTGTAAGGAAAAACTATCACTAGGTATAATTTATAATGTATGAAAATATCATTGTGATAAAAATTTCATATTTATAACTAAAGTGGAAATTTTTCTGTAGAGCAATTTCCTTTTTGTTAATTTATCACTCTATTAACATGTTATCACTAATAAATAATATCATAATATTAAGGATAACCAATTTATATTCATTTACTATGCATGTATTTGTATTTATTTCCAAAATCCTTTAAACGTTTAACGGTTCCGTTAATATTGTATCATTCCTTCTTTCCACTTGTAACTACCAGCGTAACTATATAGTGAACCTAACATCGTTTCCGCATGAATTCAATGACAAACTATTGAATGTTTAGTTTGAAATACAGAATTCCTCCAAAACTGGATACAAAACAATGTTCAACTCAATGTATTGGAAGATATTGATGACATTTCATTAGTGTATGTCCTGGGCATAGAAGGAAATCGTGCTAATAATTACACCGTCCTATTGCATCGTAAAGTTCACTTTTGCAAATTTCTATTGCAACACACCATTGACATATGCTGCGTATTATATACAAAGACATCTTGAAGCGTGGCAATTTTATTAAGATGTGCCCCATGAAAAAGAGTTCATGTACACTCCGCGAATATCAAATTGATGAGGAGGAGCTGCCACAATATGATTTTTATGTGCAAATCAGAAATGGCAAATGGAGAGATGATACTCAAGAGACATTTAAGTGGCAAGATTGATACATCAAAGAATTTTATAATTTTAAACTATTTAGTATGAGTGAATGTTGGAATCAAATTAACTGATTGCTGATTGAAATCGATGAATGGAAGTTGCATTTTATATTCTGCTTTACGAAAATCACGTAATTTAGAAGGCTTTTAAATTTCATTCCTACGAACTAAAATTCTTTTGTTTAAAATTTAAGTTTATTTTTTATGATCAAATGCAAAATAGTTGAATTTTCTGTTTTTGCAACAAAATGCAAAAGTGTTAATATGCAAAACACCATTTGCACGTTTGTCTGCCTGCCAGTCAGTACGCCCTTCGTTACGTCTGCCTGATGCCTACTGCGTTTGAGTTCCTTCAATGTCTGGCAATGAATTCAGTCACCTACTCTTTCCGTCTATCGTTTTTTACTTATCATCACGTGTTTGCTCATTTGAAAAATCTTCTATTTGTTTGTTTAAAATGGTGACAAGTTGTCTGGCTGATTTAATGATGACAATGCCGAAGATGATGAAGATATTGCAACTAGGATTATGTGCTTCAAATAGTTAAGTTTCAAACTAAAATCTCTCTTTTCATTAAACAGCTTTATATAATTTAATAATACTCTATTGATATCTATTGTTCTTCAGGGGTTCTATTGTTTTTTTTTTTTCAATATAGATGTATTTCAGTCTCCTTTTTTGTAATGAAGGCATATATGGAATATTAAATATGAAACAACTTTTGTTTCACTGCAGAACTTTATTTAAAAAAAGCAATAATCAGCATCGAACTGTTTGTATGAATAATAAAAAATCAAGAGATGTTCCCGTGTCAAGAGGAGTTCCACAGGGATCTATAATAGGCCCTCTTTCATTTTCGACGTACCCTAATGACCTCCCAACCATAATAACAGCTTGCAAGATTAAAATGTATGCAGACGACCTATACCAATTTTAATAATTGCATATGTTCATTATATACACGTGGGCATCTGCAAACGGTCTAACGATAGATCCCAAAAAATCGAAATATATTGTTATTCAAAAAAGGCTTGCACAATCCATTATTATACCCAATATATATATTAATAATCAGAAATTTTCAATAAATTTCAATAAATCCCATACCCGGTCTAATCACATTAATAATGCTTCGCTACGCTAAGAACTGTATGGTCTGTATTTTAATTGGGATGCAGTACTGAAATCTGCATCCCAATTAAAATAAGAATTCTCCTAGTAAAAATATATTTATTTCCTACTTTAATGCATGAATGTGAGGTTTTCTCTAGTTGTGACTCCACAAGCAAGGGAAAGCTAAGCGTTGCCTATAATGATACCATTCGTTATGTGTACGGTTTAAATAGACGGTCTAGGATATCAATATATTCATCCCAATTTTCTTTTGATGATCTCCTCAACTTATGCACAAGATGATATACACGCGCCAGCCAGGACAACTTTGCAATAGAGTGTCTTTCCCAGACAACTGTAGAGGTAAAAGAATACGATCTTTTGGGTACAAGAGACCTGATGTCAAAATGTCATTTCTATATATTCGCTGTCAAGTTTTAAGTAACGCACAACAATTTAACAAACAACTTATGAAAGAGTTCTCAGTGCTAATCGTTTTTTTTTTTTACATGTGCGTATATACTATTATATGTTTGTATTTGTATTAGTATTTAATTATATGTATATGCCTAATCTTATATGTATATGTACCATCTATCAACGTATGATGTCAAAATGTATTAAAGGTTCTGTTGCATTTGAATGATTTTATTTTTATGAAATACTGAACTTTTTCTTAATTTAATTCCTTGAAACGTTTGTACAGTTTAGCTTCATTTCATTCAATTATTTATAGATCGGTTTGTGGAAAAAGGTACATAACTGTGCACACTGAATTATAGACATGTTTTGCTTTAAAATCAGTATAGATATTTGCCTAAAACAACTTAAATTCCTCTTCACTGAACTACTTAATTAATATATTAGCAACCTCTTTCTATTTTTATGAGCATCTGTCAACAAATTCTGTAGTTCTTAATCGAAAACACAGTGCAACACGAAAAAAATAACCATATACGGACACCACTACGTGATAAAAGACTAAAAAAAAAAGACCTGTGTCTCCCAATTTTTCCCAAAGTTATGCACTTTTTTTATGGGCCGCCAAAGATTTGGGGCCTCTGTATCATTTTCGCAAAAAAGTGATCATTTTCTCGGGCTCATATCTTGCAAACCGTTCCGAATTTCGATTTACTCTCTGAGGCAAACTTGTAGCTCTTGTCATAAAATCAAAAAACTTCTCCTTACATATATGTACAAATCGGAAAAAACTTAAAAAAATTCGATTTTTTAACATTAGCATGTTAACATTAGCATGTTAACATTAACAAAGCTGTCAAAAATGTTGTTAACATGCTAATGGTGAAAAATCGAATTTTTTTAAGTTTTTTGCGATTTTTATCGAAATTCGGAACGGTTTGCAAGATATGAGCCTGAGAAAGCAAGTTTAATTTTTTTGTTCGTATATAAAAATCTATTTGTGCTGGTTTACTTCGCTTTTAATTAGTGAGATTAATGGTACTTTAAAGCAAAAGGTGACACTATAACCGGAATATTTGAGGGACAGTTGAGATGAGGTAGTTTTGGATGAAACAACAGTCCAAGATTCGTCTGTGGACTTGGATCAAATATCATAAAATTAAAAGAAAATGCATATTTCATTTTAAGTCTTGTCCAATTAACCTTGAGTTTTTAATTTTGTTTATAGAAATTTAAACCCAATACATATGTATTACAATTAAATTTATTTTTGATCATACAAAGTTGGCACCATCTACCTAAAAACGTGTCTGAGCAATTTATGGCATCCATAAATGCAGAGAAAAATTAAACAAATTGCTGGAAGAAAATTTCAAAAGAAAAGCGAGGCATTAGATAAAAAGAAATTGAAACTATAACTTCTAGTAAACCATCTCGAAAAGTGGTTTGATTCTTTTGCCAAATACAATATAATCCAGTACAAGTAACACAGGGGAACAATGATTTTCTTGATTGACCCTTAATAGTCAACTCTTATATAAATCTATGGACGAGTATATCCATTTTCCATTTTTTATTAATCTTCGAAAAAAATTTAATTATGAGAAAAAAGCTATTGATCAAAATAAAAATTGAATGTTTGTACGACTTAGAGCCAATGAACTACATTACCATAATTTTATAACATAGTTCCTATTTAAAAATAAGAAAAGTATATTATTTAAGGCTGTGTTATCAATAAGGCTTTGTTTACAATATAATTTTAATAAAAATGTTAGTACTTAAATTTAAGTGAATTTTATGTCACATCAAATTTCTAATCGGACTCGGCCGAAAAAAATGGCTTTCGGTATATATAAAATATTTACTTAATCTTACTTTGTTTTTTATTATTGTGAATTTTTGTAATAATATTGTCGTATAATATGTAAATATTTTTTTATATATGTATGCTTGTATATATTATTATTTCTTTCGGAGCACTTCATTTGTATTAATTGACATATTGGATCCCCATCCATTCCATTTTATTTGTCTTTTATAAACCTTTGACAAGACATTATAAATAAAGCGAAAAATATTTTAAGGAAATTTCTTCCTAGAATTTCCCAAGAAATCCGAGGACACCTTTAGCTTAATTTAATCAGTAGTAGAATGACAAATCAGCTGTATGGAGTGACTCATTTTATTTTAAAATGTATATCTATAAAAAACTGGTGAATTTCAAATTATAACTTTAACTCACGTTTTTTTATGGAAACATTCATCAATTTTGGCCATAAATTGTGTGTTTGATTGACACATTTAAAATCCGCTTGTAAATGAATAATTTTGAAATCTAAAATCGAACTCAAAGCCATTTATTTTAATTGTAGTTAAAAAATAAATAAAAATGCAAAATAAGTTTAATTAAAAAATATGCCCACATGTTCATACATTTGTAAATATTTGTACTCCTTTTGTACAGCAAAACAAACAAAAATAATTTTTTAAAGGGTAATCGATGGCTGAAAAAGTTGTTAGAAATTTAAAGAAGAGAAGCAAAATTAATATGGTTTTAGAGATCGCATGCTTGAGCTCAACAATGGTGTATGGGCTTAGATAGAACTATTAAGCCAGTATAGAGGCTAGAAAACCTCCAGTGTCAGCAGTCTTAGCTGTCTCAAAATTTTCATAAGACTTCTAAAAATCGAATCCAAAATATTACTTAAATCGGTCCAGCCGTTTGACTGGAATTAATTTCGCTATGGGCGATCTAATGACAATGGATTGGTCTGATTTAAATAAAATTCAAACTGATGAATTACTCAATCTTTTTTTCACACGATTTTTTAATAACTCGGTTTACCAATGCGAGTATATTTGTTAGGCAAAATTTTTGTTCCAGTACGAATCCCAAAATGGACTGTTGTGTCATGACCACACACATTCATGTATGCGATTACATTCTCTACGATTGTAGGAATCGTTGCTTTCTGCTCTGCATTTGCGAAATACTTATTGCGATTGGAAATAAAAATTATTAATTTTAATACGAAATTTGATGAATCACAAAAAGTCTCATTTTGTTCATTTTTAAACAACTTTTACGGTACGACTTTTAATAAAATCCATTTACACGATTTCATTGGGAACTAAAACAAATATCTTAGACTGTTAAAATAAATATGAAGATTCAATATCTGTCGCCAAAAATTTTAATTTAAGGGATACACTAAAGAATTTTTATACGTCGTATGTGTCTAACTATAAACTAATGGTCTAATTCATATATATTTCAAACAGCTTTATTAAGCATTATTAAGTACAATTATATTGATAATTTTCTTTTAAAAAATAAAAAACTTTAAGTGTCCTTTCTTACCTCAAATATGTGTATCTATAAGATAGGGATTCATATTGCATCTTAAAATTAAGCTTGAGATTTTAAGTTTTAGCGAAAGCTTTTTATTTCTTTCATGTAATGAAAAGTGTGATTAAATTATATAATTTATTAAAAATGCGCAAATGAAATACTATAGAAAAAATAAAATGTAAAAGCATGTTAAATAAAAAAAAATCGGTTCCAATACTCTCTTCCTTCGAATGAAAAGTATCATGCGATTTCTTTTTTTTTTGCCTAAACTTTTATTGTTTTAATTTTAACGAAAAAAAAAATATTGTCATAATAAAAACAGATTTTTTTTAAAAATTATTTATTTTACTTTAAAATCAAAAATAATATTTTAAATATGTGACAACTCGATTAAAATTGTAACCGTTTCTGTACATCACCAGCTACAAAGTGGTTTGTGAACACGATTGTGTTGCCAATAAAATACGTAGTGATTACGAATAGAACTTTTGATTAAAGATTTGTTAGACCTAAAATATTCCATAATTAATTCGTACGTTAAACATAAAATAAATTCAGTACGAGAATATCAAAAATGTATTATTTGCCGTTAAAATTATTAACTATATTTGTTTGTTTAATTGGTGGATTTAGTGGTTATTTAATTTCAAATAGTTCTTTATTTTTTTATAATAAAGCTTTAAATACTTATTATTTATCTTTTTTAGGATCAATATGGTTTATACCTTATATTTCTACTTATGGAATAATTAATTATTCTTTAATAATAGGAAGAAAATTAATTAAATTATTTGATCAAGGGTGATCAGAATATTTTGGAGGACAACAACTTTGGCTGGTCTTAAATCGACATTTCATTTCTTCTGGCCATATCAACCAGTTTGCAACAAATTCAGCTCGTGTACACATACAAAAATCTTCAAATGCAATGTGAGAATTAAGCTCAAAATAATTAATGAATTTTTAATGTAAAGATTGGGATAACATCCCGAATAAATTTTAATAATACATGCAATAAGTTTTATTTTATCGAATACCCGTTAAATTCTCACTGTACGCATATTTGATTTTATTATTATTACTATTATTATTTTTTTTTTTTTTTCATTAAAACTAATGTGGATTTCAAAATTACTTTTTACGTATCCCCAAATTCACAGAAAAAGTTCTTGGGCTGCCTTCCAAGGAAAATTTTCTACTGCGTTCAAGAAATGACTTTTGTGTTGAATTTTTAAGTAAATAATTAATAGTAATATATATAATAGAAAACTTAACAAAATTTCAGATCGAGTTCTTCTTACAAATTTCCATCGTGACACATTGGACGGTTTTTAGTTCGCGTTTTCGGCAAATATCGCAACATCTTTTTAAATAATAAACTAATGCGAATAATTTTAAAATTTTAATATTTAAATAAAATAATGAATTCATCAGTGTAAGTATTGTAGCCCTTTCGAAGAAGGAATTTTTAGGACTGGATACGAAGCGTAAATTCGGATAGGCCTGCATCGTTGAAAACTCTAAATAGAAACTATGTCCATGCGGTGTGGATTTCAAAAGTAGCATAGAAAATGCGCAATGTGGGCTTTTTAAAAAACTTCCGCATGGGCTGGCAACATATCGTACGAAAACTGACACAAGCAACCTTAAAAACGGAGGACAAGCGTTAAAATGCACATCAAATACCGAACAATGATTTACAAACTAAAGAAAAAAAGATAAAAAAATATTTGGACCTGCGCGGGAATGCGCATTTTATTTACTATCTCGCTCATCATCAGCACCATTTCGCGATCACTTTGAATCAGACTTTGACTCAGATACCATTTCATCAATGGCATAAACCGAGGAAAAAGATATCGCTGTACCTTGCGTGGTAGAAAGTTTGATAAATTTTAAAGAATTTTATATTTTTTATGCCTTATCGAACAGTTTTTATTGAAAAATAAAAAATTCTTATTCGAAAAAATTTCCCTAGAATAAGTTTAGCTTGAATAACAAAACGATAATGTTGCACTATCTTCAATTAATTTTCTAAACTTTTGTTTGTTTCTTTAGAAGATCTGAATATCGTTGAGATATAAGAATCTGTCTAATTCCTTGCGTCCTTATATAACCACGCATAATATAAATTACAGGTAATGAAAATTATTTTAACTGTTCCTTATTCGAATATTTTGAATCGATCGATTTTAAAATTCAATAAAAATTTACCCTTACAAAGGCCAATTAAAACAATTTGACGTTAAATTTGTTCTATTCAGTAAAAATGTTTAATACCGTTTTACCTTTAATATCACTGGGACATAAAATTGCAGTCTGTTATTAAAAATAATAAGAAAAAACCAAATCCAGAACGTTAAAAAAGATAACAAAATTGTTTCTATTGTATGTTGGTTACCAATCAATTTACTTCATAGAAAAATTTTATCATCAATAGAAAATTGTAATCATTCTCTAAATAACATGCCGACAAAAAAAATCAAAGGGCAGCAATAAACTAATTGAGAAAATATGGCAACGAAACAAAATGACAGTTATTTAATTGATGTTACACACACACATATATATATATATATATATATATATATATATATATATATATATATATATATATATATATATATATATATATATATATATATGGTGTATATATAAAGGAATTGGAATACAATAATAGTAACAAGAAAGATAAAATGAATGTGTAACAATAAATGGGAATATCAAAAATAGAATGTTGGTAGTTCATAACAAGGACAAGTAGATAAACGAAAAGGGACATGAAGAGAAACTTTGAAAAAATTAAAAAAGTTTTTAAAATAGCTGATAAGATCCTTGAGTAATAAAACGAACTTAAAATTAACTTAAAAGCCAACTGAAGAAAGAAGGTGCCACATTTAAGAAAAAAGAGATAATAATTTTATATTGAGTTGAGAGTTCATAAAATAATTGTTCTAGAATAAGTTGACAAATATAATACTTTATTTAATTTGTTTATAAATACAAAGAAATAACTTTTCAGGCTGACTTCTTTGGTGGCAAATAGAGAAATCTTCTAATCTATTATATTCAACAGACTGAAAATGGTTTTTTCTTTCCTTTTTTTAGAAAAATTGCATTACAATTTATTGTTCGTACATCATCTTCGTCAATAAACAAGAGACATACAAAATATTTTTAAACAATATTTTTTAAGGACACTTACGAACACATCCAGCACATAATGATATCCACATGTATGTGTGAATAAACGCTCATGCACTAAAAATTCTTATGTGGAATATTGTTTATTTATTCTACCCTTGTAAACTGATTCAATTTTTGATAACAAAATCGTTCTATTCTTCATACATAAATAAACCCAGCAATATTCTACCTCATCCTAAAAAAATTGCACAAAATAAAATTGAAATATAAAATCTTTGGCAAGAAAGAATAAACCTCAATTTCTCATGTTTAGAATTTACAAATATTTTGGTACTTGTGGCGAACACAGTGTTTAACAATTCACCCCAAATAGTTATATTATAAAAAAGGCTAACGGCCAATTTGGGTTCCTTTATATTGACAAGTTACAGCAACAAAAAATAGAACTATAATTTAAATGTCCTTTCTCGATTGTTCAACAATTTCACTCTAGAAATTTATTATTTTTAAGCACATGGTGCTCAGCGGAGGACAAAAAATAAACACTAAATTAAACTGCAACATAAATAATTCATTTGAACTATATATACATATGTATGTATATATATATATATATATATATATATATATATATATATATATATATATATATATATATATATATATATATATATATATATATATATATATATATATATATATATATATATATATATATATATATATATATATATATATATATATATATATATATATATATATATATATATATATATATATATATATATATATATATATATATAATAGGACACTTGTGTTACTATATGGTTTTATTTAGTTCTTCTCTCCTCTTAATAGTTTATAAGTTTTTTTTTCTTGGCTTAGACCACTACGTCCGAATCCTTACTTAATTTTTATTTCATATGGTTAATTAAAAATTAATTTTTTTAATTATTCTCAAGGGAGAATGTACATGTTTCTTTTAACGCTAAATTTAAGAGCAAGAATTGCATCCCCCTTGTGATCGAGTTGCACTTCAAAATTGTTGTTGAAAATGCTGATGTCACATTAAACGTTTTGCGGCTTTAACTAAAAGTGTCACCAGAAATTTTACCTGAAACAATTTCATAATAATGTGCGGTGGCTCCATATTAACTTAACATTTTCAACAAACAGATTAAAAGTAATTGCAATGGCAATAGTTCTAGTATTTCCGTCAAAATAAATAAACAAAATTCTGCCAGAGTAGTCATAATTTATTTCACAGTAATCCTTCTAAATTTTTTCACACTGTTTATGGTACTAAGACTTCATCAGATTTGCAATTATAAAAACTGTGGAAACGAAACTACTGTCGAATAAGAAACTGATCGAATTCCATCACACCCTTGTCGATCTTAGAAAGCAATTGTAAAGACAATTATTTTGAAAATAATTGAGGAATAACATATTTAACACCCTCCTTTATGAAAAAGAATACATGAAGCGAAATGTTTGAACCAAAATACAGAAGTGTATTAGAAAATTTTCATTTATATTTTCTATTTAGATTTGTTTGTGCTGTTCCGTTCTACTTGTTTAATAATTGGTTTCTCCTTACTTTTTCCATTGAGCCTCCAAGACCTTTCAAGCAATGAAGGAAAGCTTAGATGTATATACGAGTATATCAAATTTATTGTTAAGAGGAGTGTTCTATAAAGAGATAATCGCTGGTATATTGATATTTAGTTGGTTCTAAAAAATACATGTGCCCTTATAACGAAATAACTAGCTTCCTGTCCTTCTCCCTTGAACCCAAATTGAAATTCACCATCACATATGCAATTATCAGAGGCGAAAACATATACTGATATTGTTCAACAATTCATTATTTGTGGCCATGAATAATTGTTTTCAACAGCCATGCCAACTCTACTACTATTCGAAACTTTTTCAAACATAGCGGAATAGTATTGTTACCCGAAATTGTTTCAACTAAAATAAACGTTTTTTGCAATGCATGTAAGCAACACTCAAAACGATGCGTTGTTAAGTTTTTCACCCTGATTGCAAATAGCATTTAAAACGCTGCGTCGACTACAGTGTTATACTGCGGTTGACTACACTTTAACACTATTTTCTATTAAAAAATCCTCATTTGCACTTATCAGTGACTCTGTCTTGCATAAGTAAGTTCGTGATTGCTTGTTCTTCAATATAGTACGAGTAGTTTGAGTGTTGAAAGAGTCTTTCAGCAGATAATTTACGAAAAACTCTACAATTCTGCAACTTTGGAAATAATTCTTTCCACACGTTAAACGCAGAGGACCATTTCCAATTATCTTATAATTTCTCTAAATGTTGGAATTATAAAGATTTAGGCTACATATTAATATTTTTCCTCACAGATCATTTTAGAATAATTGATCGGCGATATGATAATTGAATTCTTAAATTTTTACTGTTTTTTTTTCTTCCGTTGGAAAATACCTGCTTTACAAATGGTATCTATACTAAATGTTGGCATCACTCGTTTTAAATCAATTGTCCTGATATTTTCTTTTACTTACAAAATTTTCTATTTTCATTGCAATTTATTGACTTTTTAAATATCCTTCTTTTTAATTTTGTTTTCACTTGAATTTCTTTTAAATGTGAATAAAATTATTCCCGGTCATGCCTGCATTTCTTCCACATTTATTTTTATTTATTTCAATAAATTCAAAAATATTTTATTTCACTTTTCTGCTCATCTTATAGAAGTGAATATATACATACATATTTGATATCATTTGGTATAGAGTAAATAAAATATATTTTCCTTTGTCCCATCTAAGTACTAAATCTTGAAAAATTGCCATTGAATGCCAGCAAAAAATAGCATATGGAGATTTTAAACATTCATCAATATCTGTTAAGACGCTTCCACACTATGCCAAAATCTATTTTTAATTTTTATTAGAATTTTTTTTTAAATTCGTGAGACTAGTAGAACAATGCGAAAAAGAGTTAGACAGGCGCTGTGGCTTCCAATATTTTGAAACTGACAATACGATACTAAGAAAGTAGATTGCAATAGTGGCTATCAATGCTTTTTATATGATTGATTTATTTGTATTATGATCACTGAATAATTTCTTGATTCCGGTTACTCATGCTTAGGATTCAGTTCCCATCAAAAAATTGTACATGTTTCACTACAAAGATAATTAATTGAGCTCCAGCTTATATTGTAAATCCTACCCTATTTTTTATATTTTGTCCTTGATTTTAGTTGGTGTTTCCCTAATGATTATCAGCCAAAGGAGTGCCAAATACTTGTAATATTTAATGAATAATAATACAAAATTTGCTTAGTTTCAGTGTTAATTCAATACTTATTGAACTTTCCTTGTATCCTTTCTGCAATTTTTTGCCGATTTACTAATATGACCTTTTACGTTTATTACAGCTTCCTGCCTGTTTTTTATTTGAGTTCCATAGAGAAGCGAAAAAAAGGCAAAAAAAGAAGTAAACTATTTGCTTCAGAGACGCACGTAGTCAAATCTGTTCATTTAACCAATAAATCCTTGAAGGAGCTTATTTTGTACGTCCGTCTGTCTATATTATAAATATGGCTGGCTGCATGGCGGACGTTGCGCCAATGCCTGAGTGAGAAGCTTAGAACCTTTTTTGGCTACAATTTTTTTCTAACCTTTAGTATTTTTACTCGAAGAAAATGCCTTTTAAAATAAGTTTTATTTACAGCAAAAAGATTTGCACAGGACATTATTTGGAAATAATATATTTGAATATTTGAAAATCAGTGGCTGCAGTAAAAAAAACTGTTAACTAAGGATTCACTTTGAAACTTTTTTTAACTACATCCATTGGCCCTGAAGCGAAAAGGAAGAAGAGGGACAACAGAAAATGCCAAGGATTCGTGTTAAATAAACAATGTAAAAAAGTTTCTATTTTTATTCTGCCATTGGTGAGAAGAAAAATTGTTTAGATGACATTGGATTTGAGGGAAAAAATGCTGTTGGAAACATCAAGTCCTTATACTCGTAGCTTAAGTATTGAAATTGTTTTACAACGTCTGTGTTTTTGAAAAATCTCTGGTAAACAAAATGTAAATGAAAGTTTAGATCTTCTTTAGTTTAACAATGGCCCTGAATAAGAACAACTTTAGCAGAAGAACAACGATAAACAGGACATTGTTATACTCTAAGGAATTATCCTTGTTGCAAAAGTGATGTATGTGAGCAAAAAATAAAGTATTTACAATTTTTATTTACCAATTTTGACAGTGACCGTTTTTTCAAAGTAAATAAAAAATATCCTTAAAAAATAACAATTTATTGCATGTTTAAACATGTTAATTCTGACATAATGGCGGGGAAGGACAAAAATACAGCATATGTTCTAAAAAATTTCACATTTTCAAGAACTATTATTTTAGTTCTTATTAAGAAAAATACTATTTAGAAGAAAGTTGTCACATAAAAATATATTTTATAGTTTTAAATGCCGAATTTCAATATACAGAAATTATTAGTATCAAGAAAGTCCTTCAATTAATTTTTCCAAATAGGCAAAATTAAAATTAATATGTTACAAATCAAGGCACAGACCAGCTTAATAAATCAGTTTCATAAACTACTTTATCCGTTTTGGCTCCGCCTCTAATTTACTAACCATCGTAATCACTTGTTTTTTCATTTAACAAAAATCTGTTTATTGCTACAATTAGCACTAGAAATATTGTATATTATTTTTAGTAATAATATTAAGTACTAGATGACCCGGGCAAACGTTGTTTTGCCTTCAAATTTGCACTAAATCGACATAGCAATTATTGTTCAAATACCGGTATCGGGCTAATTAACTCCACTACACGCTGATTAAGGACCCAACGCCTTCAGCAAAACGCAGCATAGGCTTATCGCGCTAATCTCTATTGGGCAAAACACAAAATATTAGGCCATCTGTCGGACGAACTTCAAACTACACAGAAACACTCCTCACGTCCCATAGAACATGTATATAAAGTTTGGTCAAAATCGGTGCAGTAGTTCTTGAGTTACGGTGCGAAAACACACACAAAAAACTAAATATTGCGCCATCTGTTGGAAAATTTGGTCAAAATCGGTCCAGTATTTTTTGAGTTTAGCGATCACGAATATACACGTAATTTTTATGTACATATAGCTGACTCCGTCATCTCAAACTATCTTTGGAACTACATAACCGATTTAGGAGTTTGATATCTCGTTTTGAAGAACATGACAACGGCTTTCCAAAAAAAAGTAAAAAAAATAAAAAAAGCACAAAAAATAAATATATGTATATGTCATTGGTGGTGCAATATGAAAATTGGATTTTGCCACGCCCTTCCGCCCACAGACCGAAAATCAAAAATCAGACTTCACAGTGTCACCGAGTATTCTGAAGGTTCCCTGAAAATTTCGTCAAAATCGGACCAGCCGTTTTTGAGCCATTACGTTACATACATACATACATACATACATACATACACACATCCTATTTTATATATGTATATAGATAGACTTCTAGCCTTCCGTAGCATGTGAGTTTTGAAAGACAATAGTTAATGCATTTCGTTCGGAAATCTTATATTGTTAGAAAATCTAAAACGTATTTACGAGTATAATGGCAAAAAAGAGTTATTTTGATACGGAAATCAATGCTACAGGCACTCAATATTCAAAACTAGAAAGTGGCCTTTTAGTACTAAACGTAAATTATGAATCCTTTTTAGAAGTGAAATTCCTATTTTTCCAAATTATTATTTAGTGCAAACTTAAGTAAAATCTTTGGTGCGACAGAAAATGTTATCAAATAAAAGTATCCAGATATTAAAATTTCAATTTAATACTTTCCGCACTTTAATAAAAAATAAATAAATAAATAAATAAAAATATTAAATTAAATAAATAATAAAACTATTTGAGTTTAAAATAACTCAAATATGGAATTCTCATATAATATTAATTATTTTTTATATAATAAAAGTACATGAGTTGGAATGCATTCCAAACATGATACGGGTAAAGGGTAGTGACGAAATAAAGCACATATACAGCTAAGCCAACCAGGGCTGTCAGATAAGGCGGTTTTTAATTTCTATTGGCAACTGAATTTTCTGTTTGTCAACGTGTTGAATTGGTGAATCTTTGGTTTCATTGAATGAGTTTGTTGGTTGAGATATGGGTCTGTTCCATTAAAAGTTTTAGAGCAGTCGCAAAGCTTAAATGTTAATTTTCGTTAACATCAGGTGCTGAAAGAACTCAAACTATTTACAGCATATAATGAACGAAAACATTTTCATACATTTATTATCTGCAACACCGATTGTTAACTAAATGTGCCACTTAATCCTGCAATTCCAGTGTGATCACATCGACGTAGGAAGCATGTGCGAATATTATTTATTCGCTATGCGAGGCGAATTGATTACAAGGCCGGTAATACTTTCGTCAAACTCTTTATGAAAAAGTTGACTTGTGGTATATTTTTTTATATAGAGTTTGGCAAACATCCTGTTTGTCAACTGGGCTCTTGCAAAAAACTTATTAATGCGCTTTGAACATTTAATTTATTTTTATTTTTTATATTTTCGTGTCATTTCTTTTACGTTATTTATGCATTAATATTGCAAATTAGATCTTTTGTTTTGCTGGACTCTCGCTAAAGTAAGAATTGTTATTCCGAGTAGTGGAGGTAAAAATTATAAATTGATATCAAACACTAATCTCATTTAGGAAAATTATATATATTTTCTAAAAAATTGTGTAGATATTTATATCAACATCAAATCAAAATTTTTGTACTGCAATATATTGCACCAAATTTTATTAGTGAAAATTTAATTTTAGTAGCTGCTCTGATATTAATTTTGTTAAATATTTCAATAAATCATCTTAACAGCTTGTCTTAGAATTTTTCAACTTGAATTGTGTTTATCAATTAAAAAATCTAGTTTTAAAAAATTATAACGAATATCTGTTGAGGGTTTTTTAGTTGAAATTTATTGTAAAAAAGTGGAAAATTTTTTTCTTGGTGGCTTCCAGTCAAAACCTCATCACACTCCACTGAAAAATGATGTTTTAATGCTTCTCATGATTAAAAAAGGCAGTTGTCGAAATATGCCTATGATGAACATGCGTCACAGAAGATCCGTACCCGACTCCATGGAGAAAAACTATGTTCATTTCGTTATATACAATTCAACTTAAATACAATAATGGCGTTTTTGTTTTCGAAAAAAGTGCAACGTTTGGTTGATCAATTGATATTAAAAATATTTTTTTTAATATATTCTTTATTTACAATCTGTTTGTACAACAATACGTAAATTTAATATAAAATTAAAAGTAACAGTTGTTTATGCCCCATAGTGCAAAACAAAGAAGTTCTATGAACATGTTCAATTTTTGTTTTAAACATTAATATTTATAAAATAATTTCAAAAAACATTTTTTTTTAAATATGTGTATATGATATATTGGTGCCCGGGCATAATCCACTTTCCAGAAATGGGGATTATGGCCTGTTTTTTTCGGTCATAACCCCCATAATAAAGTGGGGATTACGTCCGCTTCCAAAACGGACATAATCTCCATGGGGACTATGACCGTTTGATATAGAGATTATGTCCAACGAAAATAAGTCGAAATTCTTTACAAAAAACAGAATTCTTAGTTTAACTTAGTTTAGCAGGTAACTCCCGATGAAAGAGGTCCTTAACTTTGATATCATAGATATATGACCAAAGGCCGACTATACAGACAATATTTTGTTAGTGAAGCCGCTGTTCCATATACCATAGAGAGATCATTGAGAGATCCCGGCCTGGTATAACAAACACCGGCTTCGCTGACTAAAAATTTTCTCTGTAGCCAGAATAATGGAATAAGTCCTAATTAAATAGCTTCCATTAGGTGACTCCTAATAATAGCTCTTTAATTAATTAAAATGAAATAACTTCTATACCACACCTGAAGGTTGAAGGAGGAAAATATTTTTTTAGCGAATCCGGTGTTCGAAATACCATAGAGGAGAAAAGCTTTCAGCACGGCCGAAGGCCGGCTATACAGAAAAAGTTTGTAAGCGAAACCGATGGAGCGCGCAACAGGGCTTCACTGGCTTAGGTGTATGTCATATGACATGGGCTATCATACCCCTCCAATCAACCTAACCTAACCTAACCTAACCTAAACCGATGATTGTGGGGATTATGACCTCATTGGGCTTATGTCCGTAATCGTATTGGACATAATCCCCATTATTATGGGGGTTATGTCCATTACTTTATTAGGATTGCGACCGCTTTATTTTCAGACATAAATCCCATTCCTTTAGGGGGGTTACGACCAAAAAAAAAACCGGACATAAGCCCCACAATTGAAATGTCCGTGGGGATTATGACACGTCACCTGCTATATTGTAAAAATATGTTTATCACTCTTATTTTAAAACGTTAACTATTATAGGATGGAATTTTCTTTGTTAATAAATTTTGGCTTATTGAATTGTATAAAATATCCTTTTTGACGCTAAAATGGCAAAAAATTCATATTTTGCTTAGAAATAAAAATGCCATAAGTACAGGGCTGGTATACAGAATAGCAACCCTGTACATAATACTGGTAATAGCCATTTTTCTAATTTCACTTTCAAACAACTAGATATAGCACTTCTGGCTAAATAAGAGAATACAGTGTCTAAACTTAAGAATTATGTTATAAAATGAACAGGGTGGAGACTCCCACCGTCTCATGTGTGAATGCTTTTCATTATGTAATAAGATCGAATGGTTCATGAATCACTTAATACTACCGGTATATATTCTCGTATTCTTACCATATGCCCTATTGTTCCATTTAGCTGTCGTTTTTATTGCAGATAATTTGGCCTGAAATACTTCCAAACTAAACGAGTGCTAAATGTATGGCTGACTTCCTAAACGCATGTTGCTTTGTAGTAATACATTGCAGCGTATTCCTAAACGCAACCCTAAAATTTTTTACAATGTATTTTGCTCCCATTTGCATCACTGTTGTAGTTTATACGCAAGAAAAGCATCGAAAAAAATGTAGATGCAAAATGAATACAACACGCGGTACAATGGGCAAGGGCGTAGCCAGGAAATGAAATAGGGTGGTGCCACGAAAATTATGATTTTTTATGATTATTACAATTTCGATCTCTCAATTTTGCTAGAATTTTTTCCAAAAATTCGTACTTCTTCTCGATTACCAATCTTCGGTGGACGCTTAGCATACATAGTCCTGCAATATGCAATATACTTATTTTTTTGATAATAAGTAAAATTGCATATTATTTTACCGTCTTAAAGTGCTAAATGACCGCTCAACAGTTGCAGTAGTGCACAGCTGTGACAATGAAATTAATAACGCCTTCCTTATATTTGGATAAAATAATCCAGCGTCTTTCAAAATACTCGCCAGCTCTAAGTCGGCTAATTCGTCTCTACCCATTTTTTTTGTTACCAACTTATAAAAATGCTCAAACATTTTTGTGGCATCTTTAAGCTCTTCCAGCTTCAAAGAAAGCATGCTTGACGGGTGCAAACAATGAATTGCAAACGCTGGCCTATTCTCTTCATTAAATCTTCTGTCCAGTGATGAAATTAAAGAATATATATAAGGAATGCATATAGATCGCTTCCAGTATTCAGCAGGTGATGAAAATGGGGGATTTGAACGGTGCGTTTGACGAGAGACTATCCTAGGAACAGACATCTCTATTCCTAAATTGGCTGTGTTTTCTTAAATAGAAAAAAGCAATCCATCCACAATACCCTGTGCATTTGTTAATAATTTTATATTGTATGCATGTAAAAAAAATTATTATGGAATTAGGTGGGTGCCACGGCCCTCTAGGCCCATACCTAGCTACGCCCATGACAATGGGGACGCAGAAAGATGAGTAAACGGTTTTCTTATAATTTAATATATGTATTTCTATGTTCACTTAATTATTTTAATTTTTTATTAAAGTAAAAAAATGGTTTTTGTGTGAACCATTTAATATTAATAAACACAGAAGTTTCTAAAAAATTAAAATAAATTAGTTTATTAAAAAAATTTAGTGCATCAATTGTTTGCACAAAGCCTTGTTTTTTGGTATCCTTTTTGATACCCGTGTTTCTTTTTGCAAATAAATATGCTCTTCTGCCATTGTTCGCTTTATTATGAATGATATAATGCATATAAATGTTTCTAAACGATGTAACGGTTGCAAATCAAGTATGCAAAGTATTAAAAAAGCATATACACATTATATCCACTTGGTATTAATACTGTATTGATACATTGTTAATATTCGTTTAGGAAGTCAGCCTATTTTAACGCGATTTTAAATTCCAGGTGGCGACGATATATCACCATGCAACAATGTTATACCCTTGGGCAACTTCTCTCTGTTAATAATAAAAATAAAAAAAAACAACACCAACGTTGTTCCAACACTTACCACACAGCCTGCCACAAATGCCTGGTGTTTTTGTTGAAAGTTTAATTTTTCTATTTAAGTTTTCAAATTTGCTTTTTCTAACGTATTCGCTGTAGTCGTGTATTTATCTCTAAATCTTTGAAGGCATAAATCACTCGCAAAAGGATTTTATTGTTTTTTGGTTGCAAGAAAAAGAAAACAAGTATTTATTTTAGACCAGCACAACTAAAAGATCTTTTTTCTAAATGTCTTTTTGCATACTTTTTATTATGTGTTGCAATTTATTGAATGTCTTTTGTATGAATAAAATACATGAAGACAATAAAACAATAACGAAATATAAAAAATATAAATCTTGATTACAACTTTTTAACTTTAAATAATTTGATTTTTTTTGTTGCAAAACCCAAAGCAAGTCCATAACTTGCAGGAACTATTCATGGCTTGAATGGTGTAAATGGATGAATGAACGTGTGCGTATTTAGTCTACTGCTCCTATTATCCTCACAATGTGTCTTCATAATAAATAGTGATGTTATTGTTGCTGCTGCTGCTGCTCACATCCATATGCACATATGTGTGTGTGAGTTGTAGCAACAACAACTTTTCGACATATTATTATTGTTGTGCGAAAATGTAAATTCTATGATAAATTTTTCCGCAACATGTTTTCTTTGAATTACCAAAATTTTTTGTCTAGAATGACAATGTGTGTGTGTTTGTGTGTGTGCTGTTTTGTATGTTTATTTTCAATTAAGGATTAGTACACATTTGCTTAAACATACAGCGATAATTTTACAATTCGCCAACTCCTGTTTGGTGAAAAGTTTTTTTTTTGGCTAGATTTTTTACTCTTGCATATACAAGAGGCAGATGTTAAACTTGAACTTCTATTTAAAGATTTGAAAGTTTCTAAAATTGTAAATTTCAAAAGCTTTTTGTATTTTCCTGTATATTTATTTATTAAAATGTTTATGCTCGAAGATCTTTCCATCATTTGCGGACCGAATTTGATTTGTTTTAATATGAGAGGGTGTGCTACAGAGGTGGTTCCATTTTAAATAATATCTGATTGGAGCATCAACGTTTCAAATCGAAACGAAAGTATGTAGTCTAACGAAAAAAAAAAACGAATGGAGTAAACGGACTGGTATCCCTTATACAAATAAATTCTTAATTGTTGTGCATTTGCCTGAAAACAACAGCAAATAGTTCCAAATTTGCCGCGGATAACTTTGTACTGAATAGAAGTAAGTTGCGAAGTAAATTGTAATTATCTAATATGAAGAAAACAATATACAAAATTCATTGTAAAGTGGTTATTTCATCAGAACACAGTATGTTTATTCCAGCAGAAATGTAACAAAATAGGAGCGGGAGTAATGATACTTCTCATACAAATATTATACATTTAAAAAAAATTTAAAAAACAGAATTTCAAAATTATATTTTAAGAAGTTTAAAATAAAGGCTTTTTAATATAAAATTACTAGACTCCAAACACAATATCTAAAAAATTTAAACAGCAGTATTATTATGTGCAGTACCTGAGACTGACGAAAAATCAATGAAAAGAATTTCAAGCGACGTTTAGAAAATAATTGCTATGAACGTGGATCTAAATACTATGGGATTTTGCGGAGGCACTCTTCCAAGTAATTTTAAAAAACAATGGGAAGCAATTGCGAAAGTATTAAATTCTCTCCAGCAGTATATCGTTCTTGCAATGGTGTTTTAGCATGGCTAACATTCCAGATTCACGAGTCGTAAGCCCCTCTTTCGAGCATCTAAAAATCGTATCCGCATTTCGTGATCACAAATCTATATTGAAGTTAATTATGTCTCATTACAAAATACAAGAAAATGGTTGGCAAACTTACAATCGTAGCATTTAAGCTAAAAGCGAAGCGTGAATTTTTATACGTTGTTCATTGAAAATTTTGTAAGAGAAACAAAATCTAAATTTCAAAAATTGCTGAGTTTTTTTCTTGTCCTCCATATAAAGTTTACTTGGCCCAGTTGAATAATATTTCAAATTCGGCCTTTTTACTTTATTTTTAGAGCTTTTATACCATTTGCTCGTAATAAAATTATCTTTATAAAAATTTGTGTGCATTTTTCTTGTCCATCTTGTGACACAACAAAATATTACAGATTTAATATCTGTTGTTTTCGATCTTATCTATTTTAAAAGAGGAGAATTCTGGAGTTTTGAAACCAAAATTAAGTCTACATAAAAGTTGAAATTTTACTTGCAGTGTGATTGCATTAGTTTTATATTAGACAATAAATTTCAATCTCTTGTATGAATTTTCACAGTAAAACAATGTCTGTTTTAATTGTAATTGCCGCATGTTCCTAGTCTCACGTTACGAACATTTCTTAAAAAAGTTCAATCCAAAATTTGTTTATGAAATTTCATAACTTATTTAATTTGATTTGTGTTAGAACTTCATAAATTTATTAACTTTGGTTTTATCTCCAACAATTTTTAAAAATAAATTTCAATGTACGAGTAAATTGTCACAAAAGTGAAGACAACTAAATAGAATTAAAAAAAAACTATTTCGTTTTGAACAAAGTTGCAATAATTATATTTAATGATCAAGGCAGTAAAATATTTAAAATGTGCCTAAAGGTCATTTAATGTTGCAGACATAAACTGTTTTGCCATAATAAGAAGACTTACGCTGATTGATTTTCATTTTATTTGTTTTTCTTGCAACTTTTTGAGAAATTGCTGAACATTATTTTGCACAAAAGATAAAAGATAAAACAATTTGTTAATTTTTTTTCTTCATTTGTTTGCCCCTACTTCAGCAGAATCAAATAAAGTCCTTTAGACAGCAAACTAACGTAACGCTTTAGAGATTAGAAAAAGACGTAGTAAAAGTGTAAAGGCCATGTCACATAAAACTTTTGCTTCGCGTTGCGTTACAGCTTCGCTTTGACATCTAAGTTGAAATGTACATACTTATACGAAACATGCCACATAAAACACTTTTAACGCAGCGTGACGCAAAAAGTTCGGCAACTCTCAACTTTTTGCGTGCTTTGACAATCAAAGTTATGTATGTATGTATGTATGTTCGAATATGATATGAAAATGTGATGTGATATGAAAAATACTTATTTTTTTATTTTTAAAATTTATTTTTTAACTAATTTATAAAATAGTACCTATTTGCATGCTATATGTAAGTATATAGCATAAGATTATTTTATTGTAAAAAATCAGTGGCAGCGTATAATTAATAATATTTTACATTTTTATATGAATACATACATACATACATATACATATGTATGTATGTATGTTTTTGAAAATCCAAAAAACAAATGAATTGATGACAATAAAAAGCTTTATATGGTATAGTGGTGTATTTTTAATAAACTACAATAGGTGATAACAAAATAAACACACAAAAGCAAATAATATTTTGACTTTAATTTTTATAATAAAAATAATTAGCAAAATTCATATCCATCTTTTTGGTAAACACACAATGCGCGCGTTGTGTCAAAGTTTTCATTGTGTCATACACCTTTTGCGTTACGCTTTTCTCTCAAAGTTAAAAACGTCACGCAACGCTACAAAGTTTTATGTGACACGGCCTTAAGAATGAAAAAAAAGAACAAGAGAAATGAAAATGTCAAAAAATCGTTTATAAAAACTGCACAACACAATAAAGCCTAATCCAATGCAATTTATTTATCAATTTTTTCTTTTCACTTTTTTCAGATGGTCATGTGTTGCTGTTGCTCTTGCTGCATGTTCGATTGAATGGCTGGTAAGTATTTTATTTTAGCTTTTTTGCTTTTATATGAAGATATTAAGCCTTAAATATGTCTGATAAATTAAACAGCAGGAAATGATAAACAGTGAGAGAAACATTTGGAGTAGTACGTTAGTGTACTTGCTTCCAATTCGCTCATGCTGGTCAGTTGGCCTGCACCCATATTTTCGAAAGCTAAAAATATTACGTGTATATAAAAGAGATCAAAATATTGATGTCAAATTCAAAAATAAATAACTTTATATAATTTTAAAATTAACAAAACAACAGTTTCATTATTCTTGGGAAATCTAGTAAAAGCGTGCATTACCACGAGAAAATTTTTTAAATATTTTTCATTAAATCTTGGGTACTTCAGCCAGTGCCAGAAAAAGTTTTTTTTTTGAAGCTTCTGCTGTGGTTGTCTTCGATTCACTCGTGTTCAGGTAACAGAGAGAGAGAGAGAGAGAGGATCCCTCCGTCAGTCGAGTGTGGCCTCTACGCCTTAGATTGTTGCAGGATAGTGGGTTTGGATGTAACTCTAGCGCATGATTTGAAAACATACATTTACATCACTGGGCGTTTTTTATATACCAGGGAGCAGTAGTGATCATACGGATAACTTTTTTTTGTTTTCTTTGGACTTTCTCTATACTAATGCTGAGGCGGTGTCCCATAACTGAATTCCATACCACCATATTGGACTGCAAATCGAGCTGGTGTCTGGGCTTAATGTTGAATTTCTCTCAATAAACCAATTGATTTGAGTCATTTTTAATTTAATTTGCATCCACTTTGCTTTCTTCGCTCTTAAACAAGCAATAGAATTTTTAATAAAGTTGAACTATAATAGGGGACGTGTTTGGCATGAATACTCTTTACAAGTTTTTACTGAAAAGAGTTCCTTTTTTGGCGTCAGTACTTGCCTTATGTCCGTTCAGACAGTGCAATGGAGGCCTTTTTAAGTTCTCTTGTGGCTCTATTTTGTAGCTGAGGTGGTCTGTATCGTTGACGGTCTCCGTGTTCGCTCGCCTCTTGCAGTTAAAATTCATTCTATATTTACCAAGTAAATTCGATTGTATATCACTTATCGACTGGGACTACAAGCATGTTGAGCAACCTAGGAAAGGTTTGCTTTAAACTTCTTAATGTTTGCAGACGTTCTACGGTATTTTTTACATTTCAAAATTAACATTGCGGCTGTCATCGATAAATTTGCTGACCCCATAAATTACTAAACAAATTTTAAAAGTTATTAAAAAATTATTCATTTGTGTAAATAAATATCACTATTTTAGTTCAACATTTTAAAGACCTTCCATGCTGGATTCAATTATTGATGGGACTACTCCAAATGCCCCATCAGCTATATAATTTTCAATAAAATTATAGTACTGTTACACCTTTAAAGAACTTTCAATTGATACAAAAAACTTTATATCGAGCCTTAACCACAAGAAAATTGTAATCCACAATTTCCAAATTTCGTTTGAAATACTTCTCTTATTTTTAAATTGTGGTTTTCTTCAAAACAAAGTTTTCCCTTAATATTGAGTAATTATTATTTACTAAATGAGATTTGCTTTAAAACTTCAGTTAATATAATCAAACAATGTTTTGGTTAATTAATTTAAAAAAAAAAATTAATTATAGTAGGGGTCATAAGATAAAAAGAAATAGCAGAAACCGCATATATATGCGAACCGGATGAAAGAAGAAATATATCCCAGTTAGGTTTTCCGATGAAAATTGACGCAGAATAATTTTGCGGCAAGATAAAATCTTTGCGGCGAATGTTGACCAATTTTAATTATGCAACTCCTTATATATTAATGTGATTATTGCGTGCTAATTTGCTTGGGTCCAAGTGATTTTATTAGGCAAAAGTTCATAACTGATATTCAGGAAGACTTAGATATAATCAATATTCTAAGAAACAAAGTAAAGCAAACCGATCGCGCTTAACTGAGCCACATCAAAAGTGGTAATAGACGAAGATACACATGTGCACTAATGATGATGAAGCCAGAAAAATAAAATAGATTCACGTTGAGTATATAAGTCTGTTGTGTTGTTTGGATAAAAACATCCTATTCCTCCCTAGCCCCCGATGCTTCTGTAGCCTGGGACACAAATAATCTTAGCATTGTACCGCTCGGCACTCTTGCTGAAAGATCATTGGCAAACTGCAAGAGTAGATGTTTACGACATTGCTCGAAACTCTCAGCCAATCCCCCATTTCTTTGGTAGTTAGGATCTCTACTTGAAAAATATTACAGTTGATATGAGAAGTTTCAATTCCCTTGATTGCTCTCCAAGTCCCACACCTTCCTGGTATTTGGAGATAAATGTGTATAAGTTCGCGATTCCATTACTTCATGAACTGGTAAGTAACTTTTGTATAGTCGTTAATGATTAAAGCGGGTGACATGTACTCCATCATACACTTCCGACCTTCAGAAAATAGTACCTTTAAGTGACCGGATGTATTTCAGCCCCACTATGAGGTGTGGTATGGGGGTCATTTCCATCTCCTTGCCAACTAAATTCTGTGGTAGAAGGGGCAGAAGCACTCTCAACTCCTTCTAATGAATAGTGCAAAATTATACTTTAAGTGTACGACAAGTCTAAACCTTTTTTAAAAATATATTTTCATAAATTTTTTTAATCTTTCTTTGTTAATGCTAAGAAAACATTACGCTTAAAGGACTTAAGTCGTGATTATTGTTAAATAATGCTTTTTTAGCTTTCTGTTGCAATAGTTTTTATAATAATTTATTA
This sequence comes from Germaria angustata, assembly GCA_963681545.1. NCBI lineage: Eukaryota > Metazoa > Arthropoda > Insecta > Diptera > Tachinidae > Germaria > Germaria angustata. The sequence continues at coordinate 80,236,383 of OY813000.1, read as the reverse complement.
CATTTCTGAATTAATTTTTAATATTTTTCTTTTTGTTAAAAAACATTCTGCAAGAAAAGGATATTATAAAAAGGAATCGTTTTGCAAAATTGTTTTTTTTTTATTTAACAAGGCCTTTTAATTTATTATTCATAAAGTTACGGTAAAAATTTATGCTGAAAAAATACTTAATTTATTGACGGGTATATTCTTTCATGCAATGTAAGCTTTTATCCAAAAGATTAAATGAGAAAATTAACTTGTATACATATTTATCAAATTTGTGTAAAAGCTTTTCTCTAATGATGCTTTTATGGAAGTTTTTGTGAGCATTAACAAGAGTTTGAAAAAATATACAAAGATTTTTTTAATTATTCACTTTTTGCATTTTTTGCAGAACCTTTAAAATTAAATTTTCTAGCAAAATATTTTTGCGAAACTTTATTGCATTATTTTTACTCAAGTCAACCTTAAGACTAAAAGATTTTTTGTGCTTTTTTCAAGCAAACAAGTGTATATTGTTAAAAAAAAGTTAATTATAATTCCAGTCATTTTAAGTCTGACATATTCAATGTTTTCTTTGCCACATTCCCAAAGCCAAGTGCGAGTGTTGAAGACAGCTCTTATTTCTCACGGTGTAATATGTTTATATAACTTTTTCCGATATTTTGCCAATAGCGTACATACTTATATTTTTTTTATACTTTCATTTTGCCTTCCGGGGTTATCTTTGCTTAACTTATTGCAGTTATTTGTCCATGAACATTTGGTTTTCTTGCACCTTATGGTCCCTGTTTGTTATTTAAGATTGACTCAGATACTCACATTGTTACATGATTCTTTTCTTTTCCTTCCAAACAAAATATTTTATTGTTGCTCACTCTCTCTATCTCTCTTCTCTCTCTTTCATAGTTTATTTCTTATTAAGGAGCCTGTTAAACTTATCGATACGCTTTAAAAGATTTTTCCTCTTTTTATTCTCTGCTCACATTCCATACACACATGGATCAGACAGACCTACGATTACACACGTACATTATTTTCCTTGTATGTATGTATGTATATGTATATGTAGTATACCTGGGTATGAGACTTTCAATTGTCAAAGTTAATGCAATTTCTAATATTTTTTGCTGCTGATAATAAATTTTTGTTGGGTTCTAAAGACATGCATGTTAAATTCTGTGTCCGAACAATTTTTAAGCTTCGATAAGCATGTAAAACTGAATTATTTTGTATTTACTTGGAATAGGAGATGAGACAGATTAAAGAATTAAATCAATGATAATGTGAAAGCAGATAAAAATCCTTAATAATTGAATCTAAAAATTTCTGTGAATAAAATTTATGAATATTAATTTGTATTCTAATACTTCTTCCAAAAAAAAAAAAAAAAAAACAGTTTCTTTTAAATTGTTAGACAAGTTAACTATAAGGTATACAGTTTTGCTTCTAAAGAAGCTTTTTCAATTCGAGAAAATTTTTCAGAACAAAAGTTTGAAAGCATTCAACCTCGTATGGAAAAAAATAAAATAGATTCCTATCGAATATAAAATTGTTTGTTGGTGAACCATACCGATTGATAAAATAATTACCAGCCGAGATGATGTTTAAGTTGAAATTTGTGTATTGTAACCCTACTCTGATTCTGTATTTTGTATACTTCATATATTATAGAATTCTCGTATTACATTTTAAGGTTTTTATATAAATATACAAGGTTGAATGCATTCAAACTGGTTGAAGTTCACTGGCGATTTGGCTTAGCGGCTCAGTCTTTTGAAATATGTTTCTTGCAAACAGCTCTTGTAGATCTCTAAAATCTAGGAAATATGCTACAGTTTCAAGATTACACCAGTGCAATGTAATGGAAAAAAATACCACAATCTTACCCTGCAAGTTTAACATGTGTAATCGTATCTGCATGTCTCTGTGTCTATTTGTAGCATCGTAATTCTCAAACAGCTGAACAGATTTTAATTTAGTTGCCGCATTATTGAACTTACGAAATATTTCTTGTATTATTTTTTTGTTGTTTGGTATACTTTCTTTATTTTATATATGAGTGTATAAGCGTATGTAAAATAAAAAGGAATAAATTATCGTCTGAGTAGGATTTTAAATGAATTCAATTAGAGAATAAACATATTTACTTTCAACTGTCGAATAGAATACTAAAATATATTATAAATTGTTCGTCTCTTGAACGTAAAAATTTGAACGTTGAACAAAACTCCAATAATTAAAAAGCAGAACAATTTCATAGCAGATTTTCAATGCATTTTCAATCAATTTTCGCCTACAGCTCAGACTGCGTCAATATGATATTCTCCATCAAAGAACTTATTGTCAAATTTACCAAAAATATTTACTTTTATTTAATTTTAAACGTCAAAAATAATCCAGACACTCACAGTCAGTACATATGGCATATGTCCTAGACTTCGAAATATACTACAAAGAGTGATCTTCACTATTTCACACTTGATCGAAATTCTTACAACAAATAAAGTTATGAAACAAAGATGACCTGGAATCTCTATTGTACGCGTCAAAAGAAACAGTACAAAAAAAGTATGGACCAGAGAATATTTTAGTATTTAATAACTTTTCCATTCGCTTTTATAACAGTGGATATTCATTGAAGCATCGGCGGCTCCACTAACTTTTTTTTATTTCGGATTAAATTTTCTGCCATTCTAATGGTGCAAAAGATTTCGGCATATTCCTATGGTATTACGAATTGTTTTATTTTTTATTTGAACGATCGAAATGTTTCCGCAAATGTGTTATTGGGCCGAAGTCCAGTGATTGAGGAGTATGATCCACTTGATAAAAGGTGTGATGGATTAGCCGGGTTTTCACTATTATCGCAGTGTGCATATGGTAATAATTTTGATAATAGATCCAAAATGCTTGCAAGGCCCAATTTCTACACACTGTATATAGAAAATTGGTTTTCAAAATATTAAAATAGTCTAAGTTAGAGTTACATCTATTAAAACTAGATTCCCAACCCTGTTTACTACCACACGTAGTTTAACATAAAAATTGACTTTAACCCATTTATTCATTCGTATTTATAAATTTTCTCTAAAGTTTTGTCTTGTTTTTTTATGTTTCTCAAAAATAATTTCATTATAATTAACAAAAATTTTTTATAGAAGGATTCAGAGCCTATCAAAGCAAATATTATTTATGCAAATAACAAACTCAAGACTGGAATTAAGAAATCAAGCTCAGCCTTTTAAGTCCTGATATGCTGTAAAATATTCCGCAATAAATAAATATTTAATAATAAATATTTTCGCCTACCAATGAATGTGGAATATACAGAAAAAATACTGAAAACTTCCATTTTAGGGAACTTCTTTGAGAATTATAGGGTTTTAAGGGAATTATAGGATTGAACTCAAGCCTAAAGTATCGTGCCATGTGGGTAATATGTGAGTTTTTCATAAAAATATAAATAAATAAATAGGAATAGTTAATATAAGTACATAACTAGAGTTTCAAAAATTTTATTTGGTCGCTAAGCCAAATCATCAGGGAATTGAAAATTGAACACAGACTGGCATTCCTTTAAAGCAAAAGGCTAAAAAAGAACGATAAAATCAAGAACCTGTACATATGTGAAATCTTCCTAAAATTAAAATAAAATATTAGGAAATTTATAGAATTATATTACCGCGAAACGATTATACCTTTTTGGAATATATTTGCCATTGAATTGTCTTTTTAGATTATAATTTCCATCGCGGGATTTTCGATTGAATTTTTTTATTTGATCTCACTGAAATTATTAAAAAAAGGAAGCAAATTCAAATATAATAACAAATGTTAGACTTTGTAACAAGTAAATAAATTCGTAGTAAGTATTAAGAGAGAGACTGGCCTTTTATAATTATGCCCTGTTTGCCGATGTCGAAAGAAAACTCATGCGAAAGAAAGCTAGTCACTCACATTCGAATCAATTTGGGTTTGTCTATGTATGTCACTCACTTTCGTTCGCAGCTACTTACGTCAGTCAATTTTTGTATCTTACGTGTTAATAAAGCAAAGTAGTGCCAACTTATAAGTATAATTATTTTACAGCAATTTCCTCTAAAAATACAAAAAATACTACTAAATTGTTTCAAGTCAAATGCAACTACTTTTGAAATTAATCAGCTGTCGAGATAAAAAAATAAAAGTTTACAAAATAAAAAAATATAACTACAACAAAGTAAAATTTTACAAATTTGGGGGAAAAACATGGATTAATAGTCGCACATACAGCATGAATCCACTTCTAGCTCTTGGACTTATGAGTGCTATAGGACAACCAGCTCAATATCAGACTACCACTAGGCGCTACTGCTGACGACAACATCAAAGTACGATCAATAATCTGTTCTAATTCTGTCAGGTAATTAAAACGATATAGACCGCCACCTGTTTCCTGCATACTTTTTTTGTTGTCAGCTATTTTCTTTTTGGTTCTAGATTTTAAATCAGCCCACGTCTGCAAACAATATGTGTTATTTTTGCAAGTAGCAAATACAAAATAGGTACCTATGTATATATGTATGTATGTACATATATGTATTTGTACATGTAGGCAATAACCCACCTCAAATGTACATACCTACATATGTATGAATATTTGTATGTACTCACCTTTTTCCACTCAGCGATTAAACGAATTGGAGGTCCGTTAGAATTGAGTTTTTGACAAACTGCTTTCCATTTCTCCTCTGTTGACAACTTGGTTTCTCCAAACACAGGCGCTCCTCTAGCAAATTCTGGATTTTCCTCCATAAATTTTACCAATATTTGTGGTTGCTGAACTGTTGATTTCTTTAAACTAAAATTCATAGATTTTAATAAAAATACCACTTTTATCTTCACTTTACTTACCATTTAGCCTCCATTTCAATTTACAATTTTACAACTAAAAAAAACTATTTTTTCATAAAATATTTGTTGATTTATATATTTTTTCAACAAATTATTGTCATTCGAACACAACATAACTGGTGCCTGATTTTGAAATTTGTGTTCGCAAAGTTGACAACAACTTCGAAATAGACAAACGCATTTTTGGTTGAAAACACTTACGTTTTCATTCGAGTAGTCGTTCGAGTCATCGTTCGCATAGAACCAATTTAGGTACACCCAAATCAGTTTTCTTTCGCTTAGATTGCGAAAGAAATTTTTCTTTCGACATCGGCAAACAGGCCGTTAGAGACAATTTTGAGATGAGTGAGTGGAGTTATTGGAATGTCTTAAGAAGGTAATGTGAAGGGATGCTCCTAAGATAAACTGCGTGAGTCATCAAGGTGAATCCGATTTGATTTCCATATGGAAGGGTGTTGCCACAATTAGCATGTTATCTGCTAATAAACATCGTTGGTGCAGGTATGTGCATCTAGTAAATGTATAGTAGGTAGTGCTTGTTTTATATTTTAAATTTTTATTTACCCATACTCAATTTTGGATCTCTTATATATACGACATTGGGTCAATATTATCTATTCTATCACTTAAGCTGGTATGATAAAAAGGAATTGTAGTATTCATTTTTTCTGCACCAGAGAGATTGGCGAAGACTTATCTTCAAACGGCGAGTTCCAGCCGTGGCCAGCATGGTCACAATCTGTCAACAAATTGCCTTTGACTTTTTCCAACAGCTGAGGCTGCTATTAAAGTATCCATGTATCGACTACTCTATTAACATCACACAGTATTACTTTTTATAGAAAAAGTACTATAACCGTTATGTTATTTAAAAAGATGGATTCCAACAACACCAGTTTTATTTAAAAGTTATGAATTGTTTAGTGTTGCCAATTTTCCACAATAATTTTCCCGATAGTTCTAGTTTTGGAAGGCTGCAACATAAGAATCATTAGTTGCAAAATGACCTACTTGCGCATAATACGTTAACAAGAGCAGGACATACAACAAAATTTTTATTTTTAAACGATTAAAATTGCAAAAATTTCAAAATGTAAATTATATTTGCAAAAAAATTTGAACTGTCCATATATTTCGGGTGACTCTTGGCTTTTCTGTTATTTACTTATTTATTATTGGCAAATAAAACTGGTCCATACACATTTCGATCTGCAGGCACTACGAAAATAATACATAAAATGAAATGATATTGTGAGTTATGCCCACAAATGTTGCAACTGTATTGTACAACGTGCCAAAAACTTGAAAATTTTTAATGATTACATTATTTACAAATAATTAATTTTTTTATCTTTCGTACAACCAAGACACAATTTCATACAACTGGCCCACAAACTTACAATCAGGTTATAGTACTCGTATATTCCAGCTGTACCAATAGTTGCAAAATCTGCGTCTAGCTTATGAATGCATAAATTCTTCTTATAAAAATAATTATGTAGAAATACTTTTTTGATTTGCAGATGACCCAGATATATCTTCCGCTTGCCCCAACGTTGATGAGATCATAAACTCAATCAATAGTCTTAAAACCAATAAATCACCTGGTATAGACGGAATCCCTGTTGAATTATTAAAAGCTGACCCTTATACAAGCGCCAAAATAATCCACCCAATCATCCGCACTTTTTGGGAAAATGAAAATCTGCCTGACGAAGTGATAGAAGGCATAATAATAAACATTCCGAAGAAGGAAGATCTTACGAACTTAATAATTGGCGTGGTATTACTCTGCTTTGTATGATCAATAAGGTCATCGCCCAAATAATTGCCAAACGAATCTCCGCTAGGGTAACACCGGCACTGAGACAGGAACAGGCGGAATTCAGACCTCATAAATCCACTATTGACCATATAAACAGTCTCGGTATTATCGTTGAGCAATCTGTTGAATGGCGATCACCACTCTATATATGCTTTATCGATTTTGAAAAAGCCTTCGATAAATTAAATCACAATGTGATTTGGAGCGCACTACGATGCAAAAACGTCCCTCTTAAACTTATCTCACTTATTAGGTGTCCATAATGCCAGCTGTCGAATTAAACATGGTAAAACGTTAAGCAGAACGGTAAAAGTGGAAATCGGTGCTCGCCAAGGATGCGTCTTATCACCACTTCTATTTAATATAGTTTTAGACACAATTCTCAAAAGCGCGCTACAAAACAGAAAGGGAATTACTTGGGGGCTGCAAGGCCGTTTAAACGATCTTGCTTACGGAGATGATATTTGTCTATTGGCTCACAGCTTCTCAGATCTTGTATCAAACCTGCGTAGTATAACGACAAAAACAGATGCGGCTGGACTCAAGATCAACACTGCTAAAACCAAAACACTGCGAGTTAATGCGTCGTCTCAGGAATTATTTACGATAAGAAATGTCCAAATAGAAGACGTCAGCCAGTTTTGTTATCTTGGGAGCATAATTTCCAAAAATGGCGGGTCAAGTGAAGACATTGAAAACCGTGTACTGAAAGCGCGACAAACTTTCGGTCGTTTAAGACCCATTTGGAATTCGTCTTCACTCTCTCAGCGCACAAAGTTAAAAATCTTTAACACAAATGTCAAGACCACTATGCTCTACGGTTGCGAAACATGGAATGCTGCTCCTCGAGATATACAGAAGATCCAGGTATTTGTGAACCAATGTCTTCGCAGAATATTGAGAATATTCTGGTCTAGAGTGGTGTCCAACAGCAGACTTTGGGAACAATCCAACCAACAACTCACGGCCACGGAAATAATAAGACGTAAATGGCGCTGGATTGGACACACTTTAAGAAGATCAACGAACGATATCGCAAGAAATGCCAAAGACTGGAACTCACAGGGAAGCCGAAGAAGAGGACGTCCAGCTCATACGTGGAGAAGACAAATCGATGTAGAATTGGCTGCAATGGGTAAAACCTGGGGCGAAGTGAGAGCGTTGGCAGGAATATGTTCAACCAATTCATTGAGGCCCTATACTCCTTATAGGATCGATGGGAACATATATATATATATATATATATATATATATATATATATATATATATATATATATATATATATATACTTTTTTGATTTAAGAAGCTTTATTTCACTAAAACCGTTTTCACAGAAAGATGTTTCAGGGAGTTTTCTTAAAATAACTTACCAGCGTTTTCTGTTTTGTGTATTGTTTGCCAGATTAATTACTATCTATCAGACTATATTAGAGAACAATGTTTATTATTTCTATTTGCAATGTGTTTCATTAGGAGAAATGACACGAATAGTAATTCAATCGCTAGTAGTGCCAACACGCGTCTGCGTTGGGTATCGCCACTCACCTCGTCAGCGGATGCGGTTTGTTTAAACATTATTACTATTCCAACAAAGATTCACTAGAAGAATAATACGAGAAACCATCAGTTATATTTTCAGTTATAAATTAAGTTCGTATACTCTGTCAAAAGTTCCTCTACTTATTCTTTGACTTATATTTTTCATATATCACCACTCTAAAGCCCCTCTAACGGACTAATATTCTATTAATAACTTATACATAATACTGTAGAATATAAATGTTATTATTGTTGCATTAAATTCTATTTCCATTAAATTCAAACTGAGTATTTGCCGAGGATATATGTATGTACTTTCAGTTGCCTGCCGTACATTGTTTACAAAGTGAACATAATTTTTCCTTATGGATTGATTTCCTCCAAAAATGTTGCTATAAAAATGGGAACAATTTTGTACATTTGGCATTTAAAATATGTATATAATACAAGTTTTGCATTTTGTGGCAATATTTACACTGATCAGCTGATCTAATTATGTGGTGCTAAAAAATAATGAAACAGATTAATCAACTTTATTAGATGAAGACCATATTTCGAAAAATTCCTTAGTTATGAAATCTCTATTATTTATTTGATAAAGCAAAACCAGCCTCCTTTATATATATATATATATATATATATATATATATATATATATGTAAGTATATATGCATGTGTGCTCATTTTACTATGTAGTTTAAATTTATCCCAAAATAATGACCAATGTCAAGTTCAATGTAACAACAAAGTAATACGACAATTTCACAGAACTTCACTTCAACTCTTTAAAAAAAATCTCACAACTCATAGTACAACAACATGCAGGACAATGTAAATTAAAAAAGCGAATGGAAATGCACATTTAACATGCAATATATGACTGACTGGATACTTGTCCTTTCATCAACTGTGACATAATTTATGACACTTTCATTATTAAAACTGACATACGTAAATGTGTTATAACGAGAGGTACATGTTACAGGAAGGGCTTCTGCCAACATGTTGGTGGAGGAACTTTAAATCAAACATTACACGCCCTCTCAATCAGTCACACTTTTACATGACATTGCTGATATTCAAATGGGAGTCTAATATTTTATTTACTCGTAAAGCAACGGAAAGGAACAAGCATGTAAATGATTGTTTTTATCTAAAATCTGGTGCGAGAGCGAAAAGGTTATAAGGTTTAGCTACATAAATTAAAAGGGGTAGAAGCTCAACATATTCAACAAGGACTTTCAATAAAAAGTAAAAATAAAAAAAATATTAAAAATCAGACATTTAAAATTTATTTATGTTTATGTTGTTTTTAAACTTAAATTAATGTTAAACGTTTAACGTTTAGTTGAACAACAACAACATGAATCTGATATAGAAAGACATATGACCAAATGTCATGTTGACATTTTACCCTTAACGGTGTCATATACTTTTTTGGATTCTATTTCCTTTTTTTAAGTTTTGTTTGGGCTTAAATGCCACACACTTCACGAGGGTTGAATGAGAAGTGCTTTGAGAATAACCAAAGGTATGATTGATGTTTGCATAAGCGAATTATAAATTCCTAGAAAAAATTATCAGCACTAAAAATTACCATTATCATTAAATTTAAAGTAATTTTCAGCCTGGCCTCGATAGCAATAACAATCATATCTGACGTTCCCTTACATATACTCACTCTTAGAAAATCAACAACTTTTTATACCCAACTATGGGAGATGCACGTGTTTGTACGTATGATTTTATCAAGCAAATGCCTGTATACACATGTTTCACTGACAGTGGGCAGACTCATTTTAAAAGCAAAATGTCCTTTTTTATAGTCACTCCATTTACACATACACACACTCGCTCACTATACAAACTCTTACACATGTGACAGAAGTATAAAGACACTTTATACTATTTGACATAATTAAAGACCATTAATCACGTGCTGATTCACAGTGTCAGTCCACGTTGCATAGATACTCACATGCACGTTCTCTGACAATTACACATGCATACGCATAAGCCGTTATACTCTTCCAGACATGAAATATCGCAACAACATTCCTATATACTCGTACACATAAAGGATAAGAAAACAGGGACTTAATTTAGGGGGGAATATTAATTTAAGGCTTTTGTCTCTAAAAAAATGTATATCTCCGACATATTTTTTCCGATTTGCATTCGATATCGGTCAATATTTTAACAGATATTGAATGAAAATTTTCAACTGATTCTGTGTCATACACAGAACTATTTAAATGAGTTTAAAAAATGTTTAGTATAAAAAATTTTAAGGAGGGAAAAGTTTATATCGTAAATAAATCGACAAAATTTGTTTTAACAAAAACACTTAAATTTTTTCTAACTTTTTAGGTGTGAGCAGACTTTTGATTTGTGATTATTTTGGTGATAATTTCTATATTTCAATATTGTTATTCTCAATGTAGACACTTTCGACGACATTCAGAATTCGACAAATACTATTATCGTCAAAGGAATATTATCCTCGGCGTAAAAATCCATCAGACTCAATTAATTCCTTAAGAGTCCACTCGCACGAAAAGAGTTTTTATGGTTGCAGTTTCAGCATAATCCCTAGAGGCTATTGAGGTATATTGAAACAGATAGGAATAGAAGTGGGTAAAACGAGCCTAGACTTCTCGCTTATAGCAGATATTTGAAAATCTAAGATCCGCTTGGGCGTCCGCCTACAGGAAAGCATTTCACTTCAGCTTATGAAAATGTTATAAATATAAGGAATTTGTTATTTTATTTTATTTGAATGAATATTGATATGAAATGTTCAAGTAACAATGCAGAAAAAGTAAAATAGGAAAAACGATGTATGTAAATGGGATGAAGAGTTTTCATTGTATACAAATTACCAACCCAAATACAATTACAAAGCAAAATTATTACATCAAGAGAAACTATTCTAAAAATTTTACATCCTCGGGCATTTTGTGTCGTTTTAACACTTTAATAAAAAAAATACAATATAAGTTCAGCTGCATTCGTATAGTCAATATTGGGATGGATTAAGTCGAATAAGTCTCGAAACTACATGGGTAATATTTGACCTAGATGTGACCTGCAAATACAGCAGATTTCCAATAAAACTTTGGCGTTCACATACTTACATTTACTTTGCATTTATCCCTTTTACATTTTTTAATTATAATTTCACTTGCCCATGAAGCTAAAACTCTTTATAAGGATGCAAACAGATTTTTGTTACTATCTAGAATCAAGGCTCACTGTTCCCAGCGTATTTATTTATTTATTTGTGGCATTTGAAATTATTACTTTTGTCTTGCCTTTCAAAACAATTGCTTTTCTTGCTAAATTAGTTGCTAAATATTTACACCTAATTTTCATTGTTTCTATGTGATGCTGAAAATAGTCGATCAACATTCTTCTTCTAAAACTTTTGAAACAGCAACAACACAAACTTTTCATTTCATCAAGTAATGCACATAACAATAATACAGCAGGGAAATCTTCATTCAACACGATTATCTACAGTCACCAGGTCATCTATGATATCACGAAGTTCCTAAATTTGTCTAGAAATGTTTACACCCGAACATATTTTTACATGCAGTATTTGCTTCATAGAGTCCACTTAAGGAATCCCATGCAACATTTGCCGTTGCGCAATCTTTAATATGAATGAGTTCTGTTCGTTACCCTGTGTTGGACGTTCACCTTCGGCAGTATTCCACAGGTCATACCATGTCATATAATTTTGTCCATTAAGTTTCTCAAACGCTGGCAACAGACTCATTGTTTTATTCAAAATATTTATTTGAGTGAACATTAATATAAAATGTTCAATTCACAAAATAGGAAAATGGAAAAAGGGATGCAACTGTGTTGAAAGGTGTCCGTAGTATAGAAAGTACCATCATTGTTATTAAGTAAAATGTAAAGGGTAGTCCAACCATAATGTACGATGTTTATTTACTAGGATCAAGGGAGTTTTTACTGACTCCCAGTAGCTCGAGTCGAGGCGATTTTCCTAAATTTTATATCATTTTATTTCAAAAATATTTCTTATCTAAAAGATAATAAAGGACAACAAGTAAATAATTAATTTGCATTTTCCTTAATCCTTAAGTAGATCATTTCTGTGGCAATAAGTGCTTAAGTCGACTTAAGCACAAAACAAGTCAATACCCTCTTATTAATATTTCACTAAATTTTTTTATGAAATCAAAATGTAATGAACTTCTGTTGGCCTCCTTTTTTGGGATGTACAATTTTATTTGGAACAATAGCTCATGGAATTGCGTATCATAGTTCTTTAAATACAGAGTAGTTTATTCCTATTATAACAGGCTACAGAACGTTAAAAAGCGAGTTCGTTTTGATAACTTAACTTTAAAATTTAAAAATGCTCTCCTGCAAAACCACAAAATCGTACTTAATCACTTCTTCATTATCGGCACTTATTTATGGGGAACAGTTTGACTTAAAAGTAGATAATAACAGCCGAATACAAGTACAAAACCCATATTTTAATGTTACATATTAAAAACATCAATGGAAAAACTCTTAGTACTCATTTTTTTTTAAATATATAAGTTTTTTATTGAATAATGAATTGGTATAAGTTGAAGATTTTTTTCCATTGGATATTTCCGTCACACCTCGTGCATTGCAAAGAATTGTGGTCTTGACTTAGGTGGAAGACATGCTCAACTTAGCATTCTTTTGTGCACATTCGGCCGGAGAAACCCACTGTTTTAATTGTTCTTTTATCTCGTCCACCCATCGTGTGCAAAATTTGTTGTTTTTCGGTCGTTCAATATCATTCAATGGATTTTATGGATTATTTTTTGGCGCTATGAGTTCTTCTGGGCGACCTGGACATTTGTCGTCATTTATACTGCTGCCAAGTTGATGCAGATTTTCCACGGCATTTATCAAGCCTTCTTTCAACAAACGAAACTTACTTTTGCCTTTTTCGTTAAAGCCAACGACTATGCTTTCATTGGCTGTCAAAAGCAAACGAATAGATAGTGGTCCAGTAATACGGTTAACGGGAGCAAAATTCAATTGAAAATTACAGCGCCTAAATTACAAAAGTCAGGGAATCGATAAACAACCCTCGTACAATAAAAGTCATTGGCTTTTATAACTTTTGTATTTTTTTAAATGGAAAAAAATCAAGCTGAAAAATTCAATCTAAAGCTAAATATCTCTTAAGCCATAAAGGAAATATAGTGCAATAACCATGATTTTTGCTAAAGCAAAATAAAAAACGCCAAAATATTTTGAACGGTTTACTGTTACCGAAATTTTCAAAGGCTTTTCTTGAAGGTAGTCAAATTTAAAACACTACAGGTCCGTTTATGCTTAAAATACACATACAATGTTCCGAAAGTCATACTCCTCGTCTATCCATAATTTTTTAAGCGATTCAGTAGCCTAGAAGTGACTGACTTGTAGCGATTTATTTTTCTAAAAACCTCTTGTGCTCTCCCCCAGAAGCAAAGTGTATTTTATATCCTTTATGTAACTTTAACGTATTCGCCTCTGTCTTTTTTTTTTTTTTTTTTTTTGTTTGCGACTGACCTGAGGTTTTTCTTGTTTGTGTACCTTAAATTATGTGGAGGTTTGCAGGTCTCTTAAACTTGACTCTTGTATGCGAATAAAATCATACAGTTAATAAATAGTCTTATATGTTGTTTTTTTAATTTTTATTATTTTTTTTTTTTTTTTTTTTTGTAGTAAACTTTAAAATTTTTCAGAAAAAGTTTTAAACGACTGCATGTACGAGTATGAGAGGGGCGATAGCTGTGAAACAAACTGCTTCGTTAAATGTCCTTTAGGGACATTGTTTTTTATGTTTCCAACCGTTTCAATAAAAAAGAAAAAAATGATAAAAATGAAAATTTTGCTATCGTTGTTTAAAAATTCATACTCGTACATTCGAATAGTCTTGTATAATTTTTGGTCTCCATTGGTTTTTAAGTTTTTTCTATGAGGGGAAGAAATTTGTGCAGAGTTTCACTAGCAAAAAATTAGTATAATCAATTAAAGAGGTCATAGGAAACATTTTGAAATTTAATTACTATTAGAATACAAATTTTTCGAAAGCTCTTTTACATACAAAATTCTTAGTGTGGGGTCCAAATTCTTAATTCCAGAATTTTGATTCCCCACTTTCCACTTGCATTAAGATTTTGTTCTCATTGATATATTTAATCTTTGTGTAGCATCATTATGAATTCGTCTATGCTGGACTATTTAAATTTTACTTGCTTTTTTGCAAACCTTTTTTTGGACTTTTTATTCGCGTCAATTAACATTGCTTTGTTGTGGCGTTACTTTGGACACTTGGTCAAACGTTTGTGGTACCACCAAATGTTTCTTTTTTCATACCATTTTGTTAAATGTTTGTCCAAGCGATATGATAAAATATGTATATATAGAGAGACAGTTTTAAACCAAATGTGTTTTAAAGTGTATGGAGAGAAAGAAAGTTTTGATGGACTGCACAGTGGGGTGAAGTTTTAAAAAATGGATTTTTATTAAATTTTTTTTATTCTTAAATTTTTAATTATTAAATACATTTAAATACGAACTCCACTGGCGAACCTGTTGAACAGTCAAACTTTATCGGAAAACTTTTGCTCTATTTTAATATGGCATTTTAGGAAAATTAAATTTTTTTGTTGAATTTTCTATCATTTAATTGTGAATCATTAAATTCAATGGAGAGTTTAAGGAACATGCGAGATTCGTTCGAAAATATAATTCCATTTTTACACTCCTGTGTGACCGTACTTATTATAACATCGTGTTTTGAAAGGACATCAATATTTTCTAAGTGATATAAAAATGGACATTAAGCGTATGTCTCCACATGCGATTGTTATGGCATTTACAAATTCAAAGCTGTAATTTTTTCCTGAATTTTTGTTTCGTTTTATATTTTGTTTGCGATTTATTTCATTCGACTTGCAACAATTTTAAAATTAAAGAAATATTCTTAACAAAACTTTCAACATTTACTTAATTCGCTTAACTTTATAGACATATTGACAAAATGTTTGATTTTTCTTTGCTCAAGTTGATATTTTTCCAAAGGATTTATTTGCCAAAAATTCGTATGATTATAAAAGTTGTGTCTTTTTTCAAAGCCATACGTTTACATATTCGTATATATTTTTTTAATTGGCGTTAGTATGAATAGAAAAAATTTCTGTTTATCAAAGTTAGAGCCTGGCAAATAAGAAAAAAAAAGGAAACCAAAAGTTTTGCAAAGTGTTTAAAAGGAAAATATCTTAAGGATAAACTAAATGTTTTTCGAAACAAGAAACTTGAAAAAGTGGCATATAGAGAAAAACTCACATATATATACACACAAATGCACGCTCAATCATGCTTGTAGTCTCAAAATATATGCAGACATAGACAAAAAAGTTTGATGACGAAAACTAACAAAAATCTTTTGCCAGCTAAATTTCTAGACATAAATTTGAGCATGATTTGAGATAAATTTTAAATTTTAATTTTGACATCATAAAGTTTTTATGTGATCTCAATGAATTTAATATGAAATTAAATTCAAGCTTCGGATTTATTTGTAACACATTTGAAATCAATCAGGAAGATTTGTAAATGATTCTAATGGAGGCTTCAACGATCAGTTGTGTCATTGACAACCCTTAGGAAATGCGATATAACAGAATTATTGCTGCTGTTCAATGTAAAAGTATTTTTTCAAATAACAACGGGGACGGAGAGAGAGAGAGAGAGAGTTCTTATGACAGTGTCAAGGGCACCAATTAAGTGATTTTTTTCTATTTGATACTAACATGTATAAAAATATTTTGTTATCATCAATATGTAATTGATGATAATAATTCATATCAATTACATATTGAAGATAAGAGTGACTCAAAACTGACTCTGCTACAAATAATCCGAAACATGTAGAATGTCAGCTACAAAATGCCACGTATACGAAATCTACACCGAACGGTAACTATTCGCGCATGCGTTGCCACATAATGAATTTCGGGTAGATTTGCTGTCATCGTGTAAATGTCAGATCACTGGATAATCGCTAAAGACAGTTTCTCGTAAAAATACATGATAATTATATAAACGTCTAAAGGCTCGATAAGCCTTTAGTCATTTAATTTCAACTTTTTTAATTGAGCCTTGAATGAGCGCAGAAGAAAGTCTTATCTTAAATTTCTCTAAGCCTAAGTCTACCAAACTTACAATGTCTTGCACAAGTATATGACAAAAGATAGGGTGACCTAGGGTTTCCGATACACTTTCATCGACAATAGAGATATATTTTAAGAATGTGTCTTGAATGGAGAACTGGAGATCGGGACTATAGGCATTTGATTACAATAAGTGGCACTTACAAACCACTTTAAGTCTGAAACAACATTTGCCATTTATATTCATTTGTTAAAAGTCCAGTTATGTCGGAGATTGGGGCCATATGGCAGAATTTGAATGATACACTTTATCGTGATCTTGTATCAATCACCAATTGAGGTCGTACGAGTAGGGTTCGCTTTTATGCTGGTTAGACCCATTGTTGTATGGTTAAGCTTAGCGTAACTATGGGTGATATAGGTGGTGAGGAATCAGCAGATCTTAGTTCAATCGGGTTGAAAATCTAGTGTGATGTTCCTGCTGATTTCTTTACTATTTATACCATCTATATAAGCATGTCCAAAAATCTAATACAACTTTCATATATAAGACGGTGCTTATATTTTACTTGACCGCGTACAGGAGAGAACAGTAGTGTATCCAACTCTATTAACTTACTGCAGCGTCGTAACCGTGTGGGGTGTCTTTTGATATTTTATCGTTACTTCAAATCATGGCACTATAATAGAATTAAGCAACTTGTTCCAGAAACTCGCTTCTTTTTACAAACTAACGAACTAAACGTTCTTCATTATGAGTGCATTCTTTCGTGGTCGGTTTGCCAGCAAATCACACTATGCATTATAGAGAGAACTCGTTCTTTAACCGAAAAATTTGTATGTGGAATAATATTCTTCCAAAGGTCTCTTCTGTGACTTTGAATTTGCAGAGGTTCAAATCTAATGTCTACAGATACTACGTTCTCTATCCCCTTCCCAGAACCTACTTTCCTAGTTTCATCACAATGCTTTGTATATGCAGGGTGAACTTCTCAGAGTTTTTCCATTAAAAAATACTAAATAAAGCTCAAAGCTTTTATCTATTATGTTTAATTTAAGTTTTAATATTCAAGAAAGTAATAAAAGCGACGCTCTTGGGACTAAATGGTTCCCTTACTTGAAATACAAATCACGTGAAGATGTTTTGCTTTTGAGTAGAAGCCACACCACACAGTTGTCCTAAGATATTTCTAGATTCTGATTAAGTGACTTCCTTATGCTCTACGGAGATTTGGGGAAAAACTACCAACTGAGTATAAGATTAACATTCAAAACCGGTATGAAAGAATAACCTGCCATGGCAGGTACTCACGTTAATATTGATAACATCTGGCTGGAGAAGCCAGCCAGATGTTATGATGATGATGTCTTATTGATATGACAGCTCAAATTTCGGATCATCCTCTGCAACTTAGGAGCTCCTGGAACCATATTATACCTAGCTATTATTGCTTCTACAAGGTATAGATATTCTGTGATTACATCAGGCTGCACGTTGCCTAAATTTTAAGAAATTTTCAAATAATTTTTGACTATAGAGCAGGTAGTTTTATGAGTGGGACTGGACTAGTATTTGCTGGCGATCCTTGGGCTGTGATATGATGGTTAAGGTTGCATCCAGGATCTGATGTTTTAATTAAACACATGATGGTAGGGTAGCACCTTAGAATAAGACTTGTACATGGCAGATGCAGTCTGTGTGTGAAATTAGCTTTCAAGTTTCTTCGTAGCTCAGCAGTGACTAGGAGACACGAGGTTGCACGGAGCTTACATTTAAAAAAATCTCTTACCCGATAAGGAACTACTAAACAAATTTTTTCCAACTTACTTTGAAATGGACATGAACTAGCAATTTTCTGTTTAATAGTTCACCATTTTACGTGAGCATTAACTTACTTAAATAAAATGGTTTTTAGTTTTAGGCTTAAAATCTTAAAATCCAGTAAGTCTTGAACTAAGAAATGCCTTTTACAATTCCTTTTTTCTTAATCCTTAGGAAGGTCTTACTAAAGTAGGAAAGGGTATAAATTAAAATTTAAGGCAACTATCGATAATTTTTAAGTACGTCAGACTCCTTATGTTGCTTGGTTTCAAGACTTCTGCAGCCGCGTGCAATGACTGAGACCTGCGTATACAAACCCCAATTGGTACCCAGGAGCGGTGCTGGACAATTTAAATTATCCCAGTGGTAAGACCACGATTATATAAAGCCGAAAACATACATATGCTTACGAAAATTCTAATTGGAGTTTGAAGCATGGGCGTAGCTAGGTATGGGCCTAGAAGGCCGTGGCACCCACCTAATTCTATAATATTTTTTTTACATGCATACAATATAAAATTATTTAAAAATGCACAGGGTACAATACCCGGACGGATTGCTTTTTTATATTGAAGAAAACACAGCCAATTTTGGAATATAGATGTCTGTTCCAAGGACAGTCTCTCGTCAAACGTACCGTTCAAATCCCCCATTTTCATCACCTGCTGAACACTGGAAGCGATCTATATACATTCCTTATATATATTCTTTAATTTCATCACTGGACAGAAGATTTAATGAAAATAATAGGCCAGCGTTTGCAATTCATTGTTTGCACAGGTCAAACATGCTTTCTTTGAAGCTGGAAGAGCTTAAGGATGCCACAAAAACATTTTTATGAGTTGGATGATTTGGAAGGAGAAATTGAGCTTCGGTATAATTCTTGGTAACAAAAAAACATGGATAAAGACGAATTAGCCGACTTAGAGCTGGCGAGTATTTTGAAAGACGCTGGATTATTTTATCCAAATATAAGGAAGGCGTTATTAATTTCATTGTCACAGCCGTGCACTACTGCAACTGTTGAGCGGTCATTTAGCACTTTAAGGCGAGTAAAAACATGGTTGCGCTCCACAATGACTGAAGCTCGTTTAACCGTTAAAATGATATGCAATTTTACTTATTATCAAAAAATAAGTATATTGTATGTTGCAGGACTATGTATGCTAAGCGTCCACCGAAGATTGGTAACCGAGAAGAAGGACGAATTTTTGGAAAAAATTCTAGCAAAATTTTCAGAAGATCCACGCAGATTACTCCTCAAATAGATCGAAATTGTAATAATCATAAAAAATCATAATTTTCGTGGCACAACCCTATTTCATATCCTGGCTATGCCCTTGGTTTGAAGTAAGAAATTATATAAACGGGTTGCTTCTTGTACGCTCTTTCGCTTTGGCTAACCTTTCTTTTACTCGTATACTCTCAGTGACTTCCTACTGTAAATGGTTTTAACTTAAAACTAATTTTATATTTGAAATAAATGGCGGTCACACATCTATTACCACACCGTTTCCAATATGAAAACAAATACTTTAACACGAATAGCGTTTAAAAGCCTTAGTTTTTATTTAAATTATTCAAATCATAATCCTCTTACTTGAATATCAAGAGAAATTGCAACTCCAAAAAAAAACTAAAACAGCAACAACATTCGCTGAAGGCCAATTTGTAATGTATACCCATTCAACGTTAACGTGTGTAAAAACGACGAAGACTATTCCAATTTTAAATAAAAACATCCACTATTATTGCGATTATCATCATCATAAATTTATATGCGAAATGTTGTCTTCGCTAAGCGTAATAAAAATTTTAAATTATGTTGCTCGTTGAAGAGAACACACACAAACACAATCATTTGCACAGGCACAAAATTCTTCCCTAAAATGTGGCTCGTGTGCCGAGAAATAACGCGCATTATTGCACATTTTAGCACTTAATAAATCTTGTACCAAATATAAAATAATAAAAAATGCAAAAGAAAAAAAATTAAAAATTTACTAGTTTACACATTTCCATAGAGTGTAAATGTGTGCGGATGATAATATTCCCCAAAGAGTAAAAAAAGCGTGTGTACTCGTATTTTATACAACCGCAATATTATAATAAAATTGTATACAAATTGTGTGTGGCCATGATGAAGGTGGCGGAAGGGGCTGGATTATCATTTTGCAAAATTTGCACAATTGCACACAAATGATGGTTGTAAGCGAAGGAATATAAGGAAATAACGAAGCTAGGAGTAGTTAATGTTTTCATGAACGTAACTGGATATTTTTGGTTTGGCAATAGAAATATTTTGTTTTCTCTAAGGATACAGGAAGATGCTAGCTCAGGCCCCAGCGATTCAAATTAATGTGAAATGCCACCTCATAAGTTGCACCATTAGGTCCATGACCTTAATTATAAAATAATGTCTCCTAATGTTTTTTTTTTTTTAATTATTTTTAATAATCTCTTTTGGCAGTGACCATGAATTCATTAAAATTTTATTATCTGTCAAAACTAGGGGATTTTTATATGACTCGGTAGGCTCAGGCACCTTCATGAAGAGCTGGTGATATTTAACATCTACTACAAATGCAGGTATCTCCATTTGATCTACCTTGAGTAAGAAAGTTAAAGTGTCCATAAATTAAAAGCCGATTTTTTCTTAAAAAATAGAAATTGCTTTTAAAAAATATGAAAACTAATTAATTGGTGATATTATGTATTCAACGTTTCTCGAGATTAAATTATCCAAATATTCAATATTAAGGTGGAGGTCCATGCTCTTTTATAAATTTTTATTATAACAAATTTCAATATTTCTACATCCTGCGACTGCATTCTTTAGACATTTCAAAGTATTTGAGAAAAAACGAAAAAAAAAGAAAAAAGAAATGAAAAAAGAAAAAATTCAAATATTTTCGAACACAAAATTTGTCAAATTCGGATATGAACAAAATAACAAATATTATTTTATTAATTTTGGTTATTTGACTTTTTTTTATTTTTTATATGTATGACACTTCTTGTTTTATTCAATTCCTCGTTTGTCGATTTGTGTGTTGGAAAATATTTGAAATATTTGAGTTTTTTACTTTTAAATATTTGCATTTAAAATTTCTTAAAATAGTTTGAATTTCATGGAGAAGACACTCACAAGGTACTCGTATTTGTTAAAATAAATATATATATTTTTTTTTTATCAAAATTGAGAAATAATTAAAAGATAGATCTGGACCTCTTTATCCATTTTTCGTATTTAATTGCGTAAAAACTAGGGACTAAATAATTAACTAAAAAATATCTGACTTCCGGATCAATCCAGCTATTTTTAAATAGCCTTTTACAAGAGCATTTGCCTTTGACATGTTTTTTTATTAAAAATGTCATAATTTTTTTGATTTCTATTTCTTATTTGCTTAGGATCGTAATTGCTCTTCATTTTCTTTTTGAATAATCAAAAAATTTATTTATATACTCGTGTTAAGAGGAAAAAAACTTTTTTAAATGAAATTATAATGATTTTTGATAATACTCCTAAATTTTAACTAAATGTTTCCACTCAGAAGTCAATTTGTTAAGGGTATTTTTTTTTAACAAATAACGGCAGGTACCTTGGGAATACACAGGTAGAGCTATGCCCTCATATAGTACATACATAATGTATTATATAACAATTACATGGTACTTATTAGCGAATAATTTTTTAAGTATAAAAATATACATATTTTTATTTCTATCCAGTGAAAAACAATAATGGAAGTCAATCTCAAAGAACAATATTTCAATTGCTTCCGAAAACTCAAGTTGAAAATTTTTTAATAAAAAATCTGAATTAGTCTTACAAATCACTGAAAATCTACTCTCGACTATGGAAATACATTTACATACATATATAAATAACTATTTCCTTTAATCTATTTGGAAAACTTTTATTCATAAAATTGTAATTGGTACAATTACTTTCACATGTGGCAAAAGGAATTTTCACTATTCGCAAGTTTGTACTCTTTCCAGATAAAACGTTATTCTCAGTGATTAATTGCCCATCATTATTGAATTTAGTACTTTCTCGAAATCGAGCCATAAGGAAGAAAATCATATAATGGTACACCTATTAAAATCGTTAGAATTAATCCAAATTCGCAGTACTTCTGGATAATAATCTCAACTTTTATGGAAATTTTTTTATTGGATAAAAGTAAGAAAATATATGATTATTATTTTTTAATAATGTATCTATATTATTATTATTTTTTTGTTATTAAAAATATTTAATGTTTGAAAAACTTTGACATCATTATTATTTATATACTAAATACTGAAATTTATGGAGATTGTAAAAAAATTTTTTTTTCTTATGGACTTAGCTTTTCATATGCCGACATTTCATTGGTCGCTAAGCCAAATCGTCAGTGAACTTTAAGCAGTTTGGAAACATTTAAACTTCGACATGTATATTTATCAAATTTGTTATTCCAGATATTCTCCAAAATAACTATTTTAATATTTTATTGTTATTATAAACTTTTTTCATTTTGCCTTATAAATACTTTCATTATCACCCAAAGGGCGATTAATTGTATAAAGGCGTAAAAATAAAAACAAAAGGACGCGGGTCAATTATAATTGTTTGTTGTGTTGTGATTGTACAAAAGCTTTCTAAAGCTATTATACTTTTGTGTTTTTGTTGATTACAAATAGAAAAATATGATTGAGTTCTGTTTGAATTCTCATATACATAGTGTTTGTAGTCTGTGGCATAAGTATACGAGCTTAAATGCTTTCAATCTTATACATGTATATTTATGCCAAAACATTCTAATACAAAATGTGTATTCTCTATATTTTATGAATATTATAGAGCGCATATTCGTAGAAGCCTTAGAATGCTTTTAGACAAAGAGCACATCAAACAATTCATAATCGATATAAATTTGTTCAAACTGCTTCAAGTTTACTGATGATAAAGACACAACAAACAAAATTTAAAATTTATTATAATTTATATTAAAAAAAAAACAAAATCTGCTAATTTATTTAGGTTTAAGATTTCTTTTTATTTATGAACATTTTCCTTTTGTTTGCGTTTTATTTAAATTTTAAACAGGCTACTTAGTTCAATCGTATTTTATAAGCCAAATTACATGTGATAGTTATTAAAGGTGAATTCACCCGTTCGTTCTGCAGGAAATTTTCGTTGAGAGACAATTTTAGTTTACTGAGAGTTTGCTCACAGAAGATTCACCCGTGTCGAACAAATATTCTGTAGAAACAAAGCTACCATATGCAACAACTCTGTAAATGTTTTGTGTTACTTTTACAAGGCGGCAGCACAGTAGCAGTTGATTGCAATTTGTTTTGTTTTAAATTTAACAAATTTTTATAAAATAAAAAATATACAAATGAATAAAAGTCGAGTGCATGTTCTAATAGCTATTTTGTTAAATAAATTTACAAATACACTCTGTATATTATTATACATACATATGTACATATAATACGATGTGGCAGCTCATTTCAGTCTTGCATAAAAAATTTATGTATCTGGCAGCACAGTTCAATTCGTTCCGGACGATAATTAAAATTAATCCAATTCCAGCAAAAATTGTTCCGCATTAAATTTACTATCTTTCTCTCACTCTATCAAAAATAGAGACGTCAAACTACATATAAAAAAAATCGTTCGGAACGTTCAGAACGAACGGGTGATTTCACCTTAAAGAACAAATTACAACAGAAACAAATGTGTAGATTATTCTGACAAACACTAGCAGAACGGAACAACATGCTGTTTTCGAAAGCCGCTACACTTTCATCATCAGCGTTCTTGTGTTTGGTCCACTTCTGTGTCAGTTGATGTATATTTCAGTTATTTATACAAATTTTCATTGTAAATGTAATACGAGAATTGTTTTGATTCATCGTATCACAATTTGTGAAAGCTTTTTTATAATGAAAAGCTCAAATTACACATCACTAACTTACAACGGTCTTGCCATTGTTATTTATTCTTTACCAACCATACACATGCTTTTTAATTTGCTTATTTTGTTTTTTACTTATGACAAACTTGTTTGGTTTTTTTTTCAAGGAGGTAAAAATGCATCACTGCATTCACAGTGGGTTGTTCCCATCTGTGATATGTCGGGCTCCCCTTATAGGTATACCGACTAAAAAACCTCCTTTCTCCGGGAAATAATCCCCACTCCGGGACCGCGTCAGCATTACTTCGAAGTGGTTTCGCAATGGCTGACTATCAGCCACCCTGCTTAATGTAGCCTACTTTTAAGCTGTCGTCTACATAGACGCATTTTTCAGTCATCCTGCAGCGTCTTACAAAGGTTTCTTCGACCTAAATATTGTTTCGCATCAGATATCATATTGTCCACAATGTTCTCCACCATGAGTGGTCCTGTAACAGCTTCCAACTCTTCACGGTGTACTGTCCATCGGGAACACTTGAAAAAAGTGTGCTCAGCATCATCCTCAATATCTTCGTTTTCGTACAAGCAAAACGGATTGTCGCATTTCTTCATTTTGTGGAGATATTTTCGGAAGTATCCATGACCTGACAATATCTGAGTCAAGTAGTAGCTTACATCCCCGAAACGTCTATTCACCCACTTCTCTATATTTGGAATAAGTCTTGCGGTCCACCCGCCTTTCGTGCTAGTATCCCACCTGTCCTGCCAACTCTGCATGATCTCCTGCTGTATGTTGTTATCGTTTTCGGGTTCTATGCTGTAATATGTCTCATCGTCCATAGCTTTCTTCGTCCTAATATTTGCAGATCAATTGGTATCATTCCTGATATCACTAGAACCGCGCATGCTGACACCGTACGATATGCAGATATCACTCGTAGCGCTGCTGTTCTTTGTACGACCAATAGTTTGTTCCCCCTTTTCCTCGCTTTCATTTGCTCGCCCCAAATCTCGCTTCCGTAAAGAAGGATACTGTTGCTAGCCTCCATTAGAAGCTTTCGCTTGCTTTGTACTGGTCCACCTACGTTAGCCATTAGTCGGCTAAGCTGTCCTGTTATGCTGGATGCCTTGTTCACAGCATAGTTAATCTGATCCGAGTGTGTCAGTTTGCAATCAAGTCTTATTCCTAAATAGTTTACAGATTTCTTTGTGCGTACTATCAGGTCTTCAATATTAACATCTATCTCCACTGGTATATGACGCCTGGTGAGAATGAGTTCAGTCTTGTGCGCTGCCAGCTGCAGGCAGTGCTCATCTAACCAAGCCTTGGTTCTTATCATAACTTGTCTCAGCTTCCGTTTGGCTTCCTCTATATTTCTGGCCTTAATAACTGCTGCTATGTCGTCCGCATATCCTACTAGGTAAGTGTCCTGTGGCATTTCTATACTAAATAATCCATCGTAGCTTATATTCCACAAGTCTGGTCCCAATATGGACCCCTGTGCAGCGCCTGATATTATTTGTATCTTTTTCTGACCCTCCGTTGTGCTGTATACAAGTTCCCTATCCTTAAGATAGTTTCTTATAACCCTCGTCAAGTATTCTGGTGCGTGAAACCTTTCTTCTAGGGCTTGCAGTACATCCGGCCATCGAAGGCTATTGAAGGCATTTTTAACGTTTTGTTTGGTTTGTTACTATAAGTATGTATATTTATTAATTTTTGCTACAAGCCATTAGCTAATGAAAGGCAACTTGTTTACATATATTTCGAAACAGCTTAAACAGCAGCAAATGCAACAACGCAGCCCACCATACCAAACAAACTCACCATTCTCAACCACCAACTCTGTTAGCAGCGGTAAATCCCACACGAAATAATTATAACGGGAAAAGCGTCACTGCTTGCGGATTGCAATCTGAAAATTATCGTCTATTGCCTGTCACAAAGGCTTCTCTCTAAACAATAAATATCAGAAGTAATCAAAAATCACAATTATTTTGTAAAATTAAAAATCAAACAATTTTTTTTTCCACTGCTATTTATTTATTGTATCTTCAAATAGAACTAACAATAAGTGTTCAAATCTTAAGTATAAATATAATAATTAGGCCCAACCAGTGTCGGACATAAACTTAGTGATAGTAATTAATAATACATAAATATGTTAAGCACAAAAATATTCAAAAAAATTCAATCTGAAGTGTGGCGTATTAAGGCCGTAGTATCCCTCTTTTTTAAGCGGATGTGTCCAGGAAAGTTCAAGATGTTACGAGCAAGGGGATTAGGATGGGACTCGAGTTTTGTTAAATATTTTCCAGCATATTTTGCAATTTCAGCGGTCACAAGTGGCATATTTAAATCACGATGTAAAATTGAATTTTTCATGTACCATGGAGCCGATGTTATTAACCTCAAAATTTTGTTTTGCATTCGTTGGATTCTCTCTACATTGGAAGCTGAAGCAGTGCCCCATAGCTGAATTCCGTAACACCATATGGGTTTCAAAAGCAACTTGTATATTAAAAGTTTACAATCTAGACTGAGGGTAGAATTTCTACCAATCAGCCAATGTATCTGAGTCAATTTAAGTTTTATTTGAGTCAGCTTAGAGTCAATGTGGTTTTTCCATGTGAGGCGTCGGTCGAGGTGTATACCAAGATATTTCACCTGTGAATGTTGAGGAACAACTTGATTGTTGATTCGAATGGGGGAACAAGTGTCTCTTCGTAGGGTAAATGTGACATGAACACACTTTTGTTCATTTACTTTTATTCTCCATAAGTTCAACCACAGTTCCAACAGCTTAATATGTTCCTGAAGATATCGGGATGCCTCGTGAGGGTTTTCATGCATACTAAGGCAGGCTGTATCATCGGCAAAAGTAGAAGTGAGGATATTACTGCTCAAAGGCATATCACAGGTATAAATCAAATACAAAACTGGCCCCAGTATACTCCCCTGTGGCACCCCAGATGAGATAGTTTCGGGCACACTCATGAAGTCTTCTTCCGCAACAGTGAACTTCCGGGCAAGAGTGTAACTTTCCAAAAGATTTACAATGTTTATTGGTAAATATGTCTTCAGTTTTAAAATTAGGCCTTCATGCCACACTTTATCAAATGCCTGAGAAACATCAATAAAGAGGGAAGAACAATGCTTTTTTTCTTCAAATGTTCTTCTTATGAAATGAACCAATCTATGACATTGTTCTATGGTGCTATGCTGACTTCTAAAACCAAATTGATGGTCCGGTATGCACCCATTATCAGTTAGAATTGGGGACAATTTTGTCATGAGCAGTTTTTCGAAGAGCTTTGAAATTGTTGACAATAAACTTATTGGCCTATATGACTCAGCCTTAGTAAGATCTTTGCCCGCCTTTGGAATCATTTTGACCATGGCAAGTTTCCAGCTGTGTGGATAATACTGCAATCGTAAAATGCCATTAAAAATAAATAACAGGATTCTAATAGCAATACGAGGCGAATTCATCAGCATCTTGTTACTAATTCCATCAATACCCGGGGCCTTCTTTGGGTTGGTTTCAGCAATTAGTTTTTGCACATCACGCATCTTAAACTTTATGGGTCGAGGGGGTAGAGCAACTACACTCGGCAAATCAACAGCACCAGTACATGAGTTTGGGGTAAATACGTGTTTTAAATGCTCAGCAAATATGTTACCTTTTTCAGTATTGGTTCTTGCCCAACCTCCGGTAGAAGTGCGCAAGGGTGGTTTAGACTCAACGGGTGTTTTAAGTTTTTTAGCAGCGCGCCACAAGGAGTAATTAGATGCTGCTGTGACATCGAGACCTTCCAGATAGTTCTTAAGAGAAGCAGATTTTTCAGCTGAAAGCAACTCTTGGAGTCGTTTAGTGCATTCTCTAAGTCTGATTTTATGTTGGGGCGATCTGTATTGTTGCCATTCCCTTCTAGCTCTTCTTTTTTCACATACGAGACGTTCAATATCCGCAGAATAAATTCTATTAAACCCAGTCTGCGGATGGGAGGTAGTGGCATGTTTAGCAGCCTGTTTAATATTATCGGTAAGATTGGCAATGTTAAATTCAATATCATCGGGAGTTCTAAGCCTGATATTTTCCGTGCAATGAGTACTGAGATATTTTTCGAACCCCAGCCAGTTAACACGATTTATCATCTTCATATATGGGTGAGGTAAGTCACTTCTTAGTGGGCTACAAACAATGAGAAGTATTTATTAAAATATTTATTGTGGGCTAAACTGGAACTGTTTATATGCCAGCGTTTTATTAAAGATAATATCAGCTCCAGGTGGGGGAATATCCCTTATAAGTTTAATAAATATTTTTGAAAGGATTAAATTCCAATAAATAAAAATTATAATATAACAATTATTTTTTAAAAAACAAAATAGATTGTATGTAGATGAATTAAAATTAAATAACATTTATATTTTGACTTTTATAAAACAAGTTATAAGTTTTATGATCGGTCTTAATAATGTTGCCTAAAATTTTTTTCTGCCAAAAATAGTGGTCACCCCTGTCACTTTCTTCCAAAACCTCAAACCCTGCAGCATAAACATTGATGGCATGATAATATGCCAACAATAAGTGTGCTGCCATTCTATTTAGCTGTGAGGAACATGAAAATCTTTTAAATTTTTCCTGACTTGTATAGTTAGCAGCCGTTCTCCGTTCTCCATTTTTTTATTTTATTTTTCTTGGCATCATTCAAAAATCCATTCATATCAATTTTTCGATTGCTTTGCCGAAAAGGAAACAATTTTTGAATATATTTTATTCTGTTTTTTGTTAAATAAAATTCTTATTCTTCTTTTCATTTTTTCTAAGCGAGAAATAAATATTAAAAATGACTAAAAAGTACGTTAAGCCAGAGTGAAGCAAAAAAGACGTAATTGAAAAAATATCTATGAACATACGAATGAATGCATGATGAAGTTGCCAAGGATAATACATAAATTTTCAACATCTTTGGCAATGATACATGGATGACATTGAAAAAAAAGTAATAAAACACAAGTTCTTAAGGCGAAAATAGAATATCTTTTAGTAATAACGAATTTGATAGCACCTTATCAAACAAATTTTCATCGTAATAATAAAAAATAAAAAGGATTATGAACTAGTGCAATTCTAAACATTTTGATGAAAAATCTATAGTATATAAACTATTTTTCTTAAAGTCATTGCGTGTGATTAATTAATGACTTCTTGGCCAAATCCTTGAGCAAGAGTTTCTTAAGCAATAGATTTTTCAAATTGTAGGAAATTTTAAAAGGTTATGAAAAACTTAATGAAAACTTTATCCAAAGTATATTTAAGTTTACAAAAAAATCGCCTACTTGATCCTATATCTAATTATGTTATTTGATTATATATTAATTTAAATTTATATTATTACTAGTCACTTCCAATGTGCTTTGCTACTCCCATCATTATGAAATATAGCAAATAGTTCTTGATAAAGAATTATACACAAGTATGTATATGGAAGATTCTGTTTACTTGTTATTTACTATGTACCTTTGCTTTCCAACACGACAACCTCTCTCACTGTTATAGCCCTCCAAAGAAAAGAAAATAAATAGCAATATTATTGGAGGGCAACCTACTATCCGCCCCTACAACTAATAGCTATTTTGTATGAGGGGACTCACATCTCTTCTATAGTCCCAGGATTTTACTGAAAAATATACTTTATCCTCAAATATACTTTATCCTATTATTGCAGTCCTTTAAATATCAAATAATTAATAATTACTTTATATGAGGTGTTCCCTACACCTGTAACCCTACGCTTTCGCTCTTATACACACTTTATTTCCATAGTAACTTACCAAGAGTTTTAAAAGTCTCACTGTTGTAAGTCTCCAGATATCCATACGTGGGATATCCATCTATGCCTCCTATACCTCTATGCGTTTGCTCATAAAAACGCACTTTTCCAAGTATAAATAAGTCTAGTTTAATCGTGAATAACGATGGGTCTTGTCGTGTTGATTTCTATGAACAAATAATCAAATATGGAAATATGCGGTCACATACTACGTTTATACGCACGTCTTATTTGCAAATAAAAAAGAAGAATGTTGCCGTATAACTTTTTTATTGTAACTTATTAACTCACTTAACAAGTCGTGAATAACGACTCTATTTGCAAATAAAAAGTAAGACGTTGCCACTTCATGAACGTTTTTTGTGTTTTACTTACCAAACAATCATATTTTCGTCACATGGCATCACTAATAATAACATAAGTTCTGTATGCAATTTCCCGTATAAACAGTGAATTAGTTATTTGCAAATAGGACGTGCGTATAAACGTAGTAACAGATTCTTTGTATAATGGGTAATCTTTTAATTTTTTTATGTTTTAAAAACTGAAAGAATAATAAAAAGTATGCAAAAGTGAATGAAATGTTTATTTGGGCCGATAAATATTTAAATGCCTGACATTTTTTCAAAGATTATTTCATATCAATGTTGACCGTAGCTGCGCCGTGAGCTTAAATGTTGGCATATTTTTTCCAGAATTTCGGCCGGTATCTCACCAATGCCAGCTGCAATGTGACTGGTTTCTACCTGTATATGTGGGAATTCATGTATAGTGGGATCAAATCACATGATCTTGGCTGTCAATGGATTGATGCAAAACGTAGGATTAATTGCTCATCAATCTCGCCATTCAACATGTTCATAGCATCGCGTGCCATGTGGCATTCGGCACCCTCTTGTTGAAATCACATGTCAACCAAGTCCAAATCTACTAAATTTCAATGATTTGGCGGAATGGCAAATTATACTGAACATTTTCGTTCTTGCCACATGTCACGTATTTTTCTTTAGACTAAAAAATTTTCACTGAAATACAAATACTAAAGAAATCAAAAGCATTTAATTCTATTATACTTAATTTTGTTGTGTTTTACTATGATTTTATTTTATTTTGCTCAATATGCAGCAATTTTCTTTTATTTTATTTTTATTTATTTTATTGCATATAATTTTATTTCATTTTATTCTATGCTTTAATTTCCCATATTATTTTTTTATTGTTTTCTTTAAATTGTTTTTTAATTTTGTTTTGTTTCATTTAATTATATATTATTTTATTTTAATTCATATTCTTATTTCTTTCTTACTCTGGTACTAGTTCATTTCATATAATTTGCATATTTTTAATTTAATGTAAAATTGTAAATTCTATTTTATATTATTTTGTTTTGGAATCTCTAGTATTTTAAAACATTTCATTTTATTTGCAAAGAATATCCCTCTGTCTCATATGGTATTTCCTTCTTAGCATACCTTTTAAATCACAGTATAGTCCTTGTAAGGCAAACAGTTACACCCACGCATTCCCTACAGGAATAAAATTTTAGCTGCAATTCATATTCTTTTTCAATTCCTTAAACATTTTAATTTTTTCTCTAACAAAATGATGAAAATGTTGAAAATATTTACGTTGAGTTCAAAGATCAAAAAAAAAATATTATTTCATTCGATTTGCATACATGCACGTGGTTTCTTCCTTATCTTTATTATTTTACTACTTTCAACAAGAAAAGACTTTTAGCTGCTTTTACTTTTACCGACGAAACAATAAAGACACCAGCAGAAAGGATGATGTCCTTAGAGATTTATGTGGTAATCGCAGATAAAAGGATACTGTGCTGTAATTGAAAAGCTTTAAGGTGAAATACTAAATGCGCATTATCAGATTTAGTTTTTTCATTTGCTTGGTAAGTAGTTTAAAAGTAAAAAAAGTTAAAATTTAATTGAATTTTTTCATCTGTAAGTCCATATAATTTTTTTCTGAAAAACTTAAAGGTGAAAGTTGCTAAATTAAAATTATTTTCTTGTTTGGGTAAAATAACAATTATAACACTTTTAATACTTTTCATTTGAATTAAACCTCTCCGTTCCCGTAGTTTAATAAAACAAAAGTTTCTTTCAAATACTAAACAAGTGCAATACGGAAAAGAAGCAATAAAAACATAAATTCTTATTTTAGTTTCCGGTTCTTAGCTAATCAGGCCTAATATGTTTTATGACAATAAATTACAAAATTATTTATTTCATATTTTCCCGACGTTTCGTGAATTTTTTGTTCAGTTTATCCAGGGATTCGTCTATTTTATTAAAAAATATTAAAAACATCAAGATTTAGGTGGTGAGAATTTTAACAATTACTTACAAACACAGGATTAATGTATTACATTAGTGAGTTAATATCTTAATATTTAACATCATCAATAATTAACTATAAGTATAAAATAACAAAAAAGCTTTTATCAAAAAGGCACACTGTTTTTCATGATAATCTTATAGTTACTGCTTAAGGTGTCCGTATCTTCCTTTTTGTTCATCGTTTTGTTGATTTTTTGTTAAATTCATAAGCTTTCTGTTATATATCTCTTTTTTGTATTATTTTCTTCATCAAGTATTTTAATTCTTATAACTTAAACTTAAAGCTGTTCTCAAAAGATGTGACAAAATATTAGGATTTTCGCTATATACGTCATAAACTAATGTCAATGAGGTTTTGGCAAGTTCAATCAAATCAAGATAAGTCCGCCTATTTGGTTCTAGCGTGGAACACTTAAATGTGTAGTTAAATCTATTCTAGTCTAATGCAGACTAGTCTAGTCCACACATAGAAAATATATTAAATGGAAAGCAGTTAAGTGTATGAAAAACTTAATACAAAAACTATGATTTTTCCCACAAGCTTTGAATTTGCAATAATTCTATTTTCCTTCATTGTCGCTAGAAGTCCCCGCTTCAACAGTTCAAATGAAGCAATTATATGAAATTATTTGCATATGTTCATATGTGTGTGTTTAATGAACTCAAAGAACTATTTAATGAAAACAGAGACTAAAACATGGTTAAGTTCATTTCACAAAAAAGGAAACAAGCACAAAAACGCAACTCAATAAAAACAGTTTCAGGTGTGTAACCAGTAAGTACTTTGGGCAATTAACGAATGGGATTTCAAAGGCGAGGCAAATAAACGCGAAAGGTAATTCGGCCTGTGATAATTAAACGGGTTACACTCTATATCCCTTTTTAGTTGTTACAATGTCTAATTTTTATTTCGTGAACTAAAAGTAATTAAAATTTTTAATATTTTAGGTGACTTGGAAAGTCAAAGCGTAATTATTCAATTAGTGTGATGAGCTTTCGCTTTCAATAAACCAAATATATAGAGAATATTTTAGTCGATCATATTATAATGCATACATTGAATATGATCCATGAAACTGTCCTACAAATCACAAACAATTTCAGCCTCTAATAATACCATAGATAAATAAATAAATTTATTTTACTTTATTTTTCATAGATTTACGGAGTTATTCTTACGAAAAATCATAGAAATTTTTATTGCAATTTTATTCTTTAATTAAGTTGATGCCACTATACCCGGGTAGAGAGGAAAGTCTTGGGTTCAAGCACTCAATCCGTCTCTTCTAATTAACTTTTTTCAGTTCCATTACCTGCAGAGGAAGGATTTAATATTGATTAAAGAATTTTTTTTATTTATTTTCGAATATTTCGTATCACCAAGATCTAATAATGTATATAAAACTGTCACAAACTTCATAAAACAACTAAACATCGATTGAAGTTTAATGAATCGAAACTTTTTTGATATACAACAAAAATTATTTAAGCACGTCTGTAAACATTTTTTTTTTTTTATTTTTCCGCTTCATTGATTTCATAGCAATTTTCTAAGATCAAGTTTCATCAGACATCGGCGTTTTGAGGTCCTTGGAAGCTATTCTGACTATTAACACGAAGATTACCATATGCCTATTTATATGTATGTGATCGCGTATATGTGGATGTATGTGTATGAATCTCACTCTTATAACTTTCGATCAGCTGTAGCAATCAAAACAAAGTTTTCACATTTTGGATGTAAAAATTTCAAGCGGTAAATTTCGAGAAATTTCGAAAAACTGAATTTTTAAATTAATTTTAAACTAACGCTTCGATCGAAGTCAATGTCTAATCAGCCCTTGCCATAAAAAACAACGTCAATTTAAACTATATACGAAAAGCGATTGATTCGTTCCTTAAAATGATCGTTGTCGAACATTTTCTTTAATAACTCCAAATACTTCGTTTGAATCTATTTTTGAAATTCAACAACTTCCTTCGACATTTCAAGCTGGAGTAAATTTTATCCATATCGCGGGTGATTGATTCGAAAGATGTCGTTGTTAAAGTATTTCTAAGGCTGTATGTTTTAATTAGTCAGAAAATTCGTTTCAAATTAATCTTAATATTGGGGAAAATTTATTGCGACCGGTTCAGTTGCCACAGTCAATCTGTTTTCTCTGTTACGTCAAGTCTATTCTGGAATAGTCTAAATAGCCACAGCCTAATCAAGTCTAATGGACTCTAGGTCCGTCCATCTCCCTCAATTTATACGTTACTAATAAAATTATCATCTATATATATAAAATAAGATGTGTGTATGTATGTATGTATGTAACGTAATGGCTCCAAAAGCGGCTGGGACGATTTTGACGAAATTTTCAGGAAACCTTCAGAATACTCGGACGGGTGACACTGTGAAGTCCGATTTTTTATTTTCGGTCTGTGGGCGGAGGGGCGTGGCAAAATCCAATAATTCATAAAATGAGAACGGCTTGGCCGATTTCTGTAAAACTTTTTGTCAGTTGTTCGTATTTTCGAGGAGAAGGTTTTTATGGAAGAAAATTGGAAAAACCCTCTGGAAAAGTCGGAAAATTGAAAAAATCGAAAATCGAGTTTTTGTATGAAATTTTGTTTGAAATTATTCCTTAATGGCTTTTCAAATTAAAAAATAGAAAGTTTGTCTGAAGGCTTAAAATTTGGGCGAGGCGAAGTTCGCCTGGTCCGCTAGTTGAGAATAAATTTTAATACTACAACCCATTTCCATTTAATTTCTTGTTCTCAATATTGCCACTGTTTGTATTATGAGATAATTCAATAAAATTTAACATAACTTTTAATCAAATTGAACCCTTTTTACAAATTTAATTTTATTTTTTTCTTATCTTTGTCCTGTTGACCATTTTGTTTGAGGTTGTGAAGTCGTTAACACGTTTTCAATGATTAAACCCCTGATCATTGTACGGAAAGTGCTTGTTATTAATTCACGATTCATATGCAAATTTATTCAGTTTTAACTTTTAGTGTTTTGGTTTCTTTTTAGAATTTTGTTGCTTGGCTATTAACAAAACAATAACATAATCAACGTTAGAATCATCATCGTCGCAGACGTTAGAGCCATCAAATATTGACATTTACATTTCTGTTTCGTCCCTTTATTTTAGGATTTGGTGGCGAAAAAATGCATGCCATGTACGACATGACTTTTATTTTACCAAAACGTTGTAATATTTTTGTTATTGGGAATGAATTAGAATTAGATATAGATTAAAATTTGTATTTGCTCAGACAAAAAACTATTTTGTATGCGTTTGTGGTTTGACCTTAGTTTACTAATCCTTTACGAGTATTGGTATTTACAGCTTTTCTTTCCATTCTAGTTGCTTAGAATATCCTTCAAACTTGTGAAATTTTCAATAATAGTAAATATTAAACTTGTAAGGTTTAAACCAAATTGATATTGAATAGAAAGGATCTACATTTTATGGATTATCCTATAATTAGGAGTTTTTATTGAAATAATATAAAACAAGTTGCTTATGCTATTATTTGTGAAATGTGCTTCACCTCCTCCCGTGCCCTTGTATGGCTATACTAATCCTTGAGAAAATCTTATTCAGTGGAATCCCTCTTGAGCGGACACCGAAGGGATCATTGAAATGTGTCCGTACAAGGGGGCTGTACGGACACACACTAACCATATTTTCTAAAATGGATAGTTTTTATTTAAAATACTTTTAATAACAAGCTTAAATGTAATAAAAGTTTAAATGTTTTATGAGTATGTAAGTACTATATTATTTCAATAAATATTCCTACATCCTGGTTTGGTGTGTTTTGGTCTTGGCAATAACATCTTGAAGATGTAAGTTCAGTAATGAAAGTATACTTATAACTTCTGTATCACCTTGGCGTTTTACAAAGGCTATAAGATCATGCGTTTTCGCCAAAACCTCTTTATATGTTACGATGTTGTTTCTTTCATCTTGAAGATCTGGAGGTTCCATTTTATCTGTTGAGTCATCAGAAATTTCATGAAATTTAGAAATTTGTTCTTGTAGTGGATGTCAAATTTAAACTCTGCCTTACGAAAACAGTTCTGAAGTGTGTCGGAAGTAACTTGGTCCCATGGACTGTTAGCAAAATAAACTGTATCTAATAACTTTACACGTTTCACTAAATCATAGGTTATGTTAGAAATTTCAGTGTTTACTAGTGCTTCAGTATCAAAGTTCTGTAATTATGCTTAAAGCTTTTAATAACACCCTCATCAAGTGGTTGGCTGATTGGAGTACAATTTTGGAGGCAAAAAATTTATCTTAATATTTTTCAAATTTATTTCTTTTGGATGTGATGCCGCATTGCCCAAAAAGTAAAATTTGCCATCCAATAGAATATTATTTTGTCAAGCGGGTGTCCGCGTCCGCTCATGAGAAGCTTCCGTTCAAGGGAAAGCGACTGCAATGCTTTTCTTATGGAGCGCTGCCCGGGCCTGGCAGTGTGCGCTCATGGGAAGTGTCCATTAAAGGAGACTAAACTGTAAATATTATAAACAAAAATTCCATTTTCCAATTTTGTGACGGCTTTCCTACGTTTAGTGATCTGACAGTTTCACTTACCTCCACAAGGCAAAATATGAAATAAAAGTAATCAAATATTTTTGTTCAAATAATTCTATTACAAAAACCGAATTTCTATGCAAAATTATTATTAATTACACACCAAAACAACAAGCAAAACCTAAAAATATCAAATCCACCAAAAATTCACCAATTTGATTTAATATTCCCAAAAAAAAAAAAAAAAGAAAATGTGACAAAAAAACAGAACGTGCAAAATGTTGTGCTGAACTCACGTTCGTGTTAGAAAATTGCCAAAAGGGTGTACAAATGTGAAATAAAAAATAAAAAAAAAAAAACAATCACAATTACAGGAAAAAGTTTACACGATCATAAAATGTACGTTTAACTTGTTTAATAATTGTTTATAGTTTTTTTTTTATTTAATTTTTCGCTCACACTTTTTCAATAATAAGTTTTGTTAACGAATTGAAATGAATTGAGAAAAAGTGTGCAAAAAGAACTTTAAACAAAAAAGTTTGCATAAATGTTTGAAGTAAAAGTTGACTAAAAGCGTAGATAGCAATACAACAGCTTTGAAGCTCTACTTGCACAGTGTTTTTGCGAGCGAATGACTTACTTATAGATTAAAAAAAAACTCTGACCGCATCAACTATAACCAGGTTGTGGTTGCACCACAAGACTGTGAGTAGGGTGCAGCTAGATTATAATACGACCCTGACCAAGACAAGACTCCACACGTTTGAGAGAGTGTAACAGGGAGCACTTCCATCAAAGCTGATTGCTTTGGTACTGGTGATGACTTCTCTCCATTTATATCGAGATCTCCCATGGATAGCAGGTATGTGGGATCTCATTAGATGAATTCAAAGTTAATTCAATGGTACCTATAGGAAATTGGCGTCATGAGGCAAAATATTAATGATACAATTAGTCACGATCTTGCTTAGCATTGCAATCTAGTCGAATGTTCGATGTACTGAGTACACTTTTCATGTCCCTAAGGAAGCATGCAGGTGCCTTAGTGTATTAAGATTTTGCAAAAGATATTTCACTTCACTTACTGCTGATAAATTGACTCGCTACTTTATCGTTACTAAAATTAAATGTGCTCCGTTCCCCATCAAGAGCGTATCGTAGTCGATCTGCTAGCAAATGGCACAACGCATTATAAGAAAAATTCGCGGAATAGAATTATGTCACTGTAGAGGTTTATCCCATCACTTTCAGAGTGAAAAAGTTCCAATCGCATGTTGCTCTTGCCACAATCTATTCTCCTAGTTCCAGCAAACTGCATATTGTGCGAGTACGGATCATCCTCAGAGTGCTGCTCCATGAAAATAGTATGGTCAGACTATTGCGCAGCCGCGCTCTGGTTCGACTAGTCTGTAATTGATCTACGACTAGCCTAACACCTGCCTGATATTAGATTGTCACCAGATTGTGATTATTATATTACATGCAGTAGTAACATAGTAGAGCGATAACCTTTCGGCAGAGCACGGTAAGAAACGAGCGGCCTGGCTACCACAGTCTATCATAAGAGAATGGTGATAGTTACCTGTAAAATATAAGATCTTGCAAAGGATGACGGTTATGGAAAAATTCCTCACAAGGGGAAAGAAAAAGCTGTAGAGGATAAAGCACCACAAGCGGAACTAAAAGATGCACCAGTCGAGGAAATCCCTAAAATTAAAAACCTAAGAAAAAGATAAAAAAGGTCCAGAAACCTAAAAAAATGGCAGAAAGTCGTGAAGAAAAACAGCCAGCGGAGGCATACAGCCTTAATAATAAAATTATGATTAAAAAAGACTATAGAAGTACAGTGACGCAATAAAATTTATAAAAACATAAACTTTTTAACTACTCAGCCCACGCCCTTTAAAATGCGACGCTAAACTAAATTTTCTTTAATAAAAATATTAAATCTATTAAGAAAACGGTAAAAGCGCAATTGCCTTGCGACCCAATAAGCCAGAGAATGAGAGCCTAGTATAGTTTAGAGACGCAGCTAATGAGGTTTTATATCAAAATATCGAAGTGTAAACTACTGGCGGCAAAGAGTTGATAGAAATTAACGACATCGATGATGTTGCGCCTAAGGAAGAGGTCATAGATGCTCTAAGGATCCCTTCAGATAGCTTATAGCTGCTTGCAATTAAATTAGTAGGTATTGTCTTTGGAGGATTTATTAATGGAATCAGAAAATTGATGTTCATGATCCTTTAGAAATTTTTGCCGAAGAAATGCTTGGGGTATTGGGTACAAAATTTCTAATTGCGGAAACAAATGGTGTTCCTTTGCATAACATATTGTTAGAAAAGGTACAAAAATAGAAATTGTCTAAGCAGATCAAAATGTGTTTTCTGCAAGGAGAACAAAAGTCATATCACTTGTTCTGTAATCTGGCTGAAATATAAGAAAGACTTTTGCGGCTTTTATCTCAACCATTACAAAATTGCACAGGCATTGCTGTGTTTTTAAGTGGTGCAAGACAGGCTGCCGCAATTTGGGCGATAAGTGGAAAGACTCTAAAGGATCCAATGACTGAATACGATGGGACATTTGCAGCAGCCACTATATCTGACAGCTATTTCCCCCCGACACATTATTTATGAATTCGGATAGAAACGTGAGTAGATTGATCATTAATGATTTCAATAATTGTATTTTCGAGTCAATATATCCTCGGATGATATGAAAAGTGTTGCTAGAGACGTTTGCCATCGTGGACATAGATTGCTAAACCATTGCAGCAAACAAGAATATTGCAAAATGATAATTAATCTATAACATCAGTAATGTTTAGTGTCGCATGATCCGGGCTATAATAATAGACTATAATCAAACCATGACTAGATTGTAAGAAAACTCTGACTGGGCTTGTGTTGGACTATATCCAGATTTTGAGTGGACTATGATTAGTCTGAAAGTAATCAAAAATGTTTGAAAGTAATACTCTATTTATATTATATTTTATTTATTTATTATTGGCGCTAACCAAATCATCAGTACCCTTTAGCCAAATCATGTTTGAAAAATTACAAATACTATATCAAATTATAAATAGAAAAATATGAATTAATTATGTTTGGATTCTCATATAGTATTTGTAGTTGTTGGTATAAGTATACGAGTTTGAATGCTTTTCAATCATGATTTGGCTAAAGGGTACTGATGATTTGGTTAGCGCCGATGAAATGCAGACATATAGTCAGCTTAGCCAACAACAAAAAATAAAATATTATATTATATTTTCTTTAAATATTTTTTTAAATGTTTTTCCCAAATTTATCCTTTTTAATCAAGGTATCTAAATATCTACTGTAATTTCAGTATATTTACTTACTCCTGCATATAAATTTTTATTTTCAACTTCTGATAACATGAACGGCGACAATATAACGAATATTATTCAATTAAAACTCTTTTGCATGTCAAGTAACAATTACAACCCATAAACATTCATACATCTAAAACAACAACGACAAGAAGCGACAACGATGCTAAAGTATTTGCGACAACAAAATTATTACACTATCAGGGTTTTTGCAAACGAGTATGTGGAATCAAGTGTTTATGTTTGAAAAAGTTAAACAGCCCCGAAGGCTCAGCTTAACATAGAAAATAAATATATGATGGCCAAAAATACACTCTCCTTAAATAATCCTTTTTCTAAATACTCATACTCACACAGAGACAATTCGAAACAAGAGCAAGAGCAGTAGTAGTAGAAGTTTGCAGTGGCAGTGAAAAGTTATTCCTTAATTTTGTTGCATGAAGTGTTGCACAGCACTATGTATGGTTGTCGACGTTTGGATGACCGTGTGGGAGTTTTGTGTGGAATAAGGCTTAAAAAGCCACAAAGTAGCTTTTGGACAACTTTGTTGTGCTTTAATAGTCGTACACTCACACTTTGCTTATTGGAAAGAAAGGGTGCCTTGAGTGTGGCTGGAATTTGAGCAGAATATGTAAATATTATTTTCAACTTTCAAAAAAAAGGCTGGTAGTTGTTCTTAGCATATTAGATATTAGTTCAATAAATAAATTTTGTTATACAACTCCTTTTTTGAAACACCCTTTAACACATTTTCAGTTACACATTGTTTATTCGTTCCCGTTTAAGTCGAAATGTTTTTACTAGAGAAATGTCAAGGAGATTTCTAAATTTACTATGTATCATATACAAAACACACATAGAAAATGCAATAAATGCACACCTATACACATGCATTAATATACTATCTAACACGCATTCCTGTGACAATTATGTTGTACTTATTTACATTTTGATTGGCTTTTGTTGTCTTAAGTGATTATCATACACACTCCTGCTGGAAAATCACACTCATATATCCTAGAATAGCTCGTAAATATTCGGTGTAATTGTATCGTATCGTATTATGGTTGAAAAACACAGAGTTAAATTAAACACAACAAAATGAAATAGAACGGAATGCTTCCCATCCGGGTATTAACATGTAAGGTTTTTATTTTAGCTTTAATGTTTAAATAAGAGAAATTTATTTGAAAAAATATTAACTTGAATTCGAATAAGTTGTAAAGTTTAACTTTAAAAGTTACCTTTGTTTTTCTTAAAAAGCTGTCGTATGATGTCTTATTTCGCAGTCCTACGTACGAAGCACATTCGAGAGATAAATCAAGAATTTGTTGTGGGGAATTGAACTCCACCCTGTCTTGATTGTAATATAATAATTGTCTTTTTCTATACTTCTTTGCTCTACTCAACAGTACTATA
Organism: Germaria angustata; assembly: GCA_963681545.1. NCBI lineage: Eukaryota > Metazoa > Arthropoda > Insecta > Diptera > Tachinidae > Germaria > Germaria angustata. The sequence goes on along the minus strand of OY813000.1, from coordinate 80,194,698 downwards.
CTTTGCTTCATTCTGCTCTGTTCTAATCTGGTTATTTGGCTGCATAAAGATCACACAAGTAGAGTCAAGGAACTCAATTTTAGTAAAATCCACCACCAGTACGTGTCCATTTGTCAGTGTCCTGATCAAAGTTTTGATTTAGTGAAAGGTGCAGACTCACTATGTCATACTTAGATATCGAGTAAGTTCCACTGCAAGGTCCTCCGAAAAAGTTTGACTTGCTTACCATCACCAGAAATAAGAGAATGATGTCAAAGTACAACCGAGGCACTAGATAATTGGGTTTTATCAAGTCTGGAACTATACAATTCGATTAAGAGCTACTAAATGTAAATCAAACTGAACTGATACATGAACAGTCTGCAGAACCGCTGCCAGCAGATTTTTGAATTCTGTATACTCCAGGAAACCAGCGATCTGTAAGCCAAGTTCATCGATTCTCATATTTTTTATTATGTCTTGATAACCATATTATATACTTCAGTTAGATAACCGTGACCTCTTTCCAAGTTCTGTTACCATGTTAGTTTTTAGTATAGGATAACACCCAGATCTGGTTGTTATCATATACTTATACTTATATATATATATATGCCATCTCTTCTCTATCCAATGTACTCTGCTCTACTCTTCTCTATTTTACGCTACTCTAACTTGCTCTAACTCCGTCTACTCAGTTCTGTTCTACTGTACTCTGATCTCTATTCTACTCTGTTCTAACCCACTGTGTTGAATTCCATTCTATTCTAGTCTACGAAACTCTACCGTAGTTAACTCTAATACACTCTGATCTACTCTACTCTACATTACCCACCCCTACCTTCCACACTACCTTTAGATCTTGAAAGGGCAGGTATATGCATCCAGTTCACTAAGAAGCTCTTTCAATACCCAATAGGAATCGTTTAATATTCTAACTCAAACAGGCTCCTGAAAATTTTCTAGTAAATTTAAAAGGTTCAACACACATTAAAGATTAATGGTAATTTCTGTATCATCTTTATAATGCCAGTACAAGGCAAGTAAGCCTCACATAAATATTAAGCCTGAATATTCTCTTTCGTTTAATAGTTCAACGAAAAAAGGAAATGCGGAAACGGAAGTCCATACATGTTGTTCGGGAACAATAGTAAAATCAAGGAGAAGTTGAAATAATTTTGTAGAAGTGAATAAAAAACGCACATATTTTAGGAAATTTTGTTATTTCTTCAACAAAAGTGCCATTTTTAAAAATAATGAATTAAAAAACTCTTAAGTCAACTAAAGGAAATGCCACACGCATACACAAAGAAAAAATTAAGAACCATCGGAAATGTTTATTTTATTTCACTTTTTTTCGGGTGAAAGTCTGTTAATTGAAGTGGCTTTGATACAATACAATAAAGGAATATAAATGTTTCATACAAGAAAACTTGGCAAATGGTGATGACCTGCTGAGATCTCCTTCCAGAAGCTTATTTCCTTTTTCTCTATCTCTTTTCGAGCAATCTGTGTACTATATGAATGATGGTGATGATGGTGATGGCACTATGACTATAAATTCAATGATGCAGTTAGTAAAAGCAATTTGCTTTAACTTTTTTTTTTTGTGGGCAATTTTCTGTAGGACCATCACACCTTATCCCTTTATAAAGAAATTTTCAGAAGCCATGTTTTTATGTGTGATATTTTTTGTTAACATTTTACTTTTTTGTGCTGCCAAGAAATTTCAATCTTTTGCTTATTTTTGCACAAAATGTCTTTATACGAGTATTTCTATGGTAATAAAAGGAAATGCCCTTTTAAATTCTTCTTAAATTTTTTCACTCTCTAAAAACACAATTTTTTGTTGGTTAAGTGTTTTTATTTCTTACATTTTACCAAAAAACAAATTGAATCACGAATATAAGGAAATATTTTATAAATGATCTTTGAAAAAGAGACACATTTTTCCATATTCAGAGAAAAGAATCTTAAAAGTTGTCCATAAACTTTCGGAATACTCGTATATGCGTTGTAGTTGACATGGAAGTTAAAAAAGCGAACAGTGTGTAATAAAGTGAGAAATGTGGTCAATATAAGATTCAGTTATAATTTTTCATTGGGTGATAAGCAACAAGATAAGATCTCATATTAAGTTCAGTCAACTAAAAATAAAGGAGAGATAACGTTTCTTAAAATTGCTTCTATCTATGATAGGCTTCTAGCTTAAGTTCAAGTTTTTCATTTTCTATGAAAAACCCATAATAAATGTAATTGAAAATTTAATTAACCTGGTTCAATTTCGAATCCTGAATTTGATTAATAATTTTTCAAACTATTTTTTTTAAGAACGACAAACTGATTATTGCACTGGCAGAAATGAGTAGTATAGTTTCCAATGGTAACTACACCATCATCGACAGCGTTATCAGCTTTTGTAATTTTTTAGAGGATCTTTAGAGTTTGGGATAACAATATCAGTATTTTTGATAACAATATCAAAATATAAGTATAAAAAGTTATAATGATTTTAAATATTTCCTTTATCGTCTGCTTTGTTAAGATTTCATTCACAGCAAGTAATTTTTTTATTCTTTCTATTAAAAATTTAGCAAAAGTCAATTTATTTTAATATTTATTCATTCAATCTTGATTGTCTTAAACTTGAATGAAATATCAATAATTTCTCAAAATTAATTTCAGAAACTTTTGCGCAAAGAATTCTTCGAAAATCAAACTTCAGTTAAAATCTTAGAGACACTAACCCTACATACACACAATTTTCTGCAAAAAAAAAAAAAAAAAAAAAAAAAACAAAAATTTAATCTTCGATAGCAAAGAAATATGCTTTATATTGCGATTTATTATTTCGAGGTTGCGATTTATTATTTCGAGGTTGCGGGCTTAGCTATTCATATAACGACATTTCATTGGTGCTAACCAAATCATTAGCGAATTTTAACCAGTCTGTAAGCATTCTGTAAGCATAAGGAAACTACTGTTTAAGTCTTAAGAAAGTTGTTATTAAAAAGCTTCAGATACAAATATTTATTAATCGGTCCAGCCTCAGTTGAGTTAGGTTAGGTTAGGTTGATTGGAGGGGTGTGACAGCCCATGTCATACGACATACACTTAAGCCAGTGAAGGCTTGTTGTGCGCTCCCTTTAATTATTAAACACAACTGCCAGAGTTCTGCGGCAGGATTCGAACCTGGGACCTTCGCACTACGAATCTAGTACACTACCTACTAGTCTACGAAGGTCCTCAGTTGAGTTACAAGTTGATAGAAAATTATATTACAGATGCCAACTTTCAGCTGAAAGTTGGAAGCTTCAGTTTTTTATTTGCACTTTCTGGCAACCACAAACAGTTGGCTGACAAGCGAGGCTCGATCGTGATCCATATTCATAGAAATAAATATATTCAATAAATTTTTCAATATTAAATTGTAGAGCTAATGTGAAAATAAAATTTCTCCATATAGAAATACCGAAGAACTATCCCAATAATCTCTTAAAAGTAATATGAAAGAATCAAGGACGTAACAGTTATAAGATAAACGAAAAAAAAATCAGATTTAACAATTATTACTGATACATTTACATAATGGTTATAGTCAACCATTAACAAGTAATATATTTTATTTTGGTTATTTTAACCAATTGAAATGAGATATATATTTTTTTAGTTATAAATAATCGTTATATGAACCAAAAAAACTTTTGGTCGAAAATAACCATTATTTCAACCTAAAAAATTTTTTGGTCGAAAATAACCATTATTTCAACCAAAAAAGTTTTTGGTTGAAAATAACCATTATAAAAAAATTTTTTTTTTTTTTTTGGTTACTACTTCAAAAAATCGACTTTTTTAGTGCCTTACGAATGAAGAAATTACACTGTGCAAGATCGAAACTCAGTATCACACTAAAATAATTCTAGGTCCTGAAACATGATTTAACGAACTCTTTTGACGTTAAAAAGTTACCAACCTAATGTGTACCAAAATAAAAGACAGTAAGTAACGGTTTGACGTGTGCCACACATCTAATTACTATATAGGAAATTTTTTTGTATATTTGAGTTTATGTATATATGTACATATGTACGAACTTGGTGACAACAATAAACCATTGAAATTTTTGGAATTTTTTGATACATGATAACCAAAAAAAAATATTTTTTTTTTCTATAATGGTTAATTTCAACCAAAAAAATTGTTTGGTTGATTTAATGGTTATTTTTAACCAAAAAAATTTTTTTTGTTGATTTAATGGTTATTTGTAACCAAAATTTTTATTTTCTCAATTAATTAGTTACGGTAACCAATATAATATAAAAGTCACGATAATGGTTAAAAATCCCAAATGCCGATAAAGGGCATTTTGTCTAACCTTTTTGCTCTGAAATAAAAATATAACGTTTATTTTCGGTCCCTGCTCAAGACACTTAAACGGGATTTGCTCATTGTTTCCCAGCACAATTTTTGCAACTGAGTGTTTTTTGCAACACAATTCACCTTTCATTTCGTACAAACCTACCGTATGAAATACTTGTGTATACGAGGCGTATTAAATCTACAAGGTTCGAGCACAGCGGCAAATGATTACAATTTTTTAGGTTCTTGCTGTTACACCTATTTTAATTGTTTAATAAACAATTTTGTTTTAAGAAGAATTAAAAAATGTTTATTACAATTCCGCTCTGTCCTCTTATTACACATACATTATGATGTGGCAGATCAGCTCAACTTTGGCTGAAAATTTTAACTAGTTCGCTGCACAGTTCAATTTTGTCCGAACGAAAATAAAAATTAAACCAATTCAAGCTGAAAATATTCGGAACAAAATTCTTTCTCTTCTTTTCCGGACAAAAGTTTTGTACGGAAACAATGAGTGAATCCAACTTTATCGTTCATTACAAAAAGGTTTTTTTATTTGAGTATTTAAACAATTCTGGCGAAATATTTAATTAACACGTACCCTGACTACGTAAATGAGTGAAATAAAACTCTTGCTCTTGCTCTTGTTTTCTAGCAAAAGTTTAAGTTTAATTATGCAATGAAATATTTATTAGCTTTTAAAGAAATGTTCGAAAATGTTTTAGATAAAATTCTTTAAAAAATATTCCATTTTCCCTCTTCTAATACAAATTATTAAAGTTGTTCTGGCAAATGATAAAACTTGAATTTAAATGATATATTTATCCGATGACTTTTGAACTGAAGTTACATTCAATTTTCTGTGACGAGTTTGAATTTTCCTGCCTGTTTTGTTTCATTTTCATTTGTTTCCATTTAGTGCTTTTAGCCCACTGTCAACTTTAAAGTTTAGTGCATCATTAAAATTAAAAACCTGAAATAATTTCTTTCCTTCTTTGTGACACTTCTTATGATACTTTATTTTATTAGTACTACTTTCCTTCCATTTTTATTTATTTCGCTTTTACTTCCATTCAGTATGAATGTGATTTCAAAAGTAATTGCCACTTTGAAGTTATTTTTGTTGCTGTCATTTCCTTTTAAGAAGAATCCTCGCACTTAGAAAAATCGTTGCTGGTGTTCAGACTGACTGACTCTTGGCTGGCTGTTTTATTTTCTGTAAGCAATTATCATTTGTTGCAGCAGTAAATTTTCTAGCAATTACCTGATGATTGTTGGTTTTGCAAGCTTTAAATGCTTGTTGCCATTTAATTGCTAAGCAGACGACATTAAAATTATTTTTAATATCCTTTTAAATGATTTTACGCCTAGTTGGAGACATATTAAATAATTACAATTTAGGAAATAAAAGAATCAGCAGATGGAAAACTTAGATAGAAACCATTAGGTTAACCGTATATTTAAAATAATTATTTGGATATTAATTTGCCAAAAACTTTAACTATAAATTGGATTGATTATAAAATTCTTGTTTGTGATAATTTTAAATAAGAAAAACAAAATATACTGGCAGGGAGGGTAAAAATTTTAAATTTAACTGTTTTGCTTAACCATAAAATAAATTGCATTTTTAAGCCACAATCAAACTAACCCCCTCACCATTCACCCAGTTGGTTTATTTGACCGACCGACCCCTTTGGGAATTTTTCAAATTTTATTACTCTTTTAAGTATGCGTGTGTGTGACTGTCTTCTTTTTTTGGGCATAGTGCTTGTTGGTTTTCCAGGCAATTTTGTTCACAATTTCCTTTTTACACATGTTTATTTCTCTACTGTTGTACGTTTGTTTAAGGACACTTACATACTTCTCATGTAAGCTCGTATAAATGTATTTCAAAAACATTGCATCAGGCAATTGAGATAGTGTCAGTAATAAATAAGTTTAGTTTTGCTAAAAAAAAATTATTTTTACACTAGTATCAAAAAATAGTTGGACTTTTAGGTTTTGTTAAATAGTTTGTAAAATTACTACGAAAGTTCAAAATTGCAAATAAAAAAAGGTTAAAATTTTCTCAAAATTTAATATGAATTTAATTTGCGATTTCGTGTAATTTGTTGCGTGCATCTCCTCTAATTCGCTGATAATACGCTGAAGAATATGGGATAGCGAAAATAGCAGCATATGAAGCAAAACCCAAATTTACCCCTTGCGCTCACTTCAAGGCCACCGTAGTTTTTACATCTCAACCATTTGTAAAACTTTTTACATCTGTCATTTAATGAGCAGCTTAATGTTTTCTATTTTTCAATGCGGTTTTATTGTCTTAAGGTTTGAAGTTAAAACAATTTAAAAAATTTATAATTAAAACGGAATCGTGCTTATTAACTAATTATTAATTTTCCACTTTAAATATCATATTGTAATTCTTTTATTGTATTATTATATTTGGTTTGTTTTAATTAAAGTTCTATGTATTCATTAAAAATATTATTTGCGTTACTCTCCAAAATAACTATTTAAAAAACTTCTTGTTGTTTGTTGTACAAATGCAGAGATATACATGTATATGGCACACATTTTAACTTGCAACAAATAACGACTTCATATTTTTTATATTTATCAGTCTACTTTTACAATTTTGTTTTTTTTAGAAAAACTATCAGTTTTAGTAAAAATATCAGTTTACGTGCCTTTTTATTTGAAAGCTGGCAGCACTGAAAATATTAGCAAATTTAATCCATTTGCTTTTCTCAACCCCATTTCTTCGCCATACTTATTGTCCAAAGCAAACAAGTTCATACAACAAAAGCTACGTTGCTTATAAGTTGTATGAACGATCAAACTTTAAAATAGAACCTTATACTCGTATGTAAACGTGTTTTTTAAAGGTACAGAACTTTAAATTGAAATGTGTGCCATTTTGGCAGCTTTCACTAGATTTGTGTTTGGTCTGGTTTGCCATTGCATCATAAAGAGACTGACACTTAAATAACTCCATTTTACGGTCGTCATAATCGTGCGTCAATATTTATTGAATGAATACGTCAACAAGTAAAACCGCCGCATTTGGAAACTTCATTCCATCTTAAGAAAGTTACTGTTTGGAGTCATGGGTCCGCATTTCTTCAAGAACAATAATGAGTGCTATAGGTCCACAATCACTGAATTTTTGTAGCACAATTGAATGGTTTTTACAACACGATATAACGTACAATACTTCGCGTACTACAAATTATTTGTGGGAAAAAAATTTCGATTCAACACCTCTGGTCTATTTTTTGTGGAGTTGTGTGAAGTTTCTGTTCCACGGCGATAAGTCATGGTCAGTTGACGTTTTGATAGACAAGAGTCTTCATGTTATCACTGACATATGGCCGTCATTGCTAAAAAAAGTGATGAATATTTTAACTTCCCAATTTGACTTCTTCCGAGCCAATAGAGGTGTCCATAAGTAAAAAATTGGAAAAAGTATATCTTGAAAAGTATGTTTTCGGAAATTATTTTTAAAGAATGCAAGTAGCATTTTTAAAATGCACCTATTAATAAATACAGTGCTTTTTAAAATGTACCTTTTAAAAATATAACTTTTAAAAGAGTAACTTTAAAAAAAATATATACCATCTAAAAAGTACCTTTTAGAAAGTTCCTTTTAAAAACCAACATGTTGCATTTCCAAAATGACTCTTTTACAAAAAGTGCTTTCAACAAAAGGTACATGTTTCCTTAAAGGAAGTTCCTTTTAAAAACCAACAGGTTCTTGTCTACAATTGAAAAACAAAACTTTAACATCAACTACGGATTTAAATGTGCTGTAAATTTATATAGTCTCCTGTGATATAAGGAGTTGCCTAAATAGATCCACAGACTTCGGATAGGCCGACTAAAACTCCCCATCATGTTAATTTTTCATTTATTCCAACTTTTTAGCTGCTACACCAATATAAAAAACTAAACACAGGCTTATATTACCACATACTAAAAAACTTTTTTATTGCCACAACTTTTAGACCACAGATATATTCTAATGTCACGCAAATAAAGTGTCACTGTCACAGAATATAATGGGAATAGAATGGTTGGTTGTAATGCATGTAGGTTTTAGTGGTTTTTAATCATAGACTGAAATAAACAAATAAAACAATGAAGAGATTGAAAAAAAATAGAAATAGCAAGACAATTGAAAAGGTGGCTTCGGCATGTACAACCAATAAAAAGTTCTTGGAGAAAAATAATGACAAAAGCTGCAACGAGTATATTTAATTATATTTAAATAAATTCGAAACGAGGCAAGAAAAATCGATCGACGCTTGAAAGGTTTAAAATGAAGCACCTAGGAATAGTTGGAAGCAAGGCAGTTAGAGACTTCACGTTACCACGGAGGTGTGCAAGCGAGATGAATGCAATAATTCATGGAAAGACGGTAGTGGGAGCGTATATTCGACAGAAGATTGACTCAATAAGGCAGAAAGGGAGTCAGCAAATAATAATAGGCTCGAAGAAAAAGAAAGTGATTGCAGATATGTGCATAGAACTGAAGTTTTTAAAAGGCATTTTGCTATAAGAAATCTTGCTGAAAGCAGTCGAGCTGGGCTGGAAAACTAATAGATTATTTTCCTTCTTTAACACTATTTTTTATTTATTAAATCTTTCAATTCATTGAACTAACAATATGAATTCAAATTTTAAATCTATATTATTATATACTTGAGTCCAGTCAATACCAGACAAAAGAAACTTGTTTCTACATTTTGTTCTGTATTGTCTTCGCATCTTTCGTGTTCGGCTAAGAGCAAGAGTGTCCCTCCTTCTCAGTGTGGGCTCTGTAATGTAGAATGTTTCGGGCTAGTGGGTTGGGATGATACTCTAGTTTCTTTATATACATATGTTATCACGCATTTTAAAACAATTATTTTAACCAAGGGAACATATAGATCTTGATGAATCCGCCAGGGGGCGCCATAGCACCATAGCATCGTGTTGTATAGAAGAAGTTTGCAATCTAGGCTTAGTGTTCAATATCTCTTCATAAGCCAATTAGTTTGAGTCTTTAATTTCATTTGTATAAATTTAGCGTCTGTGTGCGATTTCCATGTTAAGCGATGATCAAGGTGAATGCAGGGGTATTTGACTTCATTGTGTTGCGGTATTAATTGACCATTAATTTGGATGGGGACATGTTTGCCTTCGCAATGTAAAAGTGATGTGAACACATTCTCGCTCGTTAACTTTTATTTTCCATGTTTTTAACCATTTTTCCAAAGTTCTCGCTTTTTTATTTCACAATATTTCCAAAGTCTAGCTCACTGTCAGTGAAAGTGCAAATCTTGTGATTAGAGAGTGTGTTTTGGGAGAAGAAAAAATAATTTGACTTGACAGACTTAGAAAATTATATAACAGATAATTAGATATTAAATATTAAATATAATGATGTATTTGTCTGATCTGGTCTGAGCTGCGAAGAATTCTCCGTGAATAAATCAATAATTCAACGAATTCGTACACAGCCGAGAAAATCTAGGGCAGAAACTATAAAAACTGATTTCAAGAACAAGGTACCTAACATTTTTACCATTCGTTGGGATGATAAACTATTACAAGGGCTTGAACATGCGAAGTCGAAAATAATATCGGCTACCAATTACAATATCATATATCGGCAAGGAACAACTTCTTGCAGTACCAAAATTAGAGAGTTCATCTCTTAAACATCAATAACAACTGTCTTCTATGATCGGAACCCTATTGGTGCAAATAATGTGTTGTGATACAACATTAACGAACACTTTCTGCTTTAATGGAGTTACTCTTGCTGCTCTTTGCTTGTCTTCATCATGTTTATGAATTGGTTCCAAAAAGTAGTTTAAAGCGAAGCGATTCAAATAAGATTAAACTATGCATCGATTTTGTTAAACAACACACTTCTAATGCAGCGAAAAAGTATTATAAATCGGAGCTGGATAAATCGTTTATATGAGACGATTATCGAGAAGTAATCGTAGTGTTTCTGAATGTCGGTCCAGAGAAGAAAATTATAGTCAAGCCCTCTGGAGCTTTACATTAAGGAAGTTGGATGGAGTGAGCATTTAATATCAGATTTTAGCAAACAATATATTCAATTGAAAGATGAAATGTCAAAAACGTTTTTTGATGAGTTGAAATTTATTCCATAAATAAGTTATTTTTATTAAGTAATTAATTTAATACTAATTTTGAATGGCCAAAAACCAATTTTTAATTTAAACCCCGTTTATTTCAGATAAAACACTAGATAATAGATAATTTTATATCAGAGAAAAGCAAAATATTTCTGGGTCGACTACAGATCGATGGCAGTTCTCTGCGCACAAATGTGTTCTCTTGGGCTAATAATGCTGCTGTAAAATTAATGTAGGACTTTCACAGATTCATCACATCAGATGAAGAGCAAAATCAATTTTTGCTGCGTTGTGTTCAGAAACATAGAAATTTATATCCAGACTGTAAAAAATTTCTTAAAAAGAAAAAGCGATACGTGGATATTGTATATATTTTTAATAAAACGAGTTCTTTAACTCCATTGTAATATTATTTACCGGTTGCAATCATGATAAAAAGACAAATTTATATATATATATATATATATATATATATATATATATATATATATATATATATATATATATATATATATATATATATATATATATATATATATATATATATATATATATATATATATATGTATATGGGTATAGTTGTGTATTTATAAGAAAATAGAATAAAACTAGAGAAGAAAGTTTACTTGTCTCATATATAATACCAATTTACATATGAGTGGAACCTATTTCTTTTTAATTGTTCACATGCATGCTAGTGCACGTAGTCTGTACCGTTTTAATATTCGATGCAGTATCCCTGCTTCCCAAAAACAACATAAGAGAAGGGGAAATAATGTCAAAAAAGCACGAGGGCTAAGGATCAGGCGGGTCAACTACGACCTGAAAGCAGAGAGAAAAGTTTAAGGGAAAAATATAAATGGGTATAGAATTTTTTGGAGAAAAAAATTAAATACGGGCAAGTGTTATAAAGAAAAAACATAAATTAAGCGTCCAGACATCACATTGATGACAATAGTCACAGGCTGATTGCTTATTCACTATACCGAACTGGCGTGGGCTTGTCTTTGGGATGAAAGTTGTTGTTGTGACTGTTGCTGATTAGTCGTCTGCGGACTGCCAAGAATTTTTGGTTTATGTTCATCCTAAAAAACTAGGATCACACGATTGCCGCAATGTACCAATTATTGGTATATTTTATGTGCCAATCGTGTAATTTCACAACTTATTGCCCCATAGGTCAATCGAGGACAATATTGTGCTGATTTGCCACAATCAAATGCAACTCTGACGTGGCAATCGTGTGAACGGTTGATAGGTAACCATACGCCAATAAAAATGTCAAAAATGCACCAATATTTATTGTGTTCTCGTGCGTCAATCAAAGAAGACAATTCGCGCCAATAGTTTAGTTTTTTTATAATCAAATTTTTTCGTGATTCTACGGTCAACATTTCTTTTCGTAAGTAAAATGAATTTTAATTGTTGTACGTGCTATAATTATGTACATATATTTTAATTGTACTTTTAATATGGAATTCGATGACTGCATTGCAATGGATGATTTTACAGAAGTTGTGTACTTTTCTCTCAACCACAAACACCTTTGCCCAAAAAACGAAAAAACCAATTGTAAATTCATCTTGGACCTACAGTGATATACGTTTTTGTGAGGATCTCACTTTTTTAAGTTATCTTTTATAAAAACTGTCTGTATTCTTTAAAAACTAAAACTTATAGCTTTTCATAAGTGCAACTTGTATCAAAAATTTCAATAAAATCCCTTAAGTTGAAAATAAAGTGAATTTTTGGATCTGAAATTAAAATTTAAAATTTTATTTTATCAGCCGTGTCACAGATTCCGTTCGGTTTGGTTTTGATTCCGTAGTTGCCATTCCGAAAGAGTTCATTTTTGGTGCTTCAGCTTTTTTTCGTTTTCGTCAATCTAAAAAAAAATTTAGACGTTTTTTATATTAAAGATGTGGCAATTTAATAATGGCAAAGAAAATTTACAAAAAAAAAAAAAAAAAAAAAAAACACAAAAAACCTAAGTGAAAAAGTTTTTAAAATTTGTGATAAAGAAAAGAATTTTGTACAAAAACTTTTAAAAATGCCTGGTGTATCTATAATGGCTGCATTGGAAGATGAAAGGAATCAACGTGAATCAGAAAAATTGTGCCGCCGAAACTTTAGAGATGTTTCTGACCCTTTGTCATACCCAAGTGCAATGTAAGTACATATGGAATATAAAAGAAAATGTTTATACATATGCACATATATTTTTTAAATAACAACCTGCAGTTTTGTAAACTATTACCGTGTCAATAAAGAGGCCTTTGTAATCATTTTGCAACACATTTAAAGTGAACTTCAGGGCTCAAGGATACCTGCAGCTTTACAATTGGCTCATTTCAGAATGTTGTAGGTAACACGAATACATTTTTTTAAACTTTGCAAATTTGGTTTTGATAATACTGCAGGAAGAGTTGTCCACATATATTTGGGAAGAAGTACTGTGTCAACAATAATTTCATGAGTGCTAAATGCAGCTGAAAACATTATATTCCCACAATGGATTAAATTATCAATGACTTACCAAATTCCTGGGGTAGTTGGCTGTGTTGACGGTACACACATCAAGTTAAGTAAGCCTTCTTCGGACGAATCCCTTTTTTTAAACCGTAAGGGAACTTTCAGCATCAACGCAATGATTGTAAAAATTGTAATTGTAAAAAAATCGAAATTTGGAAGCTACTTAAGTGGTTTGCCACTTCATAATGTATCAAAAACTTAAAATGCATTTTACCAAGTTTAAATTTGTTCGAGATATGAGTATATTGCAATAAAGGAGCGATATGTATGTACATGTGTATGCGCACATATGTATGTACTTGGATTCCCATTTAATTTGTATATTCCTTGTTTTAGATATGCAATTACAAAATGAAAATAAGAGCAGTGGACAGTTGCAGACCGGGATCCTGTCACGATTCTTTTATCTAGAATATGAGCAGCGCTAGAACGTATTTTTTAAATGAATATTCAAATGGAAATACAAACTCATGGTTAATTTAGCTACCTAAGCTAATTTTTTGTAAAGACTTTAAGAAATTTACAAAAAAATTAATAAAAATTAAGAAATTAAAAACTAACTTTGAATAAATAAACAAAAAACAATATTATTTACTGTATAAATATACTCTTAATAGAGGATTTTCACCTTAACAATTAAAAATTTTAATTCCGTTCAAGTAATTAAAAGTGATTTGATTCCGAAAAAATTTTTCGTTTTTCGTTTTCTAGAGCACCAAAGTACAGATTCAATTCCGTTTCCGAACGGAACTGAACTCTGTGACACGGTTGTATATATGTATGTATTCCAATATTTATATATATTTATATTGCCTGGGTAATTCTCCAGTTGAAGACATAAAATAATTTTCTATTTCTTCACGAACAGCCTTTGCTTCAGTACTTATATAAGAACTTGGAGTATTTTCTGTTCGATTCACAGCAGCCAGTGCCGTGCATTAGAACAATCGTGTGACTGTAGTGGGACAATTATTGCCACTTAATGCTTTTGCGTCAATTCGCGACAATCAAATTTATGTAAAATGAGTCAATCATGTGACCGCTGAGAATTTGATTGGGAGAATTTTATTATTGTGCACCAATTCAGCACAATAAAAATTGGGTATGATTGGTGTATTTGCGGCAATCGTGTGATCCTAGCGTAACAGGCCTTGTCGATATAAAAGGTTTTGTTTTTTTGCATTTTTTATGGAACCTTTTATGTCGGTGGAAGAAGAAGTGATCAGTCTTACATTGAGGGCAATAATCACTGATGTCTACATCACGGAAGACTGAGCCTTACCAGAAACATCACCTTCAATGGGATTGCGGTAAGATGTACTCGACCTTTTGATAAAGAATAAGAAAATTCATATGATGAGAGGAAAAAGTGCATTAGTCTATTTCTTATTTTAGCAAGAGATCAAGCTATACAATAGACTTTGCGAAGGTGCGTGAAGGTGTTCTGGCGTCCACTGTTTAGACGTTAGAGTCATGTCGTACACGACTTTTTACTATTCGTCCGCCAGTCATTTGCGGTAAGCTATCCTGATGAATAATAACTAGATCTCCAACTTCGAGCCTTTAACTGACCATGATGCCTTTTTAAGAATCTTTTATGATTCTATTTTTCCGTATCTGCAGTACGAGTATTTCGATCTATTGTCATCTATGGATGATTTTCATGGGCTGAGCAGGAGAGGTGCACCAATCAGAAAATGAGTTGTAAAATTGTAAATTAAAAAATTTTCAGAAACATCGAATATTAAACAACAATGTGATATGTACCAGCCAGACATCTATTAAAAAATAAATTTTTTTTTCTGTATTTGATTCCATTGCAATTAATACACATAAAAATACATATTTGCATATTTGTTTATAATTTCTACTTTATAAGGTAAATGATAGAAAATTTCAATTGCTTTAATACATTTCGATTGAACATAATTTTGAAAGCAATTTCATATTTAATATTCCTTTTTCCAATATAGACATATTAATATCATACTCTGCACTTTATCATCGTTATATTTAAACCCTAAGCGTTGAGAAATTTTTAAGTGCTTAGTAAACATTTTCTAATCAATTTTCAACATTGAAAATTATTTACCATACATACTTTATATGGCTAACTATCGATGTATGTAGGTATTGGTACTTGCAGCGTACATACTACATACATCAAACATCAACGCAACAAATAAAATGCAACAAACTCCTTCCCTTGTAATAAATACGAAGTCTCGCTTTATTTTTTAATTCTAAGCATCATTTATAGGGTATAAAAAATAGTAGTTTATAAAGGAAATGTTGCACTAAGCATGCATAGTGGGCTTATCGGACAATATGCAAACAAATAATGATTATATCCTTTATTTAATTCTCATATTGTATTTGATTCGTTTGGTATAAACATACGAGGTTGAATGTTTTCAAACTGCTTAAAGTTCACTAACGATTTGGTTTAGCGACGAATGAAATGTCCGCATATGAACAGCTAAATCCAAAACAAACAAAACGCTTTTAAAAACTATAATTAATTTAAAAGAATATATTCTCAATATTAAGTATAAATCAAAAATATTAAAATAAAACTTGTATTAAGTAGCAATAATATTGCAATTATTAACGATAATCTTGTTCCTATGGTAATAAAAACATTGTTTTTATTATTTAAAGTTGACATTTTATAAATAAACTATTTCTGTTATCAAAACTTTTTAATATTCTAGAAACTCTTCCATTTTATTATTATATAAAGAAAAACATATGTGAAGTTAAGTGTGTGACACATTAATTATGGAAAACCATACCACCTTTAAAAAAACTGTCTATGTGAAATGTCAAAATATTACGCATTTTAAGCTGAGCAGCCAATACAACAACCCAATACAATATACCAACAAATGCTAGTAGCATAGAGACAGCCCACACAATAAAATTTTAACAAGAAAATTGTCTGTGTTTCCAAATTACACTTTTTCATTTGGAAATGTTCACTCGGTGCCGGTCATAAAATGATATACAACAATACAACGTTAATTATAAATAAAACAAAAGAGAATTATCTTACTATTTTTTTAGGATAGAAAGATTTATGAGAATTATGTGGTAAACAAAATATTGGCCTCTATCCGAGGGTCCATATTTTCAATGACTCTAAAACATAATTGAGGTTCAAAGTCGTTAATGTGCCGAATTATCTCATCCTTTAGCTCTTGAATTACTCTTGGCTTATTGACATGCATTTTTTATTTTAAATATCCCTAAAGAAAGCAGTCCATCGTTGTCAAATTACATTAATTACGTGGCGGCCAATTAACATCGCCACGACGTGAAATAACACGGCCATTGTTTCGTTGGATGTGTGGCAAGCGACAGCATCCTGTTAGAACCACATATCACCCAGAGCCATATCCCCAATTTCTGGCAATAGCTAACATCATTCACGGTAACTGCTTGGCCGACCTTATTTTCGAGGTAGTACGGCACAATGACGCTGCTTTCGCCACATCGGCTTTTCAACAATTACTCGTGGATTCTCATTTGCCCAAATGCGGCAATTCTGCTTGTTAAGGAATCCAATGAGGTGGAAATGTGCCTCGACGCAGAACATGAATTCGATGAAATGTATTTTGATTTGAACGCGCTACTCAATTGTGTAACTCCCCATGTTCAAGTTTGTCAAACACTGAAACAAAGAAATTTAAAATTAAGTTGGGCAAAAAACTTGACGTTAACTTGACTCACAATTAACATCATGCATTATGGTTGGACCACATTATACAATTAAATAAAATATATATGCAGATATTAAAAAAATGCTTAAAATTTTTTTATATTATATTTTTCTATGCATAAAATACTTTTCAACAGAAAGCAAAGGTACATATTTTATTTTAAAATAATTCTCGTTGTTTTGTATAAAAAAAAACTACGATTTGCAACTCCTCACCCACGTGAAGTACAAAATTAAGCCAAAAATGTATAATTTTTTCCCTAATCTGCAACACAGTGTAACACTTACGAATGTAGCACCAAAGAATTGAAGCACTAAATGAGTGTGAGATATTAAATAAAGAGTATTGGAACATCAGTAGTCAAGTAGCTAAAAGCAATTGAAAACTTAAGTGTACGAGAAGAAAACACTTCATAAGGGAAATGAAAATGTTCTTGCCACATCTATATACAAAGATTTTTTATGAATATATGTATGTGATCTATATGTAAAATCTTTTTAGAAATTTTATTATATCCTCCACTGGTTTTTGTTTCTTTTTTTCAACATAGGGAGTAAAGTAATTAGCAAAATGAACATTTAATTTATTTCAAGATTTAAAAGATTCAATGTGTAAAGAAACGTAAACATATTCAAAACTTCAGAGATGTATATTATAAATTTGTATATAATAAATTTAAAAAATTAATTTTTTTTAATAATAACCTGTCTAATATTTCAAATATCTCCTTTGAGCCATTTCCATTTTCTAACTACATTTCAATTCATATATTCAAGAATGTCAAAGTAAATTTTTCCATCCCTGACCAATTTTTATGTCTCCATTCCCATCCCAAGCTTTTCAAGCTTGCGTTTTATTGGTTTTCTTTAAAAATATTTTGGTGTTGGTGTTTCACTCCTTCCTTTCTGTAATGATTTAACACCTGAGCTTATGGCAATTGATACCATTTGGCGGCCCACAATTATTCCTTCACATTAAGCAATTAAGCAAATGTTTTGTCAATGTTACAGAAAAATTGATTTCACTTTAAATTTTCCTACAGATTTGTTTAATTTAAATTATTTAGTTTTAAACTAAATACAAATAGTTTCCTTTAATTAGTTAAAAAAATGTTTCCCAAAATTGTACTTTTCAGCTAAACCACATTAATTTTGCTTAAAAATTCTCTAGGGCTTATGAGTATAATTTTAATAAACTTTACATTAGTCCTGAAGAAAGTTAATTTTAGTTATTTTCTGTTTACTTAGCTTTGTTAATTGTAATTTGCAGAGTAAGTAACTTCGTAAAATCTTAAGTTAGTTTTCCACATTCTACCTTAGTTCAGAGAAAATTACATAGAAACACACTCATCCTTAAGAGATTGATGCAGTTTTTTGGCTTCTGAGCACCGAAAAAAATAAAACAAAATCACTCACCAAAATTACATTTTAATGAAGTAGATTATAATAAGAATACAGTGCTGCATCAAATTGTAGCAGACGACACGTACTCCATAAAAATTTAAAGTAACATAGAAATAATTACATAAGATCTTATTATACCCAATGAAAAACATGGAAGTCGTTCTCATGGAATAATATTTTATAGCGTTTTTGTTTTTAGAAACAATTTACAAAAAAGTCTATTTCGCTCAATTATTTTTGAAACCCTTTAAATAAATTAAAATTTTCAATAATTTTACAAACCTGTGAAGTTTTGAAGCAACTATTGAAAATGTACCTTTTGAAGGATTTTTTGTTTTATAAATTACTACTTTGAAAATAAGTTTAAGCAGTTTGAAAACATTTAACCCCGGACGTTTATGCCATACAAATCAAATACAATATGAGAATTCAATATTGTATATGAACCATAACAAAATACATATTTATAGTAGGCTTAGAATGCTTTTATACAAACAACACAACAAACAATTATACTCTAATTGTTTTACCGATTAGTTGGGAAGAATATCTCGAATAATAAATTTCAATATTAAGTATTTTTTTAAATAGTTTTTTAAATACATAGTTATCTTGCAAGTGGTATATATCCCAATTTGAAGGGCAATTTATGGCAGAAAGCCTGTGACCTGTAAAGACATGTGTGCGGGAGTCTTGTAGAAATTCCTGAGATTGTATTTAATTTCTATTTAATTCGTTAATTAAAAGTTCCTATCTTTTAAAAATTATTTTTGTAAAGAATAAAGTGTAATTAAGCTGTGAATAATTAATTAAATAAAAAAATAAAAAGTTGTAAAATAATAATACTAAAAATTGTATTAAAAATAAACAAAAAAATTATTGACAATGTATAAAACCAAAATAAAAAAAACAAAGCAAAAAACGTAAACAATAATAAAAAAATTAATAAACATCAACAAAGACAAATCACTGAACAACTGGTGATAAACATGTCCATTGCTACGAACAGGCGATTAAGAGAAGTAACTGAGAATACTCCAAAAACATGGCGTTTTTCTGATACCGAATCTCTTCGTGCAACAAACACTGACTCACCGCTGAAGTTTATTCCAGAAATGGATAAACGTTTCGATAAATTAACTGAGAGGTTAGAAACAATGTTTAAAGAGTGTGAAGATCGCCTTTTATCGGAGTTTGACAAAAGATTAAATATTATAAAGAGTGAATTAGACAATACAAGTGAAAGAGTATCGAATATTGATTTATTGAATACTTCCCATGAACTAAGAAATACAGCTGCCAATGAATTATAGAACTCACAAGGGAAACGAATGAATTAAAAAAAGATATTTTTTTTATTAAAACCCTATGATAAAAAGAAAGAAAATTCTGTGGTCTCCGTATGATAAACCTTGCAGCAAAAATTAAAATCTGTTTGATATGCATTTAGGACTATGCCATATTGTGAAAGTAAATCCTCCAAGTGTTAGAGCTATTTTTCGCGTGAGCAATAACCCTTCCCATAAAAGAAACAAAAATAAAGTTAATAAAATATCCTTGATCCTGCAATAATCATCAAATTCAATTGCCCTTAGGATAGGAACTCTGTTCTCAAATCAATTACTGCTGTTATTAAATCTTCTAAGGATACCTTAAGTTTAAATCTCATTGGTTTTGATAGTGCGGTTCCTTTTTATATCAACAAAAACCTTATGCATGAAATTCACAGAATATTTCTCCACTTTAATCGTTTGAAATAGAGGCATTGTCTTCATAAAAAAGTCGCAACATGATGAACTAATACGCATTTCCGATATTTCAACAATACAGCAGATGCTTCAAATGCAAAGAATGCAAATTTATCTTTTCAACATAATAGTAATTTTCGTGATTGTTGATAACGTAATACCATTCATATTTCTAATAAATTTTGAAAACCTTGTAAAATTGATTGTCAATTATAATCATTATCTTACCTCAAACCTTAATAGTAATAAATGCTAATATTATTTTATTTCTCATAATGTATTATAAAAAATCAAGTACAGTCTGAAATTGAGCTTGCGTTGCTTATAAGATATATGTATGTATGTTTTTAATTAGGATTTTACAATATGATAATAATTATGGAAGTCCCAGTGAAAATGTATGATCAGAGTACTTTGTCTAAAGCCTACATAGAAAAATCGACGAGTTTCGATTTATCTTTGAGAAGTCTTGTATAGATGTTTATAGTAACATTTATAAACTAAGTGGGAATCGTCTTTTCCGAAGTGGCAGGCTTTCGAATGCTGGAGGAGTGGTTATATATTTTAAATCATAAATATCATGCATAATTAGGAATTTATTAATATTGGATCAGTGCCTAATGTGGATGAAATTGTTGATGCAAGTTTAACTACATACGTTGAGGATGTAAATAGTGATGAACCTGCATCGAATACTCAGAAACTGGAATACTTGTTTCTTGAAATACTTAACAAAAAACAAAAACCTCTGCTGGGTGCGATTTACAGGCCAAATAAATGAATTGATTTTAGGGCTTTGATAGATAGAATTATTTCACTTACTCTTGGTTACACAGATGTTGTTTTTACTGGTAATTTTAATGCCAATATTCTAACTGACAGTTTCTTGATGTATGAAATGAGTGCAATTGGTATAATTTTAGTAAATTTGTCTGTGCCAATTCATTTTACATCTATCACTAGTACTCTACTTGACCTTTCTTTTGTAGGTAATCGTTCTCGATTTCTCTTCTTTGACCAAGTTTCTGCCTCTGTATTTTTAAAACGTGACCTGAATTTTATATCGTATGACTTTATGACAATAACTATCAACACTACAATGAGAAACCTTGGTTTTCAAATGACATAAAAGTTTTAATTGACGTAAGAAACAAAGCTTATGCAAGTTGGAAAAGATTTAAAATTACTGAGCTTTATATCATTTTCAAAATTTTAGAAGGGAAGTAAATTTGATACACAGGCAAATGACTCGGTACTTGTATAACAATGTCCTACTTACCGAAAGACATTCTGGATTTAAACCCAAACATAGGCGTTTGATACTGTTGAACACACCATATACATATGTGCCATTGCTATCTTCGTATCTATGCGATAGAAGCCAGTTGGTGTTCCGCCAGGTTAGATTCTTGGGCCACTGCTATATTCCATTTAATAAAATAATTTGCCCTCAAAACCTACCTCTTGTTGTGTACAGATGACGTATAACTCTTTATTAGTGTAGGCCGTCTGAAATCACTGGATGCATTGCAAAATTAAATTTTGATCTTAATAATGTTTTCGGGTGGGCATAAGTAAATGGACTCCCTAATGTATGATTGTGAACTATTTTTTTATTGTGATGCAGTAAGCAGAAATAAACTGGATATTGCTTATAGTGATGTTGCCACATATATATATATATATATATATATATATATATATATATATATATATATATATATATATATATATATATATATATATATATATATATATATATATACTATATATATATGGACGTACGAGAATCAGCAGCATATCCCAGTTTTCTCATCAGATCTTTTACATATCATTTGAAAACCTGTTAAAGTGCCGTACACTAACATTTCTACACAAAATTACATACACCAGACAACCCAATTATCTTTACAACAGGATACAAATTCCTAGATGGAATAGACGCTATAGAAACTCAATCAGATATCATAGACAAATATCTGAAAGACATTTCGTCTCTGGAATGAACTTCCACCTAATTTTCAAACATTAAGCAACGCAAAGCAATTCCCTATATGGGTTGACTGAAAGATAAAATATGTAAAATTGCATATTGCCATTATCTTCCCAATACTGCTAAATAAGATTACATTTAGTTGTACTGAATTTTTCCTTAAATAAATGAATATGAATTTGAATTTGTGTAAATAATACAGTTTCAAAAGTTTTTTTTAAAAAGGTACTTTTTTTAATGAGCTTTTTTTTTTTGATAAGTAAGTTTCTCTTTAATAAATAGTCTTTTTTGAAATGTGCATTTCTCAAGAGTGCTCTTTTTAAAAGGTACTTCTTTAGGGGGGCATTTGTTCCAAATATTAATATTTTTAAGAGGTACTTTCCTCAAAATGCTTTTTTGTTCAAAAGATAATTTTGGTAAAAGGTACATTTTCTTATATTTTCTAAAGGTACTTTGTTTCAAATGTACTTTCTTAAAATTTACATTTTTAAATGTATTTTCAATAGGTACTTTTTCAAAAGGCACTTTTCACAAAAGATACTTTTTCCAAAAGGGTCTTTTTTTTTCAAACGGTATTTTTGTCAAAAGATAGTTTTTTTTTTCAAAATGTACTTTTTTCAAAAAGTAGTTTCTTAGGAAGGCAAATCTATCGAAAGGTAATATTTTTCAAAAAGTACATTTCTTAAGAGTACATTTTTCAAAGATAATTTTTTAAAGAATCATTTCAATATTTACTTTTTCCAAAAAAATACTTTAATATTTTTTTAAGCCACTTCTTTCCAAAAGTATCTTGGGAAGGCACTTTTATGAACTTTGCTTCTGCAAAAAGTATTTACTGGCGTGCTGCATATCTGAAATACTTGTTTTTGAATTTAACGTTTGTAAAAGGCACTCCTTGCTTTTTGTCAAAACGTCCTATTTTTTATGTTAAAGGTATTCGAACGAATTACTTTTTTAAAACTTGCATTTTGAAGACTTGCATTCTCGTCTAATTTGTTGTCCTTTACTGTCAGTTTCAAACTCTAACTAACAAATTCCCAGTTTACCCCAAAAAGCTACTCCAAAACAACACCCTTGTGAACTTTAGACACATTTCAAAAACATTAAGAAACACACAAAACTAAATAGAATTTCAAAGGAACACATACTAATTTTGTAACAAAATATGAACCCCATAAAAGTGCAATCTGGATGCTGGTAAAGACAAACTAACAACAGAAGTAGCAGCATCTTGAAGCATGTTTAAAAAATTAAAAACTTATTTAGTTTACAAGACAGAAAGAGAACAGACAGAAAAAATAATAGCCATTGGAAAAAATATGAAGTAGCTAATGTGTGGAGTTGGCTGAAGACCATTAAAAAGTTCGGATGTCCTTTGTCCCAAGTACTTGGGAAAGAAAAACCTCGGGTGTGAAAATAAATTTTATTTCAAATAAAAGGAGATGCAACATCTGGTTTGCATGTAACAAAAGATGGCTAACAATTGTATGATGGCACACTATTTGATAAGCATGCTTGTGCATGCAGTCTGTGTGCCAGCATGTTGTACCCCAAATGAAATATAGTGACATTGCAACAGCGTTGTTATAGTCGTTTTAGTAATTTTGTTTAAAATCATTTATAATTGTTTTTAAAATAATAGACAACCTCTAAGGATATAAAACAATTTTAATAGTTTTTTCCACCAACTGCCTCTGAAGGAGGAGGATAGACAAAACAAGTGAAACATTAAAATGAAGAGTCATAGTGGCCATTGACCAAGCCGCAACAATGATTTGGTGTTGTTGCGTTGGAAAGTTTCAGAGTGTCATATATCCTTAAACAGGATATTGTATTAGAGTACACTATTTAATCATTGTAATGCTAACCGCACTTGTGCTAAAGATAAGAAGCAACAGAGAACTAAATTATGTAAAAAGTCTCAACGATCAGGACACTCATTTGGATGGTAGTAAGAAAAAGGACTTTGAGATTAACTCAAATTGTTATAAGTTAGAAAGAAATATATTTACCCGAAATGTTAGTCCCCTCAATATTTTTATTTACATTTTTGTGCTTTTATTTCTCTTGTCAAAACCCTTAATAAGTTTGGTAATTTTCTAGTTGTAACTCGTAGGTCCTGCATACATTTATAATAGCGATCAGGGATGGAAAGTCTTATACAATTATATATTTATATATTCAAAAGTATCGTAGTATACGAACATTTTTTTATTTGACATTTGATATTTTATGTCTAATTGCTGCAAATATCCGTGTTTCAATGGTTTTAAAAAACTTAAATTTTCGTATCAAGGTGGACCTGATAATGTATCGAGCTGCCTGTTTGTCAGTTGTTCTGATGACTTAGTTGTCCCTCTTACACTATTGTTTAATTTGCCAATCAATTTTAGTATATATCCAGAAATGTGGAAGGATTCTTTCATCGTCTCATTATTTAAATCCAGCAGCAAAACTGACATCAGAAACAACAGGGTAATCGCTAAATTAAGTATCACAACAAAACTTTTTTAAAAACCTATTACTGAACATTTGTGTTATTATTTGTATCCCCTAATTAACATGGTATTTGTAAGGGATGTTCAACTGTAACGAACCTCTTACCATTTACAACTTTGCTTAATCGTGTTTTTTTAATAAAATACAAACTGATGTAGTTTATACAGATTTCAGTAAAGCATTTGACAAGATCAACCATAAACTTCTATGAAGAAGCTCCTCTACATGGAACTTATACTAATAAAAAGCAAAATGTTTCATTTACATATATTATATATAAACCTATTACTGTAACTTCTGGTATCCCTGAAAGAAACCATATTGGAACACTGCTCTTTTCACTATTTATCAATTTATGCGGATGATGTTAATATATTTTCCAGCTACAAAGAATAGAATGACCATATGTTTCTTCAAGAAGATTTAAATTATTTATACTCCTGGTGTGATGTGAATTTAATGCAAGTATATGTGTTTCTTCCGATGAACCCATTTGAACGTTGAATACTTTTTAGGCAGTTAGGAACTGAAAAATGTTTTGACATTCATAGATCTTTTACTTGATTCTAAATTTAATTTTATGCAACATATTACTTCGATTGTAAGTGAAGCAAGGTGTCTGCTTGGTTTCATGAAAGGAATATGATGATCCTTATATTACAAAACAACTGTACACATGTCTTGTTCATCCTGTTCTGGAATATGCCTCAATGATATGAGATCCAACATATAAGATTTATATTAACGCAATTGATTCCGCATAAAACAACTTTTAACATTTTGCCTTCACAGATCGCAATGGAACCAACTGTGTCTTCCTTCGAAGAACCAGATAAATGCTTTGCTTATTTTAAATATAATTTATGGTAGTACTTGCGCAAATTCTTTTATTGAAAATATATATTTTTGTGTTCCGCAACGTCCTTTACGCTTCTACTCACCACTTTCTATGAAACCGTTTAGAACAAACTATACTCTGATCCCTTTATTAGAAGCGGCAGAGATTTCAACAAACTTTATTATTATATCGATTTTTCTTTAAATAATAATTTAATAAAAGGTAATATTTTATTTGCTTTAAATTTTTTGTATATACATACATACATACATGTATAAATAGTCTGTAAGAATTGAATATTCGTATACTAAATTTCAATTAAATAAATAAATAATTGAAAAAAGGTTACGATTTTAGTCGCCCCGTTTTTGTTCAATTATCGACTACGGATCGGACTGCGTCAATATGATGTATTCCGGGGAAAATTTACATTTCAATTTATAAAGAAGTATTTTGCTTGTTATGGACTTACCCATCTACATGTAGATATTTTGTGGGTGCTAATTAGCTCATCAGTTGACTTCTACCTATTTGCAAAGCATTCAACCTGGTATGATTATATACAATATTCAATGGGTCCATTACTTGGTTCCTTTGTGATACCTATGATGGGTAAAGAATGGACAATTTGGAAAGAGAAGAGAAAAGGTCCAAAGTCTGCAGCATGAGTAAAACCTGCTATCCTATGACTACTAATATACTAGACCACGAGGGCACCCAATTAAAAATTGTCGATGCTTATTGTGCGAACCCCTACTGCCAAAGGGAATATGGTTGAATATAATTCATACACGTACATATGTATACCATCTTTCTTTGAAAAGAAAAACATGAACATTAAAGGCAACAAAGCCATTAACCGACCCAGTGGCAGCAACAGCGTGTTGCATGCTATAAATTAAGCGTAAAAAATTCAAAAAATTTAACACAACAAAAAACATGTTGAGGTTTTAGCACAACTCCAGCTCTTCTCAAATGTTAGTGGTCACAAAAGAAAGAACACATATACTACGTTTATACGCACGTCTTATTTGCAAATAAAAAAGAAGAATGTTGCCGTATAACTTTTTTATTGAAACTTATTTACTACGTTTATACGCACGTCTTATTTGCAAATAAAAAAGAAGAATGTTGCCGTATAACTTTTTTATTGTAACTTATTAACTCACTTAAACAAGTCGTGAATAACGACACTATTTGCAAATAAAAAGGAAGACGTTGCCACTTCATGAACGTTTTTTGTGTTTTACTTACCAAACGATCATATTTTCGTCACATGGCATCACTAATAATATAATAAGTTCTGTATGCAATTTCCCGTATAAACAGTGAATTAGTTATTTGCAAATAGTTCTATTTGCAAATAAGACGTGCGTATAAACGTGGTAATAAAGAACTTGTAATAATTAGTAGAAATTTTGTTAAATTTAAAAATTAATGACTTTATTTATTAAAATTATTTGATTAACTACATAAATTTTAGATGCTGTACCTTGTAGAGATGATCCATGTGAGACCTTGTCACTCATCTTATTTCTTTCATTTCCATTTCTTTTAATATCATTGTTATTGTTTCTGAACCTAACGATCACAATTTTATATTTTCTTTTTTTTTCTTTTTTAAATTCAATTATATTAATTGTCTCAATATTCTATTAATACTAGTTCATTTATTTTAATTAAAATTTTTTTGTTGTAATCTAAAAAATTACAAAATCTATATGCCTGAGAGCTGTATTTGTTTCAACGGGGGTTTGCTTGAATTTGGAAAGATTTGTCGTCACCCCACGTCGAATTTGATTTTTTAACCAGATCGTTTACTTAGTAAAAGAGCACTGAGGATGGCACATAGCCGAAACCAGTCTGTTTACAAACCAAATTCGACGTGGGATGACGGTAAATCATTCCAAACTATATACCTGTATTTGGAAGTTTCAAATGAAACCTCACCAGTACAACCTCAGCCATAATTTGGAAGAGTTCTCTTATAGTTATAATTCTCAATAAAGTCAATGAGAATTATTATAGCAACGAGTATCATTTTCGATAAAGTGATCAATGCCGATAATGATCATTCATTATGCCGCGTTGTGCCTTGCGTTGTGGACTGCGAGGCTCTTTCAATTTCATATATTTTTCATAGTGAATTATTAGTATTCCTTAGTCATTCGAATCCATCTAGTCTTTCCGAAATATCATACATGTGCATGTTAGTACTATAAACAAGCTGATTTCTATTAAAAATGTGTAAAATATGTCATTTTCGTGCGAGCCTTTTGAATACAAATGAGCCAATGGGCGCATTATAAAATTATGTATGAAAATTATAAGTTTCTCAAGATTTTATCATCCCAAATATGCACTAAAATATTCACATTTTTATTTAAATGGTTCTTAAGAAATAAACAAATTCATTGTGGAAAAAATCCAAAATACGTATTAAAGAATATTTTTTTTTAATTCCTTATTTAAATATATGTATATACATATATATATATATATATATATATATATATATATATATATATATATATATATATATATATATATATATATATATATATATATAATAAATTAAATAAAAAATAAAGAAATATTTAAATTAATAAAAAACAAATTAAAGAAACAAATAATTACAAAAAATGTTACGTGTACGTTCTTTTACGAAGCATTTGAAGCATTTTTAATTTAATTGTTTTAAATCACGGCAATTTTTCCATTTTAAAGAACTAAATTTTAGCTCTAATTCTTAGAATTCTTTTGAACAGCTTCAATAGGAGAGTGTTTAATTAACATTCTAATCCTGACTTTTGTACGACATTATTACTGAAGTATAATGATGAATTATAATTAAGACTTACGGTAAAAAAGGAACTATCCAGAAATCAATTAAATTAACAAAGTTCTAAGATTTTTCGGACTTTAATAGGTGCCAAACACAGGACTATGCATTTTTCGGTTTCAAAAGTAATGTTAGATAAAACACATATAAAGCTTCGATTTTGAAGCTTGGAGCTTGCCATTGCATATGAAATACAATGTTATTTGATTGGTTGCAGCCATCAGTGGGCTCGTTTGAGGTAGTTTTCAATCACTTTTTTGTACATTTCGGGTAGCACCTTTGCGATAACTAGATGAATGCTGGTTTCCAAATGCTCCAACGCTATTGGACTATTCACATAGACACGGTCTTGACGTAGTTCCACGAAAAAGTATAACGGAATCAAATCGCATGATCTTGGTGGACAATTGACGTCGTCAAAACGTGAAATTGCGCCTTCTGGAAACTTCCCATGCAATAAAGCCAAAATCAGTCGTGTTGTCTGGCTTTTGGCACCGTTTTGTTGAAACCGTACATCGTACAGATTATCATCTTCAATTGCAGGTCAAAAAGTTCGGTTATATTATGGCCCTAGAGCTCTGAATTGCCGGTAACGGCACCTTTATTATCGTTTTGGAACAAATACGGCCCAATGACACCTCGTCAGTTTTGCTTCTTAACGGAAGCACTGAGTAAGAAATGAGCTTCATCGCTGAAGAAAATTTTGTTCGAAACAACCAATCAGCGTGTCTACGGCGTTATGAATGGTCAGCCAGCTTTAATTGTTGCGTCAGTTGGACTTTATGAGAATGAGCCGTAATATAGGCCAAATTGCAGAGAATACTGTGGAATCGACACTCTTTTATTAACAGGAGCAATGTTTTCGATTCATAGGCCTAAGCACTTCTGTAACGCTTCCAGTCTCTTAAAATTTCTTTATAATCTTTCCAATTCCTTGCACAGTAGGTCGATTAGGGTAACCACTTTGCCGTAAGTTTAAACTATTTTTACGCATTTTTTGGTTGTTTAACGGCCTATTTTTGTAAATGGCAAAACTTTTACTAAATGAGTAACATTTTAGATGTCACATATTGAATAGCTGAATGTCTTGTCGGATCGCCAGTTTTGAAACTATTGAACTATTAAATGGTATATCTGACATAATAATTAATTGCGAAGGGAGACATTGCGGAAATTTGTTTTTATATGAAGATTGTGAATTGATCTGTGGTACACATTGTTTCGTTGCTGGGAAGTAACGCTAAATTGCTTCTTGCAATACATTTATACACCTAGAGCCACATAAAGTGAAAGCCATCGAGTTTTTTTAATTTCTGAACACAATGATGACAAAATTAGCGATAGTCGGTCAGATGAATCGGTTAATGTATTAGTAGTCAGAAATACCACTTTATTGAAAATATTATTGCGTTCAACAGGCCGCTTTGCTGTCGTGATACAGACAGAGAATTTAAAATAGAAGAATAAAGAAGACTGACTTCATTGAAAATAGTATCAGTTAAAATAATATATAACTACTATCACAATTCATTTGAAAATAACACAGGCCTGCAAATTGACAGTTTTTGATTTATTTTTTCACCGTAATGTGTGAATCGTATGTATTTTGGTCCACTGAGTCCAAATATGCCCTCAGTTTTTTTCCAGCACGTAGGGATTTTCCGAAAAATGACAATGAAAGTTATGCAAAATCCGCAGTACATATATGTAGGTAAAAATGCATTTTGAAATGAAAAAAAATATATATATATATTACTAGTGGTTTATTCGCATTTTTAAATACAATTTGATAAAAATAATATGTATATACAATGAGGATTTATAATTCTTTATAATATCTAAATTTTTTCCCACAAAAGTCCGTTTTGAGCTCTTCCGTTTATGTAGGATGTCTGGAAGTTCTCTATGAAGCATTCAACAGTAGTCTACCATCATATTCACATCCCATTGTCATTCGTACCTACGTTCCATTTTTGAATTCTTACAAAAGATACGATAATGCTTATACTAATGTTTTGGCTTAACAACCATCTTAGTCACTGAGCAAGGCACCTTTCTGCTTGGTTTCCATGATTCGTACGCTGACTAATGCTGTTAAATATACAAATTTTTACCATATTTCATAGTTTCTGATATAAAACTATGAAGCTGAATAGGAAAGACAAAGTTTTCGGCATATTCATAAATATGTGTCTTAAGCCTACCTTAGAAATGCAGAAAAATGCACTTTGCGGAATACCTACGTGCTGGAAAAAAATGAGGCCATTTCTGAACTCAGCGCACCAAAATACATAAGAATCACCCATTATTTGAAAGAAGGTTGCAGACCTTCGTAATTATTACCTCTTTTTATACAAAATATTGCTGAACTACTTAATTCTATTTTAAATTAATTGTTTTGTTGATATTTCAAAGATAGTTGCAAAGAATGACAACTATTTAACACTTTATTCTCTCCGCCCCTATTCTTCCTTCGTAACCAGTGGAGTCGCAATCTTCATATATATATATATATATATATATATATATATATATATATATATATATATATATATATATATGTATATATATATATGTATATATATATATATATATATATATATATATATATATATATATATATATATATATATATATATATATATATATATATATATGGGTTATTGCCAAAAAAAAAATGTTGACAATTTTATAATATGAAATATAGTAACATTACCATTATTTTTTTAATTTATTAGAGAATTCACGAGCCCATAGGAATAAAAAAGTAGTTTTACGTCTCCCGCAAACGAAAAAGTCGAGAGCTTAGAAATTAAGCTATTATATTTATATGTTTTGTAAATTACAAATAGACAAATATGTAGGATTGAGTTCTGTTTGGATTCTCATTTAGTATTTGTAGTCTGTAGCATAAGTATACGAGTTTGAATGCTTTTCAATCATGATTTGGCTAAACGGGTACTGATGCTTTGGTTGCGCCAATGAAATGCAGGCATACACCTAGCTAACCCGACAACAACAATAAAATATTAAATATTTTATCAGATGTTTAAAAAATTAATTTTAATTTTTTTTGTGTAATTATTTTTATTTTTTGTTGCGGCTTTTAATATGAAGACATTTCATTAGTTTGTAAACCATATCAGCTGTGAACTTTAAGCAGTTTGAAAACATTAATCCTCATATGTTTATGTCAAAGAAATCAAAAACAATATGAGAATTCTCTATCATATATATGTAACTATTATAAAATACATAATCATAGTTTTTAAAATTTTAGTACTTAGTATTAATAATTAATTAATTTGAAGAAGTCGGTAAAAATAAAATTTTTATTTTCATGTGGAACGAGTGTGATTTTTTTCGCTCAGATAAAATAATTATTGAAAGCTATTTCCTTTTTTGCTGGATTACAATGAATTCTTTTATACAGCTAATAAGCTTTATTTTCCAACTTTTATTTAGCTTAAGTCATAATTTTCCAAAAAAGAATAAAAGAAGAGCCCATATCTTTGCAGTGCCTTATAAGAATACTATTCATAAACAGTTTTCTGTTTAGTTAATAGATTTTAATTATTCTGGGTACCTAGTTACTAGTTTTAACAAATTTAGTCCCACGAGAAGCTACTGTACATTTTGATTTATAAACAACCAAATCAAAATATATGCCAAAGATGGCATTCGTAGTTTTAGAAGTGTGCCAACTTGCTTCTGTTTATAATATTTTTTAAAAGCTCATATATCGAAAAGTACAAAAAAATTTCAAACCTTTGAATTGTACCATCTCTGATACACAGCTGACAACAAGTTTTTTTGGCAGTTGGACGAGATTTGACGCAAACAAAGTACCCTCCATTTTTGTATTATTGTTTTTGTTGTAAGACTATATCGACCTATATAAAAGGATCTTGACTTGTTTCTTTGGTGCAGAAGCAATATTGAAAAAAACCATTGTCATATTATCAAACGAAGTGCCGTCAAAAATGCTTATCCTGTCATCCTGAATCCTTTTGAATTTGGAGCTCATTTATTTCCTAATTCACTTAATTTGGTTAATTAAATTTTTTTTATTATTATGTAATTTTAGGTGTAAATTTAATCGATCTCTGCCAACTATTTAATAATAAATAATTTTTCATATATAATTAAATATCTTTTTTATAACTTATTATAGGTTTTCGCCAATTACTTTATTAATGGAGTAAATCTGTAGTTTTACAAGTAAAAGTTGCAGACATTTTGTGTGATTCTTGTTAAAAATTATTTACTAATTTCTATAAAACCATCGTTTTGAAATGCAATATTATCTTTGAAAACAAAATTGCTTCTAAATTTTTTTAATTATTTGTCATTTATTTATTATTAAGCATTCAATACATGGCTCAAATTATTGAAAACCCAAAACGCAACCGAATCTTAAACCAAAAAATAAAAATAAAATTCTTTGGATATTTTAAAACTCTAAACACGATTGTGTTACACAAAAACTATACAAAAATAATTGGGTGATTTATAAACTACAAGTTTTTTAACGTTTTAGCTGCGTAAAAATAAAAGCGGGCTTCAAAACTTTTTTGGTTTTGGGCATATCAATGATTCTAAAAGGTTTTTACCTGATTTTAACATTTTTTTATATTGTTATTATTATTGTAATTTTTCGTTTTTGTTATTAATATATTTGCAAAAGTTGATTTAATTAACTTGACTTTAAATCTAACCCTGAGTAGTGACTTCTTTAGCTGTTCATATGGAAAATAAAATAGATTCATATCGAGTATAAATTGTTTGTTGTGCTCTTTGTAAAAGTTTTCCAATAGGGACTCCGTTTATCGTTAATCTTTCTGAGAGGACTATTCGCAGGGCGATGGATGTATTTGTGTCCATTGGTTCAGTAAACAATACACCAATTTACGTGCGACGATGAAACGCGAAATCTGCCAAATGAGAATCAAAGGCAGTCGATTTCGCCTTACTCACAAGAATTCGGCCTTTCGCAGTCCACAACTCTGCACCCGTACGAAATTCAAGTATATTTGTAAATTGATATGAAGTATAAATTCTGTACTGTTTGTATAAAAGCTTTCTAAGCCTACTGTGATTTTATATTTTTAAAATTTTCATATATGATCGAATTTTCAAAGTTAAAAGTTTTTGTATAACCATGCGACAAACTGGTTGAAGTCCACTAAGGAGCTGGGTAGCGCGAACAAAATCTTAGACATATAGACATCTACATCCACAGTAAACAAAAAATTATTCTTTAATTCGCTAAAAGAATATCCCCAATAATTTTAAAAAATATTTTATACCGGAAATGAAAATGTTATCTCACCCAAAGTGTTCGAATTTGACTGTTTCTAAGACCAACTATACCCAAAGCCTTCATATACGAAAGTTTAAGTTTTCTCAACTGATTTTTCAAATTTTATATAATTCTGATTAGGATTTCAAAACTCTCAAAAGAAGATTTTCAGTAAACATACAATTAGCTGAGTATATATATATATATATATATATATATATATATATATATATATATATATATATATATATATATATATATATATATATATATATATATATATATATATATATATATATATATATATATATATATACATAAAATAAAAAAATATTTAATTTTATTTTATTGAAAACAATACATGCGTGACGCACTATTATCACGCACCAAATGATTGATGTCTTCAAATTATATCAATGAGTTGAGTTTATTCCCTTTTCTACTCCCTATTCGACATGACAAAAACGTGCGTTAAGTGTGTGTTAATTTATTAATTAAAAATTCATTATTATTAAAACACGCTGAGAATGTTGATGGTGATGACTGTGACTCTTCGCTGGTGACGGTGACGTCAATTATGAAGTAATACAACATTACTTCATGCGTAAATATAGAATATATTTTATTTCCATATTGAGATGGTTGATGTAATAATACATTCATGTTGGAATACTCTACTGTGCGTTAAGGGATACTTTGAACTTGTTGAAATGTCTGCAATTTTAAGAGGGAATCCTGTATTTATCAAGAATTTGAGGTGGGGAGAGAATAGTACGAACTTTGGAAAACTCTTCTAATTTAGTCATCAAGCATTGTTGCATGTAATTTTAAGAAACTATATCTACTGCTTCTCTCTGATATTTGCAGTCCTTAATATATTAGAATAGCAATTCGAGTTGCAGCATTAGACATCTACTCGTATCAAGAATCAGGACTATGTTAAATAACAGACTTAATTATATCCCCTCAACACTCTGTCCTACATTTACAATTTATCATACCTGCTTTCATTCATATAAGAAAAACTTTAACATTCATCACTCGTTTAGGCTTCCATGATAAAGTGACTGTCAGTATTTGCAATATTTTCAATATTTTTCCCTATGCGTGGTTGCATGTGGTGCGTGAGTTTTAAACTACTCATATGATAATTTATATGCAAATATGTACATATATTTAAAACAAATTATTCACACTCATGTATTACTTTAAAAAATGTAAATATATATGCATTTAAGTATGTATTTGTCTATATGTATTTGCGTTCAGGGGTTTATTAATTGAATAAAACATGGAAATAAAATTCAATCATTTACTACGAAAATAATTTGCAAAAGAATTGCATTAAATTGTTTAATGAAATGTTAAAATTGATTAATAACAAGCAGCTTTTGATGGGTTACAAGTAATTTTTATCAGATATGTATGTATATACATATATATATATATATATATATATATATATATATATATATATATATATATATATATATATATATATTTGGTTTTTTGACACAAAATTTAAGTTTTAGACTGCGTTTACAGTATGACAAACACTTAGAATTTTTCATTGCTTCCAAAGCATCCGCTAGTGAATGAATTCGATTTGCTAGAAATTCAAGTTGATAAATTCTTGATTATATTGAGAAAAAGTTCTTATTGCTTCATATTTATATGCGTATTTATATATTTATACGTTGTTAACTGAAACTATTACATTCATAACGAATTATGGCTTTTGGCAAGGCTTAAACCTTTCCAGACTTCTATTTCTAGTTGTATTCTTCAATAGGAAATTATTTTCCCAAGTCCAGAAAGAGTTTACATTTATTTAGAACACTTTACGATATAATACACCATATATTTTTTTGGTGACTAAAATATTTTTCTGCCTTTACGATCGCATTGCAATACAATATGTCAAAGATTTTACGTCAGTACCTGTCATAAACTTAACCTGACGGTGCTCTTCGCACTGGGTGAATAAAGCCGTTCACCACCGTCCCCGTCGTCCCTTCCAGAGGCACATACAGGGTGCGGTCTACATGTGCCCCTAATAGGGACGACATGGTAGCAAATTCTGTACAGGCTGCAGAACCATGTACAGACACTTTGCTAGAGTGTTGGCTATCTAACTCCCAACTACCCCAATGGCCCGGCAGCAAAATATTTCCCCGCGTCTTACATGGGGCTTCGCCAACCGCAACCACCAGGGCAGCTTTGTCGAATAGCAACAACACCTAGAGATATATGGCCTGAAGAGAGCATCTACAATCGGTCACTAGCACCATATTGCGGACACACTCATCCGACCCATAACTCTTCCCACGTATCTTTGTGTTTTAACCACAGCCTCACCAATAACCAGTCTAGGACAAGTCCCAGGGGCTACTGGTTCCCGTGGCACCAGATGGGACTCTGGTCAGCCGCGTGTTAAAAACACCTCCGATTTTAGGTCTCATGCAAACCTGAGGTATCGGTAGCACCTCTACCCAGACAAGCATAGGCAGAGCTACTTCCTTAAATATCTTATATGCACACCCGTTGTCCTGTTATTTCAGGGATTGGGTAGTAAGATATTAAGTTCAAGGGGTAATTGGCCAAAGGTCAAGGTCTGGAAAGACCATATTACCCACTTACCGGACGAGCGAGCGAACCCACTTTCACCTTTAATTTACTTGCATGCGCGCCCGTTGCCCTGTTAATTCAGGGATTGGGTAGCAACATACAAGTTTTTAGGGGTTATCAGCAAAAAGGCCTAAGTCCGGAAACCTGATAACCCTATACCCCAGGAAGCACAACACCAAGCCACCATGACAAGATGTATAAACCGTGCCCCCCGGGGAGCGCATTTCAATACAGATGGGGAAAAATAAATAATGAAATAATTACGGCCATACAAAATAATTACGGCCCCAAAAATATTTTACTTCAGCCTTGAAGTTCGCGTTAGTTAACAAACACTTTAAGGCTGTCAAACGTTTGTTACGAAATTGTATTCAAAATACTACTTTTACTATTTTATGTTTTAAAGATTTTTTCTCAACGCACAAGTCAATTTATAGTTTATGAGTTACGAAAACGATCAAAATTTCATTCCAGTAGTCAAATAAGTAAAAAAGTTATTTATTATTTCATATCAATTTATATTGAGTTTCTATCATGACGGTGAAGCATTTAAGTTTTTCTATGAAATAAAAATTTCGAAAATAGAAAGTATAGAATAATTCACAAGATTTTTTATTGGAATGAAGAAAGTAGTTAAATAATAGAACTGTTTGAACATCACTAATATATTTTTTTATATTAAAATTATTTTCGTTATCATTTCTTATTAATTTTATTAAATTGTATAATTTACTTGCGTTTTCCATCATAATGATTAGCTGCAAGTATTCAGGCATTGACTTAACGTGCAACGTGAATAACTAAATACATGAGTGTTTCATTAAGAGAGATTATCAAGGTAAAAGATGATGTTTTGAATATAAGAACTTAATGTAGGTTTACAGGGGGTATAAACTTACTTTTAAAATTTTTCTATACGACGTAGGAGTAATTGTTTTTGTATGCAACTTCATTTAACAATCATTTGTAAAATTTTAATTGACCAATGGAAAAGACATAATATACAAGGTGGAAAATGTATTTTAAATGGGCTACCCCGTTTTGTAGACCGTGACAAATGTCATTGTGCTTTAAAAATTATTTTGTAGATAAATATATAGAGAATCAATTGCCAATAAGCCATGGAGCGATACACACCTCAAGAATGTGGAATTATTGTTTCTGCTTTTATGACAAATTTTCAGTCTGTTGTTTTAACACAGACATGAAATGATTAAAGAGCCATTGCAAACCCTCCAAATTACTGTTTGCTGTTGCATTTGCAGTAAAGAGTGATTGAAGACGATTGAAAATCATTGTTGATGTTAACAGATCGGAGCAACCGCTCACACAGCTCGAGCGACGATGAAGATTTTGAAACATCAATTTCCGTCTTGGCCACTATAACGAGCCATCCAGATCGTGAGGTCTAACAGCAGCATACTTCTTTCTTTATGGCTTCTTAAAATCTCGCACTTACCACAATAAACCTTGCAAATCTTGCAAGCTAACATTGAAAAGGGAATCGACAATTTGGAGCCAGATGTTTTGCGAACAACGTTTTGCCGTAAAACGAAGGCATCTATGCATCAACTCGGCAGTTTGCCATTGCTTCATATAATTTTTTCCAATTTACTTCATTAATTTCACACTTTCTAATAAACTTTATTTATTTTTTTTTATATTTATCTTATTTACAGCTACATTATATTTACAGCTGACATTACAAAAATAATACATAAGTGACTAGTTTTATAAACAATTATAAGTAAAAAATTTTAATTTAAATAATTTAAAAGTTTTCTTTTAATAATATTAACACCATGCGATAAATCAATGAGATCATAAAATTTATTAAAATCCGAACAAATTCTACGGAATGGATCGAAATTCATGAAATTTGATCTGTGAAATCTAAGATATAAGGGTTCATATGATCTTAAGTAAGTAAGTAATGAAATGGGGTTTGGCCCAGGATAGCCTTTTGCACTGCGACCATTGCTGATCTATTGTGCTTCCCCTGTCCTTAACAGTTTAATACGTTCGCAAATAGGATCAGCTCCTTCAGTGGGAGCATTAGCAGATCCTCTTCACTCAGCGTATATGCATGTAGAGTCCTGTGTCTCCTGTGGCACAATGCCCCACAATTTGTTATCAAGTGTTCCATCGACTCCTCATCTTCACCGCAAAATCTGCAGATGTCCGTGTCAGATAAGCCCATTCTGTATAGGTGGGCTTTGCAGGTGTAATGGCCTGTGAGCGCCCCTACCAGCG
The DNA here is from genome assembly GCA_963681545.1 of Germaria angustata. Lineage (NCBI taxonomy): Eukaryota > Metazoa > Arthropoda > Insecta > Diptera > Tachinidae > Germaria > Germaria angustata. Next base: position 80,156,442 of record OY813000.1, on the reverse strand, counting down.
TCCGTAGGCTTTTTCTGTCCAGTCTTAGAGCCAGATCCGCCCTCCCAGCGTCAAAGCGTAGGAATTTCTTGGAGTGACATAATCCATTGATGTCATTCCAATGTTGTGCAATCCTGGACGATGTCCATTTCGAAATCTCCCCTTTAAGGAGACTTTTGTTGAAACCAAAAGAAGGGGTGGGTCCAATGAAGTTCCCCTCAGCCCCTCTTCTCGCACAGATGTCCGCCATCTCATTCCCGGCATGCCCCTGATGCCCTGGTACCCATATCAGAGTAATCTGATTATGAGTCGCCAGGTCATTGAGCCTGTTTTGACATTCCAGTAATAATCTGGACATGTACGTACAGCCTCTCAGGGCCTTAAGAACCGATTGGCTGTCCGAGAATATCTTAACCCGTATTCCCCTGTGTCCTCTCTCGGATAGGATCTCCACAGTTTCCAGTATCGCGTAAAGTTCCGCTTGGAAAATTGTCGTATCCTTGCTCAATGTTATAGACCTGTGTGCTCTAGGCCCCACTATTCCCGCCCCAACTCCTTGGAGCGTTTTTGAGCCGTCCGTGTACCACATTTGCGATCCATCTCTTAGCCATCCTGGGTTTGCGCACCATTCTTCTCTTGTGGGGAAGAGGACCCTGTATTTCCTGTCGAAACAGTATACCGGGTCCATATGGTCGCCCGCCTGAGACATATCAAGTATGTCCCCGATTCCCCTGAGGATAGCCAGATGATCAGTTAGGTTTCCCGCCCTAAGGTTCTCTTTTCCGTAGATAGAGATTGCCCTTATAGCTGCCTCCTCTTGTATAGCCAGATGGAGCGGTGCAAGGTTCAGAAGAGCTTCCATACCCAACGTTGGGGTTGTTTTCATGGCCCCTGTGACGCATAGGCATGCAAGTCTTTGTAACCTGCACAGTCTCGATATAGTTGTCCGTTGCTCAGTCTTCCTCCACCATACCAGAGCCCCGTACAGTATGGTTGGTCTCACCATCTGGATATATATCCAGAAGGTCATTTTGGGGCTCAGACCCCAGGATCTGCCAAGTAGTTGCCTCGCTGTCCAAAGGCTCCTCGTGGCCTTTCCCAGTACTGACTCGAGGTGCGGTTCCCAAGTGAGTTTCATATCCAAGACGAGACCCAGATATTTTACCCTCTCCTTGGGAACTATCTCGATGCCACCCATCCAGAGACTGGGTAAATTAATCACCCTTTTCCTGGTAAATGGTACAATGATCGTCTTCGCTGGGTTAACAGATAGCCCTTCCGAAGTGCACCATTCATGCATCTTGTCTAGGGCGTCTTGCATTTGGTCCGTAATCGTCCCTGCATGGTTCCCCCTGATTATTACGGAGATATCGTCCGCATAGCCGATGGTTCTATGTCCCCTCCGGTTAAGTAGCCCGATCAGGTCATCCACTAATACAGACCATAGAAGGGGAGATAGTACTCCGCCCATGGGCATCCCTTAATCGCGGTGACTGTGAGATCCGTGGATCCAAGTGAGGCCCTAATCGACCTTTGGTTCAGCATGCAGCTGACCCATCGTACTATCACAGGATCAGCTCCTCTAGTAGTGAGTGCTGTTTCCATTGCGTGGAAGTTCGCATTGTCGAAGGCACCCTCAATGTCCATGAATGCACACAGGGCTATTTCCTTCGATTCCATGGCCTTTTCAATATCCCGAACAATATTGTGCAGTGCCGTGGTAGTTGATTTGCCCTTCTGGTAGGCAAATTGGAGCCTATGCAGAGGTCTCATGGAAAGTACCTCCGTCCTGAGGTATTGGTCCAATAGTTTTTCAATCGTCTTCAACATAAAAGATGATAGACTAATTGGTCTGTAGGACTTGGGAGATTCTGGGGGTCTGTTTCCACCCTTGGGTATGAATATAACCCCTACCGCTCTCCAAGTCCTTGGGACATGTCCTATTGTTAAACTTGATCGAAATATGTTAACCATCTTCCGATAGAGGATGGTGCCACCTCTTGACAACAGGGCCGGAAAGATACCATCCGGCCCCGGTGATTTGTAAGGTCTGAAAGAATTTACAGCCCATTTTATCCTCTCAAAGGTCACTATTTTCCTGATGACCTGGTTCGTCGCCCTTCGCTGAGCATGCGGCCATGCCGCTGGAGTTTCAGCGTCCGAAGCTCCAAACCTGCAATCAGGAAAGTGAGTTCTAAGTAGAAGCTCTAGTGTCCCTTTGAAAGTATCTGTATAGGTGCCGTCTGGCCCCTTCAGTGTGCTTATCGGGTTCGTGCCCCCCTTCGAAAGTGCTTTGTGCAGCCTGGCTGTGGCCGGGACGTCCTTAAGATCTTCACAGAAAAGTTTCCATGATTTTCTCTTGGACTTCCTTAGCTCCTTGTTGTAAGTGGTTAGGGCCTCTCTGTACACTTCCCAATTTCCAGTTTGTTTGGCTCTGTTGAATTCCAGTCTTGCCTTTCTTCGCAGTTTCCCAAGATTTCTGTTCCACCAAGGTACCCTCTTCGTGGAGGATTTTATCCTGACAGGACAGTTGTCTTGAAATGAGGATATGATTGCATCAGTTAGTCTCTCGACTGATGCATCCAGTTTCTCAGGTGATGTAATGGAAAATGTGTTTCCAGTGATCCTGGACTGCAGATCCTGCGAGTATTTTATCCAATCTGTTGCCCTGGGGTTTCTGTAGAGCGATTGACTCTTCACCAATCCCCTAACTTCAAAAAGGATGTGTTTATGATCCGACATGGAGTCCTCTTCAGAGACCTTCCAATCCCTGATCATATCAAGTGATTTGTTAGTTATAAGTGTCAGATCGAGAACCTCTTCTCTGATGGCGTTGCAAAACGTTGGGCTATTCCCCCTATTTGCAATCCCCATGTTAGTAAGTAATAAGTATTCTAAGAGTGACTCACCTCTTTTATTTGTATCAGTGCTTCCCCATACTGTATTGTGGGCATTCGCATCACAGCCAATGATGAGGGTTTTCCTATGGCATTTACAGTAATCCACTAGTCCCTTTATTTTCAGAGGTGGTGCTTCGTCTGTGTCCCCCGGGAAGTAGGCTGAGGCAATAACAACCTCTATCCTGCTTCCATTGGAGTCCAACTCGACTAGCGCCACTGCACTGTCGCCATCCATAAATTCTGTAAGAGGCAAGTAATTAATATTGGTGTTTATGATAAGCGCAGCCTTTGGTTTGACTGCGCGCGTGTCATAAATTACCTGAGTGTTTCATATGATCTTAGTTGCCTATTTGGTTTATTTGGTCGTGAAGACAAATAGAATCCATTTTACCTTGAAATAATTTTAAAAAGAATACAATGTTAGATGCAATCCTTCGTCTTTTTAATGTAGGGGGATTGATGAGTGCCAAACGATTACGATATGGTGGCAGATTCACAGCTGGATGCAATTGAAGACATCGAACACAAAATAAAAGGAATTGTTTCTGGACTGATTCTATCATTTTAATATATAAATTGTACTGAGGATACCAAATAACAGAGCCATATTCAAGAATGGGTCTTACTAAAGATGTGAAGAGATTTTTTGTAACGTAAGGATCGTTAAACTCTTTTACCCATCGTTTTACGAAAAATAAAACACAATTAGCCTTTTTAACAGCATATGCTGTTTTTTTGTCGAAGTAAATTCCAAGGTCAAAATTGAGTCAAGAACTATTAGCTCAGTATCATTTATAAAATATTTGGTTGAAAGGGGTGAATATCTAGTGAAAGTTAATTTTAATATTAATTTGCATTTATTAATATTTAATTCCATAATGTTTACGGAAAACATGGCATTTTTCATTTGTAACAAAATGGCAAACAGTTCAATTTGTGGCATTACTACTGCACAACCTTGTAGAACATATAAGACCCTCATAAACATATCAATCCAAACTTATTGACTATTGAATTGATAAATATCTCTCACGTAATGAAAAATTTATTAAATATTGTTTTCCGCTTTGTATTTTTGCATACTCCCTTCTATTTATCTCAAAAATAATTTTGGGAAGTAGTTTTAAAAAAGTAAATTTATATTTTTGAGACTCCAAGTATTTATAAACAAGTGTCTACGAATATATTTTTTTGCCAAATACAATCACAAACACTGAGCACTGGAGGTTAACAAAAGAAGAACCAATGGCTCGTTAAATAAAAAGAAGAAAGTGGAGATGAATAGGCCATACTCTCCGTAAACCTATTGGCAGCGTTACGGGAACCGGATTAGAATGGAATCCCCAAGGAGGTCGGCGACTGCGGTCGTCCAAAAAATACATGGCGTAGAACAATTTTAAATGAAATTAAAAAAGTAAACAAATCTTTTGACGAAACTAAATGAATATGTAATGATAGAAGTAGGTGGAATTTGATTGTAGAAGCCCTACCTTCCCAAGTGGAATAAATAAAGGAATAAAAAAAATTGTATTTAAATTCATAATGTGAATTTTGGTGTATTGGAAAATTTTAAAAATTTCAAATCTTAGAAAGTTTCAAGTTTGCTAAGTTGTAATAAATATTTTTCTTTTGTCATTGAAAGACATGACCAATAACAAGTGGATCTTCAAAGTGAACAGACGTATTACATTAACAAAAAAAGTAAAATAATCTAAAATTGGTTTAGGTGAATATTTAATTTTATATATACATACATACATATGTACTAGAGATATTAAAAATTATGACAAAGGCACCATTAGTCTTCCGTAAAAGTTGCGGCTTCATATACGATGCGGACAGCTTTAAATTTTCTTAGTTAGTTAGAATGCATAATTGTGAAAGGTTAATGTACGTGGCATGCGGCAGCAGGCAACAAAGTTGTTGCCATTTAATTTTGCTTATTTAATTTTAAAACAATATTCACATAAGAATGGCCCATGGTGTGAGAAGCTGCCCAGCGGTAAATTTAAATATTGTTCAACTTTTTCTTCGCCACTAGTTTCAAAATTTGACTATTAAACGCACAAAAGAGTTAAAACTATTAAAAAATAATATATTGATGCACTATTGTTTATTTTCAAAATATGTTTTCGTTGTAGTTTGTTTTAAGTTTTACATTAAAAAAACCAAACAATAAAATTTACTGCTGTCATACATACATATGCCAGTCTCAATGATGTCTCGTTGATTTGCCCACGAAAAAATTTAGAATGGAAAATTGAACAGCTAAAAAGGAAATTTAATTTTTTTTAATAAAATAAAGCTGTTTGCTATTTGCTTTCAATTATTTGATTCAGGCTGTTTCCCACTATTACACAAGTCTTTAAAAAAGCTTAACTTACCATTACATTGAAATATTACACTATCACACTTCAAATCATTTGGAAAATAAAAACATTTGAATTGAGAAAGCTTAGTATAACAAGGATATGCAGGAGGCACAGGAATGTACCGTTTCCCATTAAATAATATTGGGCTCTTCTTCATCCCTCTATATGAAACTTATGTATTTCAGTTCTAAAGTCATAAGAAGTACTTTTCTCGCGCCTCAAAATACGGTACAGATTCTATTCTATGCAATGCATCGTTGAGTCTGATCGTGATATAAGTACATATGTAAATACATATGTCATTGTTAATGATTTCATTTCAGTTGTAATTTAATTCTGATCATTTTTGAATCGGATGTCAAATTTTAGAAGTTGTTTCTGGTATCTTAATTTTCTTCAACATGAAACATTTTTTGATGACATACATATTAACAAGTTTTTTTAAACGTCATTCTGCATTAAAGCAATATGCTCATTAATATTAATTTCTCATAACATTTTAAAGTTTTTGTTTTAAAAATTTTCTAGGAATAATATAAAAACAAGGAAGTTTATGTTAAATTCACACTTCAAACGCAGCATAATAAAACTATTCAGTAGAAATAAATTTGCTACCGCTTTAATGACTCACAAAAATAAACTGCAAGGACTAAAACTTTAATAAAATTATAAATTCATAGCACCACTTGTAAACTTATCACAAGGAAAAATCTTTAAAAAAAAACAAGTGTGAGTGAGGTCCACCACATCTTAATCATCACATAATATGAAATTCCTTTAAAAAGTCATGATAACTTACATACCACAAAAGATAATAAAAGGAATTACAATTTCAAACAAATAACAATAGAAATAAAAAGAAACAATAATATTTGGATAGAAATTTTAATACTCGCACATTCTTTTTCAAAGGCCCTTTTAGAATCTTAATGAAGTCTTAACAAATTTTAATACAAAAATTTTAATATAGTTTTAATATACATACATATATGTATACCATATATTACCTATAGTAAATATGTAATTTATATTCAGTCTAAAAAGTAATGCTCGTGTAATCATTATCATAAATATTTAATTTATATGTAGAAATAGAGTGTCGGCTAAATAGTTTTATAATATTTATTGGAGGAAATGGGGCACGTGCGATAGAAAAAATTTTAATTGTAACAAAACGAAATGCTATGGCGTTAAATCTTCTTGTTATTGTTTTGTTTGTTTTTCGGTGGTAAAAAATCGAATTTGATAATTAATCGAATTGAAAAAAATATATATGATTTCAATACGGAATGTTGGTAATTGCGCTTGCAAGGACTGAAATATAATATTTACTAAAAACAAAATATAATACATATTTTCTGAAAATTTTTAAGATGCTAAGGAAATTTCCTCTTAATATATGTATGAAAAAATCATAATCATATCTGAAGCTAAGCCGAAGTTATACCAAAGAGTTTACATATGGAAGTTTACGTTTTTAAAAATTTATTTGCATTTTGCCACGTTCGGGAGATATAAGGTATGATTATATTTCATTAGAAGAGAATTTTGTTCAAGTGGTACTTAAGAATATATTTTTTCAAATTGAATTTAGAAAAAAACAATTTTTGGAATGGTCTTTCTTTGGAAATGTACTATTTCGAAAATAGTATTTATTCGAATTTTGATAATTTTTTCTTATCATATAAATCAAAAATGTAATTGATATTCGTGGCATATACATAAGTATGGACATGTACTCGTACATATCGTCGCAATTTCACCAACTGACGCTCAATACTTCGTTTCGTAGAGAAAAATCAATGAAAAAAATCTCATCCGATATATAAAAAATAAGTGCTTTGGATTTGTACAAAAAGTGTATTTTTTCATATATATAGAAAAAATTTGTTCATTGGCTCAAATAAAATAATTTTTTTAAGCTATTGGTTCTATTCTTTCCGCATTTTAAAACCAACATAAAGGCTAATTTTTTAGCAACTTTCTTTTTTGGCAACACTGTTTTCTTCAGCTCTGCTGTTTTCTTGTAACATGTTACTGTTAAACATGTTCAGTTTGATCTGTAATTTAACCATGAAATCGACTTTGAAACGAACAACGCTTGCAGATTATTGAATTTTATTTTTAAAATTCATGCTCGGCTCCATTTTATGGTTAATTTTTGGCGATCTTCTGAGGCGGCTAGTCGGAATCTTCTGACTAAATGGCGCGCTAAATTTAGAATATTGCAGCTGTATCCGCCACTGTTGTTGATGACCTTTAATTATCGATTCGGCGTAGCAATCGCTTCTCTGGAAAATTTTGATAAAGATCCACTTTTTTTGATCGGAAAATTGTGTAGAGCTGCGAAGCTCATTTCTGGTTGAATGGTAAAAAATTTTGGTGTGGATGGTGGCATCATTGGACCGTACTTTTTCAAAGACGATGAAGGCAGGAATGTTACTGTGAATGGCGAGCGCTACCGTACGATGATTACAATTTTCTTTGCAAAAAATAGATGACCTGGACTTGGTTGACATGTGATTTTAACAAGACAGTGAAATAGGCCACACAGCATGTGAAGCAATGGCACAATTGAGAGGAGAGTTCGGTGAACAGTTTACTTCATGTTAATTGGTCGCCTAGATCATGCGATTTAAAGACTTGACTATTTTTGTGCGGCTATGTTAAGAGTAATTTTTATAGAGACAAGCCAGCAACAGCTGACGCACTGGAAGCCAATATCGAAGAATTTATTCGTGAGATACCGGCCGATATGTAGGAGAGAGTATTCCGAAATTGGACCCAGCGTATGAAACTTGAAACGTTGCCGCGGTCCACATTTACATGAAATCATCTTTAAACATTAAATTATATATTTATATATATATATATATATATATATATATATATATATATATATATATATATATATATATTATATATATATATATATATATATATATATATATATATATATACATATATATATATATATATATATATATATATATATATATATATATATATATATATATATATATATTATATTTATATATATATATATATATATATATATATATATATATATATATATATATATATCGTTATATCGGCTGATATTAAAGTTTCATATATTCTCAAAATTGTATGTGTTTTTTAAATCAAATCCGAAAGCTCTTAACAAATCACCTTTTATATTATTTTTGTATATCCCTCCCAAAATATTCTTAATTTTAAAATGACATCGTATGAATTTTTATAAAATGCCGAGTAAAAGAAGTCATGATAATGTTGAAATTAGGATCCGTAAGTAGTGGAAATTTGTATCATTTCCAATGATCAGGCTTGTCATTGCAAGATGTTCTCTTTTTCGATTACTATTCTCCGATTTGGAAGCTTTCTTCATAATGTGGAGTAGTTTGCATATCGCACACCCAGTACAAAAGTGACACAGCTCAAATTTTTAATTTCCCGACACAACTAATAATAAATCATTTTTATGAATTTCAACTTTATACCAACTCAAACATAAGGAAAGACAACTATTCTTTAGCAACAGTTAACAACAATAAAATACACAAATATTTTTCTTATAGATGTATTGTATTGTGCATAGTTTAATGATATAAACCCGAAAAATTTAAATTTTGAGTTGAGTCACTTTTGTACTGGGTGTGCGATATGATCTTTTTTTCTGATACAAACTATATTTATGTTAAATTGGGATTGCTTACTTACCACTGACACTATTTTGTTTTTCTTATGTGAAAGTAATTTTATGGTTATTGGTTAAAGGAAAATAATGTTTTTTATGTAGACTTAATAAAAAAAAATAAAAAGTATTTTCAAATCGGCTTTCAGAAATTTTAAATTAAAATTTTGTTAATTAGATCATAGTCGGACCCTTTGGAAGCATTCCTTAAGAACACCATTTTCTTAAATGGGTCCTTAGTTTTTTAAACATGGGCATTTTGATAGAATTCCTTTTCAGCAAAAACATATCAGAACTTTTTGTATAATTTTTTTTCGATAGACTTTCTGAAATCAATATTGGCAAAATTTAAAATACATAAAACTATTTAATCTATAATATATTTTTCCATTTCTTTCATTTTTAAAATACTGAATCTTACGGCTTGTCCCGCGATCTCAATCGATTTCGTTCCCTACATTCTAAATGGCAAACAGCTGATGTGCGTCCTACTAAGAACTCTCAGCACGAACGAAAATGTAAACGCATATATCCAAATATACATCCCACCGAGAAATTTCTCGATACGAGAATTAGTGGATGGATAGATTTTGAAAAGCAATTAAATTCACCAGTATTTTATTGATGAAGTAAAAGTGTTACCTTTGAACAAATACACTCGAATTATTTTAAAGTTTTTCGGCTTATTTTATTTGGATGGTGGAAGATTTTTTTCCTGTGTTTTTAGAATCTTAAAAATCACTTCTTAATTTTGTTCAATATTTCTCATTTTAATAAAAATATAATAAAACTATTCCAGAATTATTTGTAATTGTCTTAAATATTATCTGGAGAAGATACGGAAGCCATTGTGTGTTAATTTTTCTCTCTTAAGGGTGCTGTTGACTATAAAGTAAATTATAACCAAAAACATGGGTTTGATCCCTACTCAAGACAAGTCATCAACATCAGGAATTTTTCTAAAGTACTCTTACATTAGCGTTGCATCGTGTCAGTTCTTGTTGGACTGTTTAAATGATGAAGGCATAGCACTGATCACTGGACAGTACCGGCAGTGATTCATACTCTTCTATGATTAATTTACATCACAACGCTCGTCAGTAACATTAGCAGAATCGTCGGCGACGACGCTTAAGAAAGTTAGTGTGACTACTTAACACCAGAAGCGCCTTAACTTTGCTATAAACTATTAGAACGCGGTCTGTAAATTAAACCTAAATATAAAGTCAGAATACGTACACCTGCTTTATTTTCAGTATGCATCATATTTTCTATTTTTAGTTAAAATAATCAATGAGTTCGTTCAAATGCAACTGTTCCGAAATCCACAGATTTCTTCGAAAGTTTTTTCTGGCAAACTTTATACCAAACAAATTAAAATGTTATTGAGAAGCATGATGCAAGATACCAAAAGCTCCTTGATGAATTATGTTGATTTTGGTGCAAGAGATTTTATTATATTTTTTTTTTGCGTATTGGAAACATGTACACTTTTGAATTCCACACCTCACTTTTTACTAAATAAGATATGTTTTCGTATTTAACACCAGATATATGTACATCCTTTTGGAAGTTCGTTTAACATTCATTCTGGGAACTTTAATGGCAATGCAAGAAATTACCAATTTTTTCTCAAATTAAATAAGGCTAAGCTAACGCCACACCATATAAGTCCACCCTAATGACCGAAAACTACTTCTGTCAAATAAATATATTATCGATCTACAACTAATATGATGTTCATTCAACAATTCCTCTTAACAAATTAAATAGCCAGTGGAGAAAGACAACACCAAAACCTAAAAATATACAAAACATTAAGAAAAAAAATTTAAGACCAAAAACAAATCGGTATGACGATGAAGTAACTTCGCACAAAGTGATGGAACACGTTATGAATATTAATTTCGGAAACAAAATCGTTCAAAAAAATGAAAACAAACACACGGACGGATGGACGGACATACGCACAATAAGTACAAATCAACTACAATTATCGCAAAGGAATGGAACATCAATTATTGAGCGGGATGATGATTATCATTGAAATAAAAACCATCGAAAACAAAAAAAAAATCCAAAAAACATAAATAAACGACAGCAAAAAAATTTAAAGATATTGAATCCACATTTTATTGTTTTGTATTCCGTAGGAAATATTTGCGATATTATTTTTTTTCTTTTTATATTTCAATGTTTTTTTTTTTTAGTTTTGCACTAGTCTTTCCTTGGCTTAACAGCCGGTATATAAATCTAACGTAATTCGAACAAGAGACATCATTTATTTGGTGGAAACTTAAGTGTTAAGTTTAGCTCCAGCGCTGATCAGTTCTTAAACACGAATTCTAGTTCTTAAAAAAGCTTAAAAAGTGCAAAAATCTATATTTTCTTGTTTAAAGGATAAAAAAGGATTGAAGAAAAAAAATTTAATCAAATCAATATGAAAGTCAGTGCTACATTTGCTTTGATTGTAATTGTGGGCCTTGTTGCCAGCAGCAACGCTTTCCCGGCTCAAAAAAGTACGTGTAAAAATTATAGCAAAAAAATATATAAATACGAAATTTTGGAAAAAATATATATGAAAAATATAAGTGACAAATTTGCACACTCTTTAAAAATAATACGAGATTAATTCCAATTATACTTTTTATTATATCGGAAATCGACCTTTATAACAAATTTAAGAGTGTAATGCCGTTTTTTAGAGAAAGTGAAGAAAGTGTAATATCTGTCTAACTTTTCCTATTTGAAGCCTTTTTCTATTAAATTTTTACTTACAAATGATTAAGTGTTCAATAATAGAACGGAAACACCATAGATTCTAAAAATTTTTGTACGAGGCGCGAAGGCCTTTATTCAACCGTGTAGTGAACGTACCACAACAGCTGAATATTGATGTACATATTTCAAATACGAAAATAGTTTTCTTAAATTGAATAGTACAGTTTCTTCGGTCGGTGCGGATTGAGCAGTACTTAATGTTTAAACGGCCGTCACTAACATCAATACCTGAAGCAATCTCCTGCTTTTCTAAAATTTTCTAATAAATTATTTCAGTTATTGGGTTCTTTTTAATTTTACTACTTGAGTTATATTTCTTGAAGCATGTTTGCATCGAAATTTATTTCCACGTTCAACTATAGGAAACCGAAAACACATATTTTTGTTATGATCTATGAAACTGTAGCATAAATTCTAGACTTGCCAAGTATGTAACGTTTTCTATGGTAGTTTACAAACTAGATCGATTTTCTCTGGTTATTCCTTTAGAAAAAATGGAAGCTTCCTCAATCGGTCCGATATTAATTTACTACAAAGTTCATGAGAAAAAATCTATTTGCTTAAATACCGCAGTCGAATACGTTTACTGGAGGTTTAATGTTCTGCCTCGGATACTCAATCACTTTTCCGAGAGAAGAAAGCAATAACAAGGGAAATGTTTAATAGTTTTCTCATAAAAAGTTTCATAGAATTAAGTTAAATACTCTAAATAGTGCTATCAGGGCGGGTCGACGTTACAATAGAATAAAACAAGTCGTATATGAGGTATTAACGAAAGTATTTTTTTATTTAAAAGAAATTCAGAATTTTTACCAAGCAATGGGGCACAAAGGTACCACAAGTATGTGCTGTCGCCTAATTTTAAACATTGATTTTAGGTAAGTTGATATCGCTCGATGCTGTTTAAAATCGAGCGATTGCGGTTAAATACGACAACGACACTCGTTATAAAGCTGCTCATTGATTTTGGGCGAAAAGAAATTGCTTTTCATAACTGGGTAACGATGGACATTCACTCCAATTTCCTCACCGATTTCTTTTCCAGTAATTAGGGACCTAACCCCTGAACAACAATAGTTTTTACTTTTTACCGATTAGTAGGCTTCAGCAATTTTTATCTGTTTGGAACCGCTTATCGTCGTCGGGTGAAATTGGGATCCTCTTCCAAGCACTTCAAGGACCAGTTTGATAAGCAAACGGCATTAACTTCTGATATAGTTGAATCCCATACTGGTTAAGGATCTTGGCTGTTTTCCTAAACGCAAGTTGCAAAGCATTATTTGAAAAATTGCGTATGCAATGCAAAGCCGGTAGTAGTTGCAACACTGTTTTGCAAAGAAATGTTTTACAAATAAACGGCGTTTAGGAACGCTAATATGCAACTCATATATAAAACATATGTTATTATACACATATGGTATTAAATCAAAAAAAAATCTTGAGTAAACATGGACTCTTTTTGCAAAAATTCAAGGACGTCAATCCTTTTTCTTTTTCCAACTGTTGTGGATGTCGTTTCAGCTACCTCTCTTGATTCTGTGGTTGGGCCATCTAAAAGCATATTAGTTACGTCGTCTAAAGAATATTCAAGCATTTCTTGTGGAACATCAATGCTACTACGGCTTCCAAACACTTCATCTATATCTTGAAAAAACTCCCAATTCGTTGCAGCTTCGCCGGATGTATTGTTCCTCTTTTTAATCCGTTTGTAGGTCCCCATAATATTCAAAAAACACCTAGCCGCTTCATCTTTCGAAAATGGGAAGGCATTATCTACATCTTTAATTTCTCTTACGACTGTTTCCCAAATGGTGGTCCGCTTTTTCTTTTTTCCTATAAAATCTGGTTCATGCCGAAGTCTGGTAGCAATTAGCAATTTTTTTCGCTGTGTCCATTTTTTTCCACTGTAATAACAGTTGTTCATAAAAATAAAAAATTAAAAAACAATTGTAATAAATAAAAAATTACTTACTCCGCCATTGTTATATTTATGTATCAAACGTTTGCATACCAAATAAAATTGATGTAAGATTTTGTCAACTGATACCCATCAAACTGAGTTGCCAACAGATTAGGAACGTTAGGCATTGTCAATAATTTTACGTATGCGTTTACGAAGTGTATGCATTGTAAATATGCATTGCAATTTGCGTTAGGAAGTCGGCCCTTATTTCGGTGTAAAGCACTTGCGCTGCAGTTGCAGCCAAAGCACCTCCTCCAGCAGTTTTTTAACATCGAGCCTCGGTCATAAAAGACCATTTTAGTACATACTCTTAATTTTCTTAAAATTAAATATATCTATCTCGAGATAGTTCTCTCGGGAAAGTTTTCAAGAGACTACTAGCGGTTACTCGTTAATTCAAATCGAAACAAAATATATTCGATTTGCTATAAAAAAAAAACAAAATATTCGAATTGAGTTATGGAGTAATCGCTCTATTACTTTGAGAATGTAAAAAATATTTCATTACGATCTCCAAATATTGAACTAGGACTTGTTTACTACCAACGCCCGGCTCAATACTATGCTGCTCCTCAACATATGATGTATGTTCAATACACACGACCATCACCATTTGCTCGTTCAACCCAAGCAGCTGAAGCTTTGGTAGCTGGTGAGTCTGTAGCCACTGGTACCTATTTGGAAGGTACGTTCAGGAAAGGTTTCACCAAACTTCTTACTAAATGCTTATCTTGTGTGTATATGTATTGCAGATTGTGATCATACTGAGGCTGAAATTTCTGCCGCTGGTCCTGCTGTTGCTTATGGAGCTCCCACTTCTGTTGATATTGCGGCTGAACGTGGTGAAGATGTTTTGAGCGAACCAGATATACAGGCTGTACAAGCCGATGCTGAGGCTTATCCCGCTGCTGGAGAATCCCTACCCGCTTTTGAATTACCTGCTGATGTGGACATTGTTGCTGAAGAAAACGAAGTTCCCGATGATGATGCTACAGAATCACGTGATTTTAGCTTTGATAATGGTGAAAGCAATACCGCTACTGAAGAAGCTATTGCTACTGAAGATGCCGCCGTTGCTCAAGAAGCTGTTGGTGCCGATGTGCCAGCTGTTGATGTTGAAGCTCCTGCCGAAGCTTCCATAGATGCCAATATACGTGCTGATTTGCCTGCTTCTGTTCCCGTTGCACCTGCAGTCAAGCCTCTCAACCGTTATTTGCCCGCCAAAAAGAAAGTTTATGTTGAACTGGACCAATCTGTTGAAGACACAGGTTTAGTTGCTTCCTCCGCAGAAACCAGCGAAAATGAAGAAGAAGTTGCTCCAGTAGCTACTATAACTCGCCGTCCTGCTGTCAAAAAACCTGCTAAGGCTGCTGTTCCCACAAAGAAGGAACATAAACCTCTTCCGGTCGGCACTTTCTTCCCAATTGACTTCGGTGGCACCACGGGAGGCGCCATTGCCATTGCCAATTCTTTCAGCACAGGTGAAGGCGGGTCTGCTACCAGTCACGCCATTGCTTATGGCTCCCCCGATGCTGCCTCCTTGCGTGGCTGTGTGTCCTGCAAAAAACATTAATTTGACCGTAGCTAAGGCAAATATTTCTCTATTTTTCTATTTCAGCCACTATTCTGTGCCCTTTTATCGGTCTCAACGACTGCTATAGTTCTTGTTCTTTTGTTCGAATTTTATTTTAAAGCCTTAAAATGTTTTATTGAATTTATTAGTTTTTTAGCCCAATTATAAAATACACGAAACCCCAAAAAAATTTATTAAAAAATTATCCTTTAAAAAATAAAAATAAATATTGTTTTTATTATCAGACTTCAATTTATGAAATTCGATATCGGACGAAATTCAATACATTTCAATCGAATTTTGTTAAAAATTTCGTCAATCTTTGCACCGGCGATATCGCAAAAAAATCTAACCCTTACAAGAAAATTTAAAATTGATTTAAGAACTTCGACATTTGGCATCGCCATCAAGAGGGCATAGACCTCATTGACCGACCTTGCTTCAAGCCATAATTTGACCCAAATTTTCTTTTAATACTAAAGTAATTTTTTGTGGAATTAATCACCATCTTAATTTAAAGTTTCTTTTTATAATTTATAAATTAAACCTCAATGATATTTTGTGTAATTTTTGCGAGTAGACACGGGCTCATACAAGAATGTTGCGATACCCAGAGGGCATTCTATACACTGCGCCGAGATCCTGAAAATTTCAAAATAAGCAATAAGCGAAACGAACATGGAAACAAACTCTTCTGCCAGAGGCTGTTGTGTATGCTGCCGGTTTATCACTGTTTGTATCTAGTTCTTCGCCAGTTTAATTGTGTCTGGAAATGGTTGCTCTCTACAAATATTCCGCTTTTATGCGGTCGATGCTTACGTCAACATGGCCTTCATAAGGAGGTTGTAAGGGTCGACGCACTGCTTTTCTGTGCACGAACTCAGCTGACAACAAAATGTGTCCTTTTAGTATGGTTGGATGTTCGTTGTAGCGTTATACCTTGTATTTTTTTTTTTGTTTTTTTTTGGGGAAGGGTAGGAAAAAATGCGTTACGCATCTAACGAGAATCGTCATTCATCGTCGTATGCCGGACTCCTAAAAAGTTTACCGGCTAAAAACCCCCCTTATATCTCTTGGGATATGTTTACCACCTCGGTACCGCTCTCGCATTGCTTCAAGGTGGATCCCTTTTTTCTGTTCTCAGAACATACATATCTGCTGTGCCTGCGTCCAGGCCCCCGTTTTTTTGTTACCCCTTTGGGTCTATCTTTTTTATTTTTATTTTGCTTCCCTTGTCATCGTTGCACTCTATGCCAGATCAATGTCACGCTTTTTTGTGCGTAGTACGTATTCAACGAACCTTGCCGCTGCCTTCCAGTTTTCTTCGCTCTCGACCATTTTATCTACAATGTTTTCGGCTGTAATTTCTCCTATTTGGGTTTCTACTTGCCTCCGAGCCTCAGACCAGTGGCAACATTTAAAAAACGTGTGCTCAGCATCGTCTACCTTCTCTTCTGCCTCATAAATGCAAAAAGGTGAATTACACTTTCCCATTTTATGCAGGTACTTCCGGAAGTAGCCGTGTCCAGATAACATCTGTGTTATGTAGTAATTTACATCTCCATTTCGCCTGTTCACCCATTTTTCTATGTGTGGGATGAGTCTGAAGGTCCATCTGTCATGTGTGTCATTTCTCCAGCGTGTTTGCCACTTCTCTTGTGTTTCTCGTTTTATGGCGTCTATTGCTAACGCTGCTTGAAAGTTGTTTTCCCTAGTATTAAATATTCTCATCCGCTCTATCGCTTGCAGATCTATTGGGCTCATTCCAGCTATTACAAGAACAGCGGAGTCGGTTGAGTTGTGATGTTATTCTCGCTGCTTTTGTTGTCGTGTATTGGATTTGACTGGAGTATGTCAGTTTTGAATCCAATCTTACTCCGAGATAGTTGACCCACCTTTTTGTGAGTAGTGTTACGTCTTCTATCCGCATTTCTATTTCGATGGGAATTTGTCGTTTAGTGAGTAACAGCAACTCTGTTTTATGCATTGCCAGTTGCAGACCGTGTGAGTCCAACCAGCTCTTGGTTCTTATCATTACTTGCCGCAATCTGCGTTCTGCAATTTCCGTGCTTCTTGCTTTTATAACGGCTGCAATGTCGTCTGCATATCCGACAAGGAAAGTGTCCTCAGGCATTTCTATTTTGAATATTTCATCGTAGCTAGCGTTCCAGAGATCAGGTCCTAGTATAGATCCTTGAGCGGCTCCGGAGGTGACCCTCATTTTCCTAGTGCCCCTGCTTGTATTGTAAACAAGTACTCTATCCTTCAGGTAGTTCCTGATCATTTTCATGAGATACTGTGGTAAATTAAAATTTCTCTCAAGAGCGTGTAGAACATCTATCCTTCTAAGGCTGTTAAATGCATTTTTTACGTCCAGAGTAGCTAGGAGTACCACTGGTCTACTGAAGTGGTTCCTTTGTTGGGCGGCTGCGACAACTTCTACAACGTCTTTTAGAGCTCCTATTGTAGATTTTCCTGACTGGAAACCGTGTTGCCTCTTTGATAGACCTCCCGCGATGGTAATGGATTCATTAAGTCGGGGCTTTATGAGTCGCTCAAGCAATTTCCCAGCGGTGTCCAGCATACAAAGTGGTCTGTATGAGGACGCCAACCCTGGATCTCCCTTCCCTTTATCGATAAGTACTAATCTTTGTTCTTTCCAGGGATTTGGGAATACACTTTCTCTTAAGCAGCTGTTGTACATCTTCAGTAGTAGCTGAGGTCGGTTTTCCGCTATCTCTTTTATTACTTCGGCTGGGATGCCGTCTGGCCCAGACGCTTTTTTGTTTTTTAGACCGCGAGCGGCTATTTGAATTCCTTCATATGTGAATGGAGGGACGTTGATAGTTCGTTCAACTTCTGCCTCATCTTCCCTGGCGTCATGCTTTGGAAAGAGCGTCTTTACTATGTTTAGCATAGTTTCGTCGTCCATATCCTGCGCAGAGTTCTTGATGCCAAGCTTCTTCATAACTATCTTGTAACCGAGACCAAAGGGATTTCGATTTATATCCTCTCTCAGTTCTTCCCATTTCTCCTTCTTACTCTTATTTATAGCATTTGGAAGCCTCTTTTTTGCGTCCTTATAGTCCCTATGTTCCATTTCCGCTGCGCCACTGCGTTTGGCTCTTGTATATATTCGTCTTTGCCGAATGCAGTTTCGTCTAGCTTCATCGATCGAGTCGTTCCACCAGTGAACCGCGGTTTTTTTTGTTTCGAGGTCGTTTCATCTTCGGCATTGCTTTGTTGCATCCCTTCACGATAATATCCATAACATTTCTTACGATTGTGTTGGCATCTCCTACGATTTCAGTTGCTACCATTTGTCTATCGATTTCAGTCAGGAGGGCAGAAGTGTCTAATTTATTCACATTCCACTTGTGGGTAGAAACATTTGTTTTCCTTACAGGCTCGGTATCACTATCTTTCAGTGAAAATGAGATATATTGGTGGTCGATGGCCGTATATATCTCAAGAACTTTCCAGTTTTCTATACTGTTTGCGATCCTGTCAGACACTAGGGTGATGTCGGGTATGGTTCCGTCACATCCGGGGCGTCTGAATGTGGGCACATTTCCAGTATTCGCAACCGTTAACCCAATTCTAGCTGCCATTTCTAATATCCTTCTGCCTCTCGGGTTGGTTGTTTGCATTCCCCATTCTACTGCACGCGAATTGAAGTCACCCGCGATTATGACTCTTTTACCGGTGTCTAGTGCGGTATCTTCGATCGCGTCAAACTTTCTCTTGAAATCTTCGACATTATCACTCGGAGTTAGGTAGCAACTTACTAGTGTAATTTGCTCAGACTGCAGCCACACAAATCCATTGCCGCTACCTCTATTTTTCACTTGTAGAAGACTGCTATTTGGGATCCATATTGCAGCGGTTCGTGTGTCGTCTTCAAGCCAGAGCCCATTTGTCATTCTTGCATACTGTTCACTTATAATTATGACGTCCACTTTCTGTTCTATAACAATCTGTGGCAGCAAAGCATGTGCCACTTGTCCTCTGTGCATATTTGCTTGTAATATTTTCATAGCGCCTTTTGATTTCCTGCTTTGCAACTTCTCGAGCCCGGTAAGTGGTCTAGCGTGCTATTTCCTTCTTGAAAGCAGATGCAGCATCTTGGAGAGCTTTTGCATTCCTTTAGCTTGTGGCCTTTCTGTCCACATCTAATGCATAAGCCCATCCCTTTCCTGTCGGGGCCCTCACACTCCCATTGCAGATGGCCTACTCCAAAGCATCGGAAGCAGCGTTTCTTCTCTTTACGATATTTGACTCTGCAGTTCGTGACAGCTATTTTTATCCTCTTAGTCTTGAGAAGTTCATTCGCTCTTGCTACTGGTAGCGAGACGAAGGCTCTTCTTTGTTCCCTGCTATTTGGAGCTGTTAGTCTGACAGTAATGTCAGAACATTAATCCTCGACAAAGTCACTTATGGAGATGTTTTTCTTAGTTTTAATAATTAATTAAAAATCAATACATAAAAGTATTTAAGTTCTAGAAATAAATTGTTAAAAAATATTTTTTTAGATATTAATTTTGGTATCTATTATCTGTTTTCCCTTTCGAAGGTAGTGGATTTGGATTATGGATTGTGGATTATACAACCTGCATCCACGACTTTATTGGATGACAAGCCCTCCGAGAAACTCACTGTTTGGACTCTGGTGTATTGTGGTGGATCCATGTTTCGTCCACGGTTACAAAACAGCGCAAAAACTCGTCCATATTGCGGTTGAACAACGCCAAATTCCCCTGCGAAGCTGTCATACAATTGCGTTTGTGGTCGTTTTTGAGCAGCCGCGGCATCTTCCGAACTTGAGTATATCACTTTTTTACCATTGAAATTGATTGTGCGGAGCTCCCATAGTATTTATAACGCGTGTCCTTTGTTTGAGTAATGTGTTTTTTTTTCATAAAAAATAATGTCCACACGAAATTCCCTTTTTTCCTCTTTAAATCAAGTGGTAGTCTGCTGTCAAACATAAACTAAATGATGCAGCTTGGAATCAACTGATAAATGCCTCTTGAAAGAAGGAAACAGAATGCTGTTGGATCTCGTGTTTATTGGTGTGGTACCAAATTAGACAATTTTGTTTCTTCATCCAAAAGTGGGCCTTATCTTCAGCAGTGATTTTTCTATGAAAATTAGGCCCAGTTTCCAACTCGCCAAGGGCCATTCAGCGAACACATGTCGTTGTTTATGGTCGCTTACATTCAGTTCTAGGTCAGTTGAATTTTGTACGAGTGCAGACAAAATTCACTAAGTTGTGGACTGCGAAAGGTAGAATTCTTGTGACCGGAGCGGAATCGACTGCCTCGGATTATCCTACACACTCTCAACGAACAGCGGTTTATCATTTGCTCGTGTTGCTAAACGCTTAAACAATTTTTACAAAATGATATAAAAACACTCCTTTCCTTATACCATCGGGTCTTCCAATAGGGACTTCATAACCTTGGCAGTTAATAGCGGTCAAATTGGCTGTCATTTATTTAGTATATTTTGCAAAATTAACTATATGCTGCAGGGGTACTGGCAAATTATTAAATTCATGAAATCCGACAAAACAAATTCGTTGCTTCGATAACTCAAGACGTCATATAGCGACTCTGTCTGGTATCACAATTCGTGAAACTGAATGGAATTTTCATCGATTTCAAATATTTTTACTTGATTTAAATACAAATATCATACAATTGTCTCTAACAGGAAGATCATTTTGGGGAAAATTATTAATGTTAGAAAAATAGTTTAGGTTAGGTTAGGTTGATTGGAGGGGTGTGATAAGCCCATATCATACGACATACACTTAAGCCAATGAAGGCTTGTTGTGCGCTCCCTTTAATTATCAAACACAACTGCCAGAGTTCTGCGGCAGGATTCGGACTCTAGTACACTACCTACTAGTGTACGAAGGTCAGTTTAGAAAAAAAAAATAACTCTCAATGTAAATTTTCCACCAAATGTAAAAATATTGCAAAAAACTTATTTTTCATTTTGATAAAACATTTTGTTCAAATTGCATTATCAAATAAAAGCTTCCGTAAAATATAAAAACAAAACTTTTGTAAATTTATTATATTTCAACATTCGGTTTGGGCCCAGGATTGCTGCAACGGTTCCTAATAAAAGAATAAGAAGATTTATGTATCCCCAGGAATTCTTCAACGATTCTTAATAAAAGAATAAGAGATATCTGAATCCTGTTTGTTCATTTAATTAGTACTACAAGAATGTTGAACTAAAAATTTCAAATTGATAAGTTGAATGCTGGGGGGTTACTCTCTATTGCGATGCGTAAGCTAGTTCGATGCGTTTGATGTTTTGTTAGCGCAAGATATTTGGTTTTAACGGACGATTTTGACAATTACAGAGTGCATTGATACCAGATTTGCAAAAGTGAAAAAATCAGATGCGCGTAAACTCAATAAAGGGTACCAATTATCCGATTATGTACCATTTTTCTTACGCATCGCAATAGAGAGTAACCCCCCTGAAAATTATGCATCTTGGTCAATACAGATTAGAAGTCCATTGATAACACGAGATTATTGGAATGAGGTTGAAAGTGTTCTAAGTGAATCTGCAACTGAACAAGCAAAATTTTCTTTGAAAATCAAAGACAATAAGGCATTGGCAACAATAACTTTATCGGTGGGAACAACAGAACTAATACACCTCAAAGATTATGAGACTTCCAAGGAAGCTCGGTGTTAGTTTGTTAGTTTGAATCCAATGAAAAATATATTATTAAAATAAATCAATTCGTGATTCGTTCCCAGATTTGGAGAAATTAAAAAACAAGATTTTAGAACAAGAACAAAAAAGGTGCGAAACTACCCATGAAAATTAGAATCAAGTATTTTCGATCAAAAATAAGAATAGAAATTTCAGCAATAAAAACACAAATTTTAATAATCAAAATAAATTTAAAAATGTAATATGGTTTGGATGCGGTAAGCAGGGTTACTTTCGTTTCAATTCAATACAAAAATTTTTAATGGCATTTACAAAACTAAGTCAACTTTGGATAATAATTCAACTAAAAAAAACTGAAAATTTATTATTTATTATTATTTCTTTCCGTTCACAACAGAAATCAAATCAAAAATAAAAATCAAAAAAAAAATAAAATCAAAAAACTAAACGAAGTATATTTTCATACAATTTATGTGGAAATAAGCTACGTAAACGCAATTGTTACCGATTGTTTAATTGTAGGGTAAGAATGCGTGTTTTATTGTTGTACAATTGCTACTACGCCGATTCACACTGAATTATAATGGCATTCAGGGGTGTCGTAGAAACCATGTCGGTTTTGCTGATAATCCAAGTTGGTTTTGTTAAATTCGAATGTAAATGAAACTAATCAGCTGTTACTTTTTTTTAATTAAAATGTTTATTTACAGGACTTACAAACTATAAGGTACATTTATGAGATTATACTTGAAAGTACTACAACAATTAAATCTAATACTTAAAATAGATAATACTCAGACTTGAGGAAATTTTGTCACGAAAAACCTCTTACGAACTTTTAAAATTGATATATGAAATTTGTAAAACAGCACTGGATAGACTCTTTCCTAGAGGAGAGGAAAGAATCCCAGTGGGTGTCTACCAAATTTCTTATTGTCTCAATATCAGACAATCTGCATTTTTTATTAAATGACAGCGTCAAATCATTGGCAACCTCATGAATCATTCTATGATTGAATCTACTGTGAAGATAGTTGGTGGGATATCTCGGAGGAAGTCTGTGTATTATTTTTAAATTTTTGTTTTGGATAATTTGCAACTTTTTCCTATGAGTTTTAGCCGTTTTGTGAAACCAGACTGGGCATCCATAAGTTATGATCGGGCGAATACACATATTGTACAGCAGTAACTTGTTTTTCAGATTGAGCTTGGATCTCCTGTTAAGTATGGGGTACAGAGCACGGCCACATTTAATGGCTTTATCACATACATATATAATTGACGTGTCTATTAAACAAAAGCTTTTTGTCCAATATAAGCCCTAGGTATTTAATATCTTCCTTAATTGGAATAATATTTCCGCGGGCGTACAGAAACTTTGTAGGTAAACGTTTAGGCGATCTATTAAATGGGAATATTATAGCCTGCGTCTTATTGTCATTTACCTTTACTTTCCATTTTTCAAAATATTTCTGGCTTGCAGAGAGGTTCTCTTGCATTTTCCTAACAATTGCATTAGAAACTTTTCCAGCGCATATGAAAGCACTATCATCTGCATAAAATGCTGCTGTTTGATTCCTGTCGACAGTCACATCTGACGTATATAAGGAGTATAATGTGGGTGATAAGACTGACCCCTGGGGTACACCTGCAGGAATTGGGTTCTCTCTAGAAAATTCGCCGTCGATATATACAACAAAAGATCTGTTATTTAGAAAGCTTTTAATAATTTGGTGCAGATAAATAGTGAAATTAAAAACATTGAGTTTGAACACCATACCGTCGTGCCAGACCGTATCAAACGCTTTTTCGATGTCGAGAAAAATGACGCCAGTACTCCTGTTTTTCTCTATAATATTGACCACTCTCTTTAATTGGTGTACAGTAGAGTGTTCCTTACGTAATCCAAACTGCTGGTAGTTTATCAAACAATTTTGATCAGCAAAATCCACTAGTCTTTTATGGATAATTTTTTCAACGACTTTGTCCAGTAGACTAAAAATGCTAATGGGTCTGTAGCAGGTGGGTAGCTTAGGGTCTTTTCCCTTTTTAGGAATGGGAATAACTTTCGCTTTTTTGAAAATCGATGGGAAGTAGCCTAATTCTAGACAACCGTTAAATACTCTGCTCAATTCAATACTACTACTTATAGGGGAGATATATGTAGGCCTGACATAAATCCGGACCATGAGTTATTTCTATCATTATTAATATGAAAATCAATTAAACTGTTAAGCTGCCTCAGGATAGAGATTAACTAGGCCCTGTAATTTGAGTCCCTACATCTCTGCAATTTTCGTGTATATAAGCATCTCGGATGTAAGGGAAATTTCTCTCTGCCACGAATTTTTGCTTCCTACCGGGATCTCCCAAACGCCTCTTTAAGAATTGCAATCAGTTTGTCTAAATAGCGGTCCACGTTGTCAGGTGATAAGGTAGTTTGATCAAAATTCTGACGTATGATTACACTTTCCACCCAGGATTTAATTGAAGGCCAGTCTGCGCGATCATATAAAGCAACTAAATTTGATTTATTAAGAAGCTGACCGTAAACGGTACATGTTATCGGATCATGGTCTGATTGTAAGATGTTTGGTAGTGCCTCCAAATCGGAAAAAGGGGTGCTAACGTTTGATAATAAAAT
Organism: Germaria angustata; assembly: GCA_963681545.1. Lineage (NCBI taxonomy): Eukaryota > Metazoa > Arthropoda > Insecta > Diptera > Tachinidae > Germaria > Germaria angustata. Next base: position 80,131,831 of record OY813000.1, on the reverse strand, counting down.
ATCAATTGTGGAGGGCTGTACATACGTTGAATTTTGCCCGTGGCGGGAGGCTGAATCGGGAAAGTAAATGTAGTAATTAGAACGCATACAATGACTGAAAAGTTCTTTGCCAGCCAGATTATCTGAGACACAGTTCCAGTGAGTGTGGTGGGCATTAAAATCACCAAAAATGAAGAAGTCGCAAGACAAGTCCGTAAGAAGATCTAAGTCTGATTTATAATCTGGGGTATTATTTGGATTGTAAGCAGCAGTAAAAACTACTGGCCTATTGTTAATTAAAACCTGAATGGAAATATTTTCAATAATACTTGTGTTAATTCTAGGTAATAACTTATGAATTATGTTACATTTTATCGCAATGAGGACTCCACCGCCATGCGTTAGTCGATCTTCACGGTAGAGTTTGAAGTTGCCCAATTGAAATTTATGATGTGGTTTTAAAAACGTCTCGTTGAGCAACAGAATATCTATCTTCTTTTCCAAAATAACTTTTTCGAGCTGAGAAGCTGCTGACTCGGAGGTTATGCCTTGGGCATTCCAGTGCATAACGTGAACATTGTTTATAACACAGGTTTTATATGGCATGTTTGAGCATCATACCTAAAACTCTTAGCTTGTCAAACTTTGTTTGACATTTTTCTAAGGCATCAACTGCATTGAAAAATATTTCCAGCAGTTTTTCATTAGTTAGCTCATCGCTGTTGTTGTGATCTTTTTCTTTAGCCATATCAGAAAACAGATATTTACCCACCAGGAAAGAACTTTGGGCATTTCCCGGATACTCTTGTCTGGGTAGTTGTGGAAAATCATGGTTATCTAAAGTATAAGGTTTTCGATTCAATACGGTTGTTCTGGATTTGGCTGTTAAACGTTGACGCATCTCTAGATACTCTTTACGGCAAGGGCATTTAGAGTCATCTGCTCTGTGATTAATGTTTCTGTAATTTTTGTTTGAGCAGATGTGGCACTTGAACACTACACTATTGTCGGGGGTGTTTTTGAGTAAAATACAATCGGCGTAGTCGTGGTTGCCTGCACAGGCAAGACACACTTTAACCAAAGACTATAGATTATAATAATCTATAGTCGTTGCTTTAACTCTATTACAGTTCTTGGCTCCATGGCCGAACATTGAACACTTGGCACACTGAGTAGGACCTAAATTGCCTTTATATGATTTTCTCCAGTGTACAGCAACGTTGCAAAATTATTTAATCTTTAGTACTTCTTTTGCTTCTACAATGATGTATCAAAAATTCAAATGTTACCTCCGCCACTACAGATTTCTTCACACTGGAATAGTTTGGCCATAAATACTGCCTTTTTATTTCTTTCCGTAATTAACTGATGTTAATATACGATGTGTTAAAGTTCCCATAATATTTAATTTTTAATTATTTATTTTATTGTTCACCATTTTTTTGCACTGAATAAAATTTTTTACTAAAATGATTATAAAATTTCTTATTTTTTCTGTTCCTATTTTACACGTTTCATAGCAAAGCTGCTGGTTTAAACATGCTCTTCTCTTCTTCTTTTTCTTTCGAATAAGTTTTTTTTGCAGAATACCTTTTTTTCGATCCGTGCGTAACTGAATCCCGGAACGTAATCGAAATGCACAATAAGGATGAATATCCTTGTCATAGTTCTTCTTGAAGTTAGACGCTTAAAAAGACCACATACATATGTATGTACATATATTAGATCTTCCTTTTCTATCTTAAGCAACAACTACTTATTCAGTTATTGAAGGTACATACATATTTTAAATGTAAACATGTTTTTCTTTTTTAAATTCAATGGAATTTAGTGTTCCTCCTATATGTAAAATTAAAAAAAATTCTTATTACTTAGTTGTTAATAGATTGCAAATAAATGTAAATAAAAAAAGTTTCATATATAGTCCAGGAAAAAAGTTTATTAATAAAGACGGATTCAGGGCTCGAACTAGGCTTGCCAGATGGCCGGGAATGAGCTTGATTGTCAAGATATTTTAGTGAATGTCAAGTTTCAAGCTCAAGCAATATTTGTCAAGCTGAAATTCAACATTTTCAAAATTAAAATTTGCAGTTGGTTACATCTAAAAAATTTCGTTTTTTGGCAGTAAAGTTTAATTGTTGGCAACATATAATTTTATCCCTGTATCAACACACATAATTTGACTCATCGCTGTATTTAGTACGAACTAAGTCCATTTTTTTCCAAATTTAGTTTTCATTGAATTGAACTCGAACGGAAAGAATATAAAAGGTTTTTTAGTTTTATTTTTTCTAAATAAATTTTGTTATCGCTTTTAAACAATATTAAGAAATAACTTTCTATTTTTGTTGCTTTTTTATTGTTTAAAACATAAAAGACATTTCTTTTGGCGCTTACTGTGCATACACCTATATATGTTAAAAATATACAAACGTACATTTATAAGTAACGAACTGAATGAATTTTATGTAATTTTCCTGTAAAGAAATGACTGAATTGTTGAACTTTTTATGTTATTCTTGTTTTTTTTTGTAAGTAAACATCCTTTATTTCCGTTTTTAATAAATAAAGAATTTTTAATAAATTAAAAAAATTGATATTATCCCGTATTTTTAGTTTTTAAGCAAATATTTCAATTTGTCCAGTTCTCTTCTTAAAATCAAGCTCATTTGCACTAAATGTCAAGTTAGTGCTCATATTGAATCTGGCAACCCTAGCTCGAACCCAAGACTTCTCTTCCCAATTATGGTGGCACCGCCATTACCCTGATTATTTGAGACCCTAACAAGGACTTATTTATTTTAATACTGATAATTTGTATTCGAAGTGCTCACGAAATAATTCCCTATTTCAAATTTATTTAACATACATAATTAGAAAATAAACTTGCCATAAAAAATTTTCCAAGACTTTTCATAAGCATATTTAAGAATGCATCCGTAAATTTATGAAAAAGACAATAAATTTATTTATATGAATATCTAATGTTTGAGCCTATTGTATGCATCATAATATGATTGACTAAAAATATTCACGATTTGAGCGGATTATTGGAAACGGAAGCTTGTCACCCTTTTCGAGTAATTCAATTTTGACTGCGAATAAAGACCATATGACAATTTTTAAAAAAACCAAACAAATAATTGAATGAAAGGCATAGTGAGATATGATATTAAGAACGGGGTGAATCTATTAAAGCGTATACATGTTTTTAATAAAAGCAACTTTATTGAAGTTCAAAAGTGGAATGAAAATATAAAAGGAAAAGTAAAATATAAACAGCAAAAGACAGAATGATATTTGACAGTTCATAAGAAATACAAAATGCAGGGTTTGTAGTTTCTATTCTTCGCTGCTGCAACAGAATCTTTAAAAAAAATATTTTTTTCAAAATTTTAGGGCTATTGGAAAAAAATCACTCATTTGCAATAAAGTCTGTAACGCATTTTAATTCCCAATGTAGGTGAAGGGCATATATATATAGCAGCAAAACACGTCTTAAGATGTTTAAAATATAAATATTTTTCTCTCTACTATACGAAAGAAGAAAATGATTTAAGTCATAAAGTGGATACGTATTATTTTCGGCATGTGGTCCGATTTCTTGGGAATCTAAAAAGCAGAAAACTGTTGCTCTGAGTTCGACGGAAGCATTGTAATTTGTCAAGCTGTAAAATAAATTATTTTTTTCCGTAGTCTTCTCAATGAACTGGGTTTCAAAAATATGCTGAAAAACCAAATACATTCTGCTGTGACACTCAAGATGCACAATTTTTAACAAAAATAAATCTTTTGTAAATTTGTTATATTTCAACAATTAAAAGTATTATTGTTGAGTTCAACAAAAAAAAAAAATTAAAAAACAACACTCACTTATTGAAGAAGTTTGGTGAATTGTTAATAGTGCAATGTATAGTTAATTTAATTTATTAGTTGTTTAAGAAAATTTATCTAAATAATCCATTTTCATTGAAATCTCTAATATTTAATAATCATTAATGTTGTATAAGTATTACATACGATATTTGAAGTTGGTAGCGAAAAATTTTTTGTGAAACTCAGGTTTTTTGAATAACCGAACACCTCCATCTTTAAAAAAAAAACTGGTAAGAAACGGTTTTGATAACTGCAGCTTTGTTCTCCTTTTAATTTTAGGAACTTTAAACTTATTATCTTCCTCATTGTTACAGTCGTTAATGCCGCAATTTATAGTTACGCCTAATTTTTTTCTTTATCTTTAAAGCTCTTATTCTATTTTAGATTTTTGATATTGCCCATTTTTGTTGTAAAATTAATTGATGCTAATTTCAGGGACTTTTTAAATAATTTCGCAACTTTTCAGATAAATTAATGTTTTCCCGATCTTATTTTTGCGAGATATATTTTTTTGCAGTTCGAGCTCCTCTTAAGATTGGGCTTCTACTGAATTATTTTAGTTCATTTTTGTTATTTTAATTCAAGGCCTACTAATGAGGTCTATGTAACAGCACTGGTTAAGATGATTTTCGAACTGTATATATACAAATTTACAAAAATTTCTCGCCAACTTTTTATAAGGGGTTCGACAATTGCATTCCCTGCTTTGTTTTAATCAATTCGACCCGCAAAGACCTTACAATAATCCATTTTTCTATATTTTTTTTTAATTTCTACAGGTTTTGGAGCCCATTTCGAAATTTCAGAGAAACACACTCTTATTTACAGCTAATGTAATTTTTCAGACTTAAATCCTTATTGTGGTTACAACGTTTTTAATAAATAATGAAAATGCTTTAGCCATTGTTTTACTCTTGATTTTTTAGCTTATATTAATATCGACAGCTAAAGAAGTACTTAGAAAAATTTTGAAAGAAAAAAGCTTTTGGCTTTAAAGTTTTTTCAAAAAGGAAGTTTGATAATTCTTATTTGTTTTCATTTATTAGCATTGTTTTTAACAGTTTAGGTGCATTTTATTGTATATAAGATATAATTAAAATTTTTATTGATTTATAGAATTTTGTTTTCATTTTATATAGACGTATGTATAATATAATGAAAATTTTTATTGCAATATTAACCTTTTTATAAATTGGTTTTCTTATATGTATGTAAATTATGTATGTAAATTGTTTATAATTTTTAAACGGAAATTTTCGTTTAATAAAAACTAAAAATAAAAATAAGATTCTGTTGTAAGCAAAAACAGAATTAAATATTTGAACGCCTAATAGTAACAAAGAAAATTTTATTGAATTAAACATAATAAATGTTCCCGGTGTTGCTGCTTAAAACCTTTAAGACAACACATTTTTATAAGTTTATTAAAATCTTAAATTCAAATCAACAAAAATCGTGGGTTTAAACATTTTGCTTTAAGAAATGTAAATGGAAACATATTTGTTTTCTATTTCTATTGAACAGAAATGCTGTTAACAAAAAGAAAAAGGAAACACTATCAGTAACCATATTTATCTTGTAAAGAAGACATTACATCACTAGCCAAAGAACTTAAACGGCCAGCCACTTTATGAACACCCTGTCGTACACTCTCTTTAACATCATCTAAATCAGGTGTTTGAAAATTAACGCCGGTAGTATAGCCTAGAAAAATTCGTTTTTGAGCCAGAATTGTTATACGTAAATAATAAACGCAAATTACCTTTTGGTCCTTGTCGTTGACTTGTGCCATCACTAAAATAATCCGAAGACGATATGGCTCTTGATCCTTGGAATCGAGACAAGTTAGCGCTCATATCTGGTTGCGATTGGTTATCGCTAAAGTATTGATCCGAACCAAATCCCTTAGCACTGCCAAATTTCTTTTGAGCCGCATTATCGTCATAACTATTTGAGTTTTTATTTTGTGATGCATTTGTTTTGCGTGCATAACTGTCGTAACTTGTGGAGGATGGCAGCGTTGTTTTTGAGCTTATACCATCACCACTTGCACCGTCGGTGTTGCCGAACATTGATGTTATATTAGAGTGTTTTAAACCAATCGGTTCAATGGTCTCAAAGCCCATCATTTCCAATTCACGCTTATCGAGTTTTGAACTGCCAGAGAAAGAACCATTACCGCCGCTATTGCTGTTACCGCTGTACATGCTGCTTGAGTAGTCATTGAAGAAACTGTCATTGTCAAAAGTAGATAACTTGTTCAAAGTTGATGAAGAGCTATTAGAGCTTTTGGATGCCGGAGCTTGTTGTATTGTCTCCATGTCACTTAAAACTGAATGCGAAATATCGGCGCTGGAAGTTTAAGTTTAATGAAATAGATAAAATACATTTTTTATGAGATTTTTACATTAAAATAAAAGACTTTCTTTCGAAAAGAAAATCTTATTATTCGAAAGAAAATTTTATTAACAAAATTTCAACAAAAACACTTTCAAAATCTTTTCCAATAGAAAGATTAAAACCGTTTTAAGAACTTTTACACAAATCAGTCAAATATTATTTCTTATACTGTAAAAAAATTTTAACTACAAAAAATTAATGCCTATTACAAAATATTTGTCGCAAAAGACGAACTTTCGGTTTTATAAATACGCCTGACAACTTGCAGTTTTGTTACCCTACCAATACTTTTTTTATGAAAATATATTATTTTAATTTCTGCTGACAAAATGTAAGGTGCAGATGTACAACAAAACTCGAGGTTCCATCAATTGATCATCCCAACGTTTTAGAGATATTAGGCTAAGTGAATGAAATAAAATTATCTGGAAATTTATCTGGAAATAAAATAGTTCGTAGTTGAACTCGCACCGTCCCAGTAGTTCGAATATCATGAGCACACGTGAATACGTCGTCGATGTATATAGGCTTGCGCAAACTATCAATCGTAATAGGGTAATTATCCTAATAATTATCTGCTAACTGTAACAGCATACATATTGCCAGTTAGGGAGCACAATTTATATCGAAGGTTAGTCTGTAACGTTGATACCTCGTTGCAATCGAAAACATATTGAAATAGTCCCTAACATAAAAACAAAAATACTAAATGTAACTGCAATTTTGGATCCGCATAAAGGCAATCGTTCAAGTTATTCTCATTACAGATCGTATTTGATGCATTAAATACGACACGTAAATTTGTAATGTTGCGGTCAGATCTAATCACGCGGTGATGAGGAAGATAGCACAAAAAGATATTGATAATATTATCCGACACACGCCTCATATGATCTAAGCCCCGATACTCATCAATGGCATTATCATATAATGTTTTAATCTCAGGTCTCAGCACAAGAGAAAGATCCTTCGTCATAGTATTGTACTTAAAACGTACAGTCACTTCATAACGAAATTGCGTCGTGTCGAATAATATGAATCATTCAGTCTCTATTCAGCCAAGGTCTCTGCCGTACTTGAATACACCCAAATCGGTGCTACCAGAACAGACACCGTAATGATCTGTTTGAATAGTCTTCTCGGCCAATGGGGCTCCTAACATATCACATCGAATCTTAGCCAAACTCATATGCAGATATAAATCTGCTCCCAGCAGTATATTAACCGGTCTTGATTGATAGAAACTAGAGAGCTGCACAAGCATACGAAAAATGTCTTACAAGCAATTTCGTTAAATTTCAAATAGTGTGTGCTTATTACTCTCTCATTTCATAACATATACTTCCAAAGATATGTGTTTTGCTTAACAGTAAAAACATTGAAGAATAGAACAAAACCGAAGTAGAACAATGTTGGAACAAAATAAAGCCGAACATAACAAAGGTTCTATAGAACATTAAAACTGAAGTAGAACATTCAAAACATGCTTGAATGTTTTGATAGTAGACCTAGACCAAAACAAACTCACACATTAAGAAACATTTGCGTTCTGTTGTAAATAAGAAAACGCTTTAAAGATGTTTTAGTTACAATGAAATAATATACATATGTACATACATACATATCTATGTACATACTTACATACATATGTATGTAAATTGTATGAGAACTACATATAACTTCTGTTAGTTTTTTTTATTATTTTTTCTTGAATGTGTTGTGAACGAAAAGAAAAACATGCGCGCACACAAGTTTTTTAACACGCATCATCTACATACTTGTGTGTATGTGTGTGTATGGTTTAATGTGTTGTTTTACCATCTCAGTAATTCTTTCAGTAGCCTGAGTAGGAAATGTTCTATTGTACTTGGTGTTTCTGCTATGATTTACCGTATTTTTACTTCATTGTGGGTATTCGTTTGGATATTCTAGTTGTTCTGAAAACACAAGCACTAACAAGCACTGTAGAGAATAACTTTTCAAATGCTGTTTGGTTTGTTTTGGTCATATTCATGTTTTGTTATTTTTGTGTTGTTATTTAGCGCTACACTGAAATACTGTGTTTGGAAGTGGTGTACAATAGAACACAGAACTTTTAGAATATTTTGTGCAGCTCTCTAATAGAAACGAGAATCAGCCAATTATAAATCCGAAATATTTGGCAATAACAGGATCATGGTCTAGAGTAGTAATTTTCATTGCACAAACTTTCTAGTTTTAGAGGAAACCATTTGGTTAATGCCAGAAACGTTAAAATTCGTCAAATGGGTGGCTTCAAAAAATTTTTTAAATGCTCAGAGACAATTGAAGACCCCGAAGCCAGGTCAATAACAATCCGTGCTATACTCAGCAGCACCTTGCTGATCTGAGCAGCTTGGTAAACTTGGCGATTTGAACGACATAAAAGGTAAAGATGGATCTATATTCACTATATTTATCGTCACATCACCTGAAACTGAGGCAGGAACAAGGCCGGGGTCACTCATCCACCCTGTAAATAATTTTATATTCGCAATAGAAAAATCAATGTCGTAAATTTCTTTTTTTTTCAAAACCTTCGGTGCCACAATGTTTTATATTCGTAATTACAAGTTACATTTTCTGAGAAATTATAATTACTACAAAATATTTGTTCAAATTTTCATATTTTTCGAATATATCTTCTTTATAGAAGCGTTGGTACAAAGTTTAGAAAATCTCTTTCAACAAATATAAAAGTTCATTATGTACTTTTTCTGCATTAAATTCGATGCACCAAAAATGTTTTATAGAAAAAAAAACTATTTAATATTTCTATGAATAGACTATGCATACTTGTGCTCTTTCCTTGAGCCTTAATTTCCCAAAAACTTATTTATTGGAACAAATGTCATGTGAAAAATTTTGTGAAAAAACTTGTCGCAAAATTACTTTACAAAATTACTTTTAGTTGTTGCTATTAACATTTTTTGGACATTAATGGTTTTTCAAAATTTGTTGTAGTTAAATCAAATTGTCCAACAAATTTTCCTGGTAGCAATTTGTTTTACGAAATCAGAAAATTTAGTATTTGAAATATTTTGACAACTGAATAGACCGTATCAAAAAATAGTCCTAAAATATTTGCTTTACAAAAAATATTATTGGTTCCGATTTTTTTAATTTTTGTATAGTATTTTTGGTCCAACTTACTTTCCTTTTAAATTAAAGCCCATACCCAAACGTTCCATTTGTTTGGCCTTCATGGGATCAATGGACTTTAATTTGTTTTCTTGCTGCAATTGCTTTAATGATAAATCCTGATAGGCCAAACGCATGCTAGCAACAGTTTCAAGCTCCTCTTCGGCAGTAAGAGGTTTGTCAGGCACAATCGGAGCATCTTTCAAGTGATTAGCCATATTGGCACGTTGTTCAATTTCAGCAAAATTTGTTTTCACTTTTGTAGCACCTAAGCCGCCAGTTTTGCGGGCACCTAACTGGTGAAAGAATATTTATTTTAAAGGGAATATTTTTATTCAAAGTAAAATAAAAGCAAAACAATATTTACCACTGATTTTTTAGGCTGTATTTTCCGAACACCTATTGAGGAAGTCATGGTTTGTTGCGGCACTACCGAATTTAATAAATCTACACTAGGAGCACCGGTCAAAGTATCAGCGGTGGGTTTGTCTTTTGGTTTAATTGATAAATCTATCTAGAAGTTGAAAGAATATATTAAATTAAAACAAATTATAAAATGAAAATTTATAACGTATTCCGATACATTCATAGAAAACTCCATATGCATTCATAATATTTTATTATGTATTAAAAAATTTCAAATTATCAAAATAACAGATTAATTTCAAATCAAGTAGTTGCAAAGCTGGTGCGATTAAATGTTTTAAAATGATTCTTACCTTCTGCGTGTTATTGCTTTCGCTGTTATTATTTTCGAAAAATGTTTCTCTATTATTATCATTATGGCATTGGGCAAAGAAATCTTCGTCTTCTTTGGCATTATCATTATTTTCCATTTTTTCTGGGTGATTGTCCAAATGCAGCTGTTGTATTCAATTGTTTGAGTAAGAATTTTTAATGAAATTAATATATTAATGAAGATGTTTATGTGAAATATTTTTAGTAAAATTTTCAATACAAACAGAGACACAAATAATTAGCAAATAAAAATAAATAATTGTTAAGAAACTAACTTTTAACATAAAATCATTTCAAAACAGCAAACAAAATTCAAACCTACAGCCAAAACACAAACCAATGGAAATCCTTTTAAATGCTCAATGCGTTAGCAGGATAGTTTGGATTCTTGAGAACGGGTAGGAGGATAAAATTTTAACAAGCAAGACTATATGTTTATGAAATACTGTGTTTTCCCTACAGTAAAGAACAAAAAACTGATTCCTTGCGACATTTTAAATCATGAACTAAAATTGACGCAACACTTCATTGATCTATTAATATTGCATTATTATTATTATATTTTTATTATTCTATTCTTTATCTAATATTCCCATTTACAGATAGCACATATTAGTTCTTCCAGAACCATTAATGCCGCTTCAATGCAGAACAAGTACACAGCTAAATTAATTTGATAACTTAATTACATTTATATAAAATAAAGCAATTTGAAAATAATTCACTCTGTGCTAAATTTAGAAGTACATTTTATATAAATTCTGAAACTCAGAAATGATTTGTGTCTTTGAAAAGCAGGGGACTTGACTTATTCTGCAATTCGAAATGAAATAATATGTTTGCGAATTTCAATATTTTTCTATTCGAATCGAATTATAGAGTAATTCCCGCATTAAAAATTCCAACAACTTTTCATAACCTAGGTTAGTAAGAAAATTTTCAATTTGTTCAAGGTTTACCTTTGTACCATGAACTTTCATGGCCTGTTGAGCAATACCAGACAATTTATCGCGATACAATTGAGCAGCACGTGAATTATATTTTTGTTGGGCATCAGTTGTGGTGCAATTGTGTTGACGGAAAAATTGAGCGGCATTAGCATTGCCACCCAGTTGCATCTGACGTAGTTGTAACCAGGTCCAGTTTGTATCCAAATTAGTGGAGCGCACGAAAGTCAAATGGACACCCAGACTACGGTGTACAGCAGAACAATCAATGCATATGAAAACTCCATAGGTGACCGAAGACCATGTGGGAGCTTTGGCACCACAATCGAAACAGGTCTAAACAAAAAAATATCATGGTTAGTTTTATTATAACAGAAATAAAATGAAATTTTAAGTTTCATTTAGCAAATTTTTTAATTCAGGGTCATTTACTCAAGTTAATGCCCTCATTCGCTTTACATATAAAGGACGTCATCACTTTTTAGTGTTTTTATTATAAACCCCTTTATCATTTGAGTACCTCTACCAACAAAGCTGTAACTTAGTTATAGATTCTTTTACACTTGGGTAATTTTATAGATATTTGCATTTTTACCTTATTAGCTGATTGGGAGCGTAAACGTGCGAAAACTGCTTCGATTTCTTGTTTTGTAGGACCTGCTGTTGAATTTGCCATATTTCAATAATATTTCACCACTGTTTGAAGCAATGCTTTTAATGTATGAAAGGGGCTTAATTGGTTTTCCTTTTTTAGGTTGGATTTTTCGTTGATTATGTTTAATTAAAATTGATTTTTTTATTGCACGTAAGTGTTGTGTCGTTGTTTTAGAAAAAATTCTATTTTAAACTTATTACAGAAGAGTTTTTATATGGAATAATTGAAAAATTCTTATTGGTTTCTAATTAAATTTTTTAATATCATTTCTTTCTTTTCTCTTGTTTGTTAAGAAAATTTTGACGTGTGTTTTATACTCATTTGTTTTTTCCAAAATTCCACGTTAACAACCACAGAGTACTCAACCAGAGTACTCAACTTTGACGTATAAAAAGGGTTGGAATCATATTTTGCATATTTTGTATAACGTGCATAAAGTTTGTGTGAAGAGATATCTATATAAAAACAACTAGATTAGCTCTCCCTTTCACACAAACTTTATGCATGTTTACAAAGTTGTCGAGTCTAGTTCTAGTTTATGTTAACAACTGGAATACAAATGTCAATACTGGCAGTGTTGACAGACTTGCCGACTTATCCCCAATTTCGACTTTAGAAATTTGATATATGAACTAGAGAATTTCTTGAGATTTTTTGGGATTTTTTATATATAAAGTTTTAGTTAAATTATTAGACAATTCTATCTTTATTCTTTACTTGTTCTTCTCTTCGTCATGTACATGAAGACATTTACATGTATACAAATGTTTTTCAATACGGTAAAACACTAATTATTGAGAAAAAATAATTGATACAGTGCTGTCAGATTAGGGTACTTATTCAAACAGATTTTTTTAGGGTACTTACTCAGATTTCGAAGGCGAATGAAAACGTAAGCATTTCTATACAAATTCACGACACTTTAAGATATTTCTCTATCATCATGGGTATAACACAAAAATTTACAAGAACAATAAAAAATAAAAATTGTAAACAACCAATTGTATAAGATTAATTGAATAAAAAGGGGGAAAACATATCCTTCTGGTGTAAAAAGATCAAATAAGTTGTTTTCATTGTGACTTATATAAACATATAAATGCATGCATACTTATGTACATATATGGAGGAAAAGAGCAATTGTAGAGGACGCGTTTCATTTAGTACGACAATAAGGGCATAGATAGATCCGTCAGATTAATTATATTCACCAGTATTTCATTAATGAAATAAAAGACTTTTAAAGTTGTTTTTATTTTATGAAATGCATTTCTAGGAAGAAATATTTCATAACGATGTAAACAAAACGCTTAAGCTTTTTTCGAATTCGATTGTCAGGCTCAAACTTTTCGACTCTAAAAAACTATGTACGCCAGAAATGATTTAGACCAGTATATAACTTCCATATTATATGCATCGCTTTTCAATTTGTGAATACAAAGTGTTTCTGTATTTCAATACGAAAACGGAAAAAATTTATGCGGTTTTTATTAGAATATATCCTGTATCAAATGTCAAATGAAAACAAATTTTCAAAAAAAAAAAAAAGGATAAACCAAACAGAAAACAATCAAAGTGTTAATATAGCTAAAAAGTAACAAGATAAAATTGCAAATAAAACTAAATATTTTACAGCTATAGTTTTTTATTTCCTTTTTGGCTGATTCGAGCTCATAGTATACAAAATTTTGAACATATTTTCTGAAAATTTGTTGTCCTTACACCACTTTAAAATATGAATTATTTTGACAGAATTTGTGCAAAACTGTTCACTGAATATTGTTACAGAAACTCTTTCTCACATCCTTCCAATATTTGTTGCAAAATAATTTAAATGACAGATAGTTCTCACCACAGAATATACAGTTCTCACATATTAAAGATGTAGAAACACTTGTCTGAGAAATATCATCTCTTGTTTCATTTTACATCGTTCGTTTTTTAAATACTTGCTTCATGTGAAAAATCATGCGATGCCAGAAATAGTACATAAACGAGGTACTAGATTTCGATTTTTTTCGCTAATGATTAACAAACAACTTAACATTTATGTATGTACATATATATGTTTGCATAGTACAAATGAATATAAAGTACAAATGTAATGTAATGTAATGGGGGTTTGGCCCAGGATGGCCCTTTGCACTGCGGCCATTGTTGATCTATTGTGCTTCCCCTGTCCCTAGCAGTCCAATACGTTCGCAAATAGGATCAGCTACTTCAGTGGGAGCACTAGCAGATCCTCTTCACTCAGCGTATATGCATGTAGAGTCCTGTGTCTTCTGTGGCCCAATGCCCACAATTTGCTATCAAGTGTTCCATCGACTCCTTATCTTCACCGCAAAATCTGCAGATGTCCGTGTCAGATAAGCCCATTCTGTATAGGTGGGCTTTGCAGGTGTAATGGCCTGTGAGCGCCCCTACCAGTGTCAAACGTAGGAATTTCTTGGAGTGACATAATTCATTGATGTCATTCCAATGTTGTGCAATCCTGGACGATGTCCATTTCGAAATCTCCCCTTTAAGGAGACTTTTGTTGAACCCAAAAGAAAGGGTGGGTCCAATGAAGTTCCTTTCAGCCCCTCTTCTCGCACAGATGTCCGCCATCTCATTCCCGGCATGCCCCTGATGCCCTGGTACTTATATCAGAGTAATCTGATTATGAGTCGCCATCTCATTGAGCCTGTTGTGGCATTCCAGTAATAACCTGGACATGTACGTACAGCCTCTCAGGGCCTTAAGAACCGATTGGCTGTCCGAGAATATCTTAACCCCTATTCCCCTGTGTCCTCTCGGATAGGATACCCACAGTTTCCAGTATCGCGTAAAGTTCCGCCTGGAAAATTGTCGTATCCCTGCTCAATGTGCTCTAGGCACCACTATTCTCGCCCCAACTCCTTGGAGCGTTTTTGAGCCGTTCGGGTACCACATTTGCGATCCATCTCTTAGCCATCCTGGGTTTGCGCACCATTCTTCCCTTGTGGGGAAGAGGACCCTGTATTTCCTGTCGAAACAGTATAGCGTGTCCATATGGTAGCCTGCCTGAGACATATCAAGTATGCCCCCGATTCCCCTAGGGATAGACAAATGATCATTAAGGTTGCCCGCCCTAAGGTTCTCTTTCCCGTAGATAGAGATTGCCCTTATAGCTGCCTCCTCCTGTATAGCCAAATTGAGCGGTGCAAGGTTCAGAAGAGCTTCCATACCCAACGTTGGAGTTGATTTCATGGCCCCTGTGATGCATAGGCATGCAAGTCTTTGTAACCTGCACAGTCTCGATATACCTAGTTGTCCGTTGCTCAGTCTTCCTCCACCATACCAGAGCCCCGTACAGTATGATTGGTCTCACCATCTGGATATATATCCAGAAGGTCATTTTGGGGCTCAGACCCAAGTAGTTGCCTCGCTGTCCAAAGGCTCCTCGTGGCCTTTCCCAGTACTGACTCGAGGTGCGGCTCGCAGCTGAGTTTCATATACAAGACGAGACCCAGATATTTTACCCTCTCCCTGAGAATTATCTCGATGCCACCCATCCAGAGACTGGGTAAATTAATCACCCTTTTCCTGGTAAATGGTACAATGATCGTCTTCGCTGGGTTAAATATTTTTTTTTTTTTTTTGCATGCGTGAATAATTATGAACACTAATATTTTGAAAAATTTAAAATGATTCGTTTCTTTTTATATTGTGTGGAGATATTTGGAACTAAGCTAACGTTTCGGGAAGTTTTGAAGATCAAAATTTCGAAATTGATGACAAAACTTGAAAAGAGTATTGGAACCCTTAATACAAGTAACAATGCCAATAAAACCATGTTTTTTTGGAACGTTAATGCTGCCACACTCTGAATATATACATACATACGTGACTGCTTAAAAATAATTTTGAACCATGTTATGTGTTAATTGTGATCAGTTGCTTTTAAGCATACCAAGCAATCATTCGGGATTGATCTTTAATTTAAAATGTTCAGAAATCGAACTATCTAAGATGTTCAGTGCTTCACAATAGTTTGAACACACTTATGGAAATACATAAGAGTACCCACAACAGAGGAGAAATCGCAAAAAGTGTCGAAAAATAGCACAGTATGACTGATTGAAAATATCTTAAACAATAAAAAGTGGTCGCCTACCGGGCAACCATTTGTTTAAATAAAATATTAATCATGAAATATACATACTGCATATACATACATACATATGTAACAACAACATGCCAATATTTGGGTAAATTTCATTACTTTCTTTTGGGCTCAGAGCATTTATATATTGGGTGTTTTTTATTGAGGTATAGAACTTTAAGTTGGCATCACTTTTTTAACTGGCGGCCATTTTGTCAGCTGTCAAGTGATTAATATTTAGTTTGGTTTGCCATTTCATCATAAACAGGTTGACAAAAGAACAACGCTTGCAAATCGTGCAAATTTATTTCGAAAATAATGGTTCAGTTCGCGAAGTTTACCGCAAGCTCCGTCCATTTTATGGTCGACATAATCGTCCATCAGAGCAATTAATTCGGTTAACCATGGATCGTTTTCGCACTACGTTTACTCTATGTGATAATACGCATCCGCAGAGACGTCGAACAGTGCGCACCGAAGAAACAATTGCCGCTGTAGAGCAAAGTGTTGAAGAGGACCCGAATGAATCGATTCGCCACCGTGCACAGCAATTGGAGCTTTGTCCATCAACTTTATGGAAGATTTTGCATGGCATGAATGTGGATGAGTTGTGGTTCCAACAAGACGGCGCTACATGCCACACAGCGCACGTCACAATCGATTTATTGAAGGAAACATTCGATGAGCGCATAATTTCGCGGAATGGACCTGTCAATTGGCCACCAAGATCGTGTGATTTGACACCATTGGATTATTTTCTTTGGGGATATGTGAAGTCGCTCGTCTACGCCAACAAACCAGAAACGTTAGGGGACTTGGAAGCCAACATTCGTGGCGTTATTGCCAACATACGGCCCCATATGCTCGAAAAAGTGGTTGAAAATTGGACCTGTAGAATTGGCTTTATTCGAGCCAGCCGCGGCGGCCACATGCCCGAAATCATATTTAAACGTTAATGGCATAAAATTATCCTTCCAATAAAGCCAAATTGATGGACATTAAAAAGATTTTCTTGTGTTTTATTTCAATTCGAAGTTCTATACCTCTAAAAAAAACACCCGTTATAACATATATATTTTCGTAATAGACAGAGGCTGCTCGACTTTCACATCCTACATGGGTATTCAATACAGTTGTATATGAATTTATATGAGAGAGTTGCATGAATCATACAAAAACGCAAATTTATGCAATCAGTATTTAAATAAATAGTGTATACTGACTCAATTATATCCAATTCAGCCAAATGCTGTCTAAGGTGTATTCAAACCAGCAAAGGGGAAATCTCCTACACCAGACTACGTGAATCAACATCAACAGCAGCCGTGCTTATTATACTTAAAATTTGTTCCTCAAGAGGATTTAAATCATGAGGAATGTCGGTTCGGATTCCACCTACCGTCTTGTCTCGCGTTTACTTGCTTTTTTACACCAGCCTTTAAATCTGTCCAACACTAGAAACATAAGCACTTAATAGTGACAGTTTAACAAGAACAATATTATCCAAAAAACTACAATTTACAGCTAAACGGATACCTTTTTCCACTGGTCTACAGACTTGGCGTTGTCACCAAGGGAATTTAATAAAACCTTCAGCGATATTTTGCTTAAAGTATAATAATAAAATCATTTAACAATTAAATATTCATTTAACCAATTTTCCGTGTTATTTTCCGTTTTATGTTGAATATTATCTTTAACAGACGCTTTCTCATAGGATTTTTTTTGTGAGTAAAATTGACAGTTCAAAGCGGGAACTTTTCTCGCAAAGCTTTTACAGACAAACTTTTTCTGTAATTTTGTGAGTAATTTCCTTACGTCACAGCTATAACTCGCCAAAAAAAGTTATAGCTACAGTTTAGTGAGAAAAACAGCTGTTTGTTTCAACCAATGAAAATTTTGTTTCGTTCTACATGTTTCAATCGAAAATTTTCTCGTGGCGGGTGTTACAGAATATGGCTACTGGTCCTGTTATTACTGCTTTTACCTTTTAAACTCTTTTATATATATTTTGAGAAATACAACAACAATGCGTGGTAAGGATTCTTTTAGAGTTATGTGAATCATTACAGAACTGGTAAAAAATTAAGAAATTTACGTTAATAGTTTACAAATTAAAACTAAGCAAAGCAAAACAAAAATTTGTTTACCCTACTCGTAATAATATTAAAAACCAGCAACAAATCATAGTTAATACAGTTATTAATAGTTATTATACCATGTAATTGTTATAATTAATGTACATTATTTTGAAAACATTACCATTTTAATTTCATACACTTACAATATTATTCTACAAATATTTGCAATTGACATTGTACAATAAAATTTTTATTAGTATTTCTCTTCATTTATATTGTGCGAAAAAGAATAGTTTTTAATGTATTAGTAACATTTAACAATAATTATTTCTTTATTTATGTCACTACACGTCTTTAAATTTATTTTAAATTGTTCGAAGTTTTTATATGTACTTATATCATACATAGTAAGAAAAGTTCCGCGAAGCAAAACGACAATAATAATAATAATGGTAATAAAACATTAAATAATATTGTGCATTTGTATAATTAAGCGTGTACGTCGTTATAAGGAAATAGGAAGATTAAAACAAATATCAAGATTATTTGTTGATTCTTAGTGAGAACAAAAAAGAATAAAATTGTAAATAATATACCACACAAAAGGCAAAATATAACAAAACTTAGCACTTAGAAAAGAACGACTTCACAAGTACCATTTACTTGACAAATTTTGTCACATCGGTGATTACTGCATTTTCAGTAACAAGAACTAAATCACAGGTTCGCAAATATTGTTCATATCTAATTTACACATTGAATGAAAGGCATTCATTTTGCATAGACGAATTCAGACATTTAGCTTTTTTAATTTTTAATATGGAGACCAGCTATATCGTCTTGATTATAAGTATGTATTTTCCAGTAATTTTGAGTCACCAATATATTTTTCTTTTTGCTTACAAAAATGATTTATGTACTTTTTGAATATTATTCAATATTATTAATAGCATGTTTCCACGACAACTTGAATCTCCTGTTTCGCTTTCTGAAGCAAGTTTATGAATCATGCTGGTTACACGACTCATCTACCTGTTTCGATTTTATAATTTTTTTTCTTTCCATTGTTTTTTAACTTTTATAAAATTTAAATAAATTAACTTTTCACTGAATTCAAATTTATTATTATGCCTAGGAAACACACACAAAAAACAATTATATTTTTTAACTTTTCACTTTTAATTTTGCTTTGTTTACAAAAATATTTAATTTTGACAACTAGTGCAGATAAACTTACGATAAAAATTAGAGAAGAGAGGATTTTTTCTTGATTCGCAAGTAGATTCAATATGAATTTACCTGCTTCGTTCTCAAAATTTTGTATGGCGAAGCAAGTTGATTCGATCATGATTGGGGTGTGAAGCAAGAATAGAGAGCGAATCAGGTGCCGTGGAAACATGCTATAAGTTTCTTAAAATTAGCATGAATCCACTTTTATTTGAAATAGAAACAAATGCTGATGTCATGAAATCCAATGTTATCGGTTTTTTGCTCGAACTAAAGTTAGTGTTGGTTTTACGTGTAACGGAACTCAATGTTATCGGTTTTAATATTGAAGATAAAAGAAGCAGCTGATAGAATTGATTTGCGGGCTTTTGTTTTTATTTTTTCTAGTTGGATATCTTGTAGAAATATACGTAAATTTATGCTTATTTAAAAAAAGTATTTCCTGGCATTTCCCGGAATTCGGGTCAACCACAGAAATTACAAAATAGAGCAATGCAAACCATACTGAAGTTCAAGAGATACACATCTATTAATATCATGCTAGAAACATTAAAATGGCTCAACATGGAACAAAGGCTCAAACTAAACACCCTGAACTTTATTCAAAAAATTAAAAACGGTGAAGCCCCAGAATATCGAACGGAACAAATAACTTATGTGAGAGACGCTCAGCCGTACCAGCTAAGAAACGTGGACCATTTTATAATTGAAAGAGCATCAACAGCTGCAATGCAACGGTTACTATTCTATACATATACATATATGTATAGATATATATATATATATATATATATATATATATATATATATATATATATATATATATATATATATATATATATATATACATCTATTTCTGCGATGCGGTCTTTATTTTATAAGGGACTTAAATTATATAACCGAATTCCAAATTGTTTAAAAAATGAAAGAAATAATTGTGTCTTTAGAAAAGAATGTGTTAAGTTTGTTAAAAACAATGTTTTAGCATGGAATTTGAAAATTTTAATTAAATGTAATTTATAAAGTATACCTTATACTAATAATAATAATAATAATTATTATATATATATATATATATATATATATATATATATATATATATATATATATATATATATATATATATATATATATAATATATATATATATATATATATATATATATATATATATATATATATATATATATATATATATATATATATATATATAATATATATATATATATATATATATATATATATATATATATATATATATATATATGTACATTGTTCCATGGTTATTTATTGGTCATGTGTTAAAACTATCTACAATGTGGTACTTATATATCTTCATATTAAAGTCAAAATTTTAACAACTTGGTATGGCGCTAATAATTCAAGTCTCATTATTTAAAGCCGATTTCGATTTATTGCCCCTCGACACAGCGGCTATACTTTTGGCATCCTGCATTAAAACCAAACGTACAAATGCCAAATTCAGCAGCAAAACCTGACTCAAGAACTCACGATAATAAGGCGGTGCCTTTGAAAACATATTCCTTAACTCCATTGGAAATTGCACGCAGCAGGAAAAGTTCACATTATTGCTATTTTTCTGAAATTCATCGTCAGCAGGATTCTGTGGAGGTAAAAAATCTTGCATTTCGTTTGTATTGTAAAATGTGCGCATCATGTTCAAAACAGTTTGTTCTGAGGATACTCTTTCAGTACCCACTAAATGATTAAAAAGGCGGGCTGATAAAAATCGTCTAACATAAAAGAGATTAGGCAGATGTTTAGGTCTCTTATTTAGTTCATTGTTTGCAACATTTATATGATAGTTTCTAGAGGCTAAAGCATAGCTCATAATGGCAATAACTTGCGCTTTTTGTATATTGATATTTTGTTGTTCCACACTACCGGGATTATTACTTGTTTGTGCCATTCGGGGATTTTCAAAGAGGTAACAGTCAGCATGAGGTATGAGATGATTTACATACAAACATCGTTGTATCAATTCACTTAAATGCAACTTTTTCTCGGAAATTTCATGATGTTCCCAGTGGGTTAAAAGGCACGGTGTATTAGTATCTTGATCCGGAATATCCAGGCGTGCCCAGGTTATACTATTTACTCCAACACGTACTGAAACACTAGATTTTATTGCTTGTCTTTGATCGGTTTCCACAGATGGTGCAACAAATGGTGCCGTAATCACCCGACCTTTTCCCAAATTCAATTCACTTGTTTTTGGTTTTAATAATAGACTTTGAACAAATTTATGGGTAACTTTAGGTCCAAAGCCTTCCACGCGGAATAAATCGTTTACATTTTTTAACAAGCCATTACTCACTCGCCAAGCCAACAGTTTATTCGCTCTGCTCTTAGAAATTTCGTAACTGAAAAATAAATTTATATTTTTAATAAGAAATATTTGTGCATGAGACGCATTACTTACCTTAACAAATCGTTTAGGCTACAATTATTTATAAGTTTTAATATTTTTTCTTCTTTTTCTTTATCATATTTACCCAATATATCATTTATTTTATTTAAACGTTTGTTCTCTACCCGAATGTTATCATCCATGAGACACAATGATGTTGAATGCAAGTTCATATTGCAAAAGAATACATTATAATTCAATTTCTTTGTTGAGTCTAATTTGAAAACGCGGCTGAACATTTTTAATTGATTCTTCTAGCTGCGAATTACGTTTTTCAACCGATAACTAAAATGTGTTTTACTAAAATGTAAACATGTTTCAGCTGTTCGTAACGTTGCCAGAGTTGTATATAACGCAAATCAGATGATGGAATAAAAAAAGTAAAATTATGATGGTCGTCGTCGACGTCACACCAATATATTTGCAATTTTGGGTTAGTTGTCGAGAGCTTTCAAATATTATTGATAGAATATTATTAATACTGGGGTTTAGAAAATGGCAAGTGGCCGTCAATATTACTCAATTATTGCCTATAAAGATGAGTTGAACCGTCATATTTTTCGCTATCGACTGGATGGGACGTCGACGACGACAATAATGATAAGGAGGATTCATATAGCTATTTTGTTAGACGAAGTTCTACAATATCTTTTTATTACCTATTAATAAATCGCATATTAATTAATCGCATATGTTGCTACCAGGTACTATTGTTGAGTGGTTATCTTATCGAAGCTTTCAAATGTGCTGTGACCCCCAGGTACAATGGATTTTTCTTATACAATGAGTGAGCAGTAATTATATAGTGATATAATATAATCAAATGTAATTTATAAGAATTACTGCTTTCAAATCGATTTCTTTACAATATTTTTTATGATTACGTCCCTTGTGATGTCTTGTAGATATATTAGAGGCTTCCAGACCTCGTTTTGAGATGGTTCAAACGAAACATTTGCTCACATACACGAATTGCAAATATATGGAAATTTTGTATAATCATATACAATTCGTATAATAATCTGCCTTCTCTCAACTGGTTCATCTGTATACACAAAAATGACGATTTCTTTTTTGTGGTATTATTTTATGTTGACAATACTTCATTCTACTACTTTTTAGTACAACCACATGATTTTGCTTATTTACAATTCGCTCTCACACTCTTTTGTCTCTCAGCTGTTTGAAAGTCAACGAGACAATTGTTTTTTGTAAAAAAGAATTGTAATAAGTTTGGAGAAATCAGTATTGCAAAGAAATTCATCACATTTGGTTAAATAGGTTTAAAAAGAGCAGTGTTTTGATTATCAACGTGGGTAAAAAGTTAAATAAATACATAAATAAGTATATTTGTACATAAGTACAATATTATTGTGGAAAAGTGAAACTATAAAATACTATGTTATGAGAAGAAAAATTAAAAGTTAAAATGCTAAGATATTAAATATTGAAAAAATTATGTTTTAATAAATGAAATATGCGATATACATACATACATATGTATGTACATACGTACATACAAAGAAAAGCAAATAATAATCATCGGAGAGAAGTCAAAGTTGTATGTAATTTGACTGTGTGTGCATACAATGTGTACGTGTTTTTTTGCTTCAAATTAATACTAAATGCCAATAAAATGGACCAAGTCGTTAATATAGATAAATAATCTACATACATAAGTATGTAAATGAAAGTGAAATGATATTTTTCCAAGTTGAAGTTTAATGCCTTTATGTTACTTTTATTTCTATATCTACTTCTCAAATGAGTTGCAGATCGAAAACGCGAACACTTAAAGCAAGATAAAAAAATTAATAAAGTATTGAAAAAACATCCATTAAAAAGACAACAAAAACACGTTGTAATTATGTTGTATTAAAAAAAGCAAACGTAAAACCTCTTCAGTCGTATTAGGTCATAATGTTTTGCTGCATATCTATTTTCTCTCCTTCTGGAAACCGTAACCCATTCTGATGTTGCTATTCTAAAACGATAAGAAGTCGGGCCTCCCACCAACACAGTTGCATAAATAAAAACACATTTTTGGTGTTTTAATGGCTGTTTACATTTTCAGTCTCTTCCCATTTTCAGTCTCTTCCCATTTTTTGTTCTTTTACGTTTAGTAACTATCGCGTATGCACATACTTACACATACATACATATGCGAGTATTAAATTGTTATTCCAAAATTTCTTTGAATCTGTATATGAATGTGTTTGTTCTCTTAAAGTGTTTTTGATGCATGTGCGTGTTGCATCCTATATACATAAGTATGTATGTATGATTTTTTATGATTATGATTTTTTCTGATTATTACAATTTCGTTCTATTTGAGAATTGCGTGGATTTTCTAAAAATTTTGATAGAATTTTTTCCAAAAATTCGTCCTTCTTCTCGGCTACCAATCTTCGGTGGACGCTTAGCATACATAGTCCTGCAACATACAATATACTTATTTTTTGATAATAAGTAAAATTGCATATCATTTTAACGGTTAAACGAGCTTCAGTCATTGTGGAGCGCAACCATGTTTTTATTCGCCTTAAAGTGCTAAATGACCGCTCAATAGTTGCAGTAATGCACGGCTGTGACAATGAAATTAATAACGCCTTCCTTATATTTGGTTAAAATAATACAGCGTCTTTCAAAATACTCGCCTGCTCTAAATCGGCTAATTCGTCTTTACCCATTTTTTTGTTGCCAAGAATTATACCAAAGCTCAATTTCTCCTTCCCAATCATCCAACTTATAAAAAATGCTCAAACGTTTTTGTGGCATCTTTAAGCTCTTCCAGCTTCAAAGAAAGCATGCTTGACGGGTGCAAACAATGAATTGCAAACGCTTGCCTATTCTCTTCATTAAATTTTCTGTCCAGTGGTGAAATTAAAGAATCTATATAAGGAATGTATATAGATCGCTTCCAGTATTCAGCAGGCGATGAAAATGTGGGATTTGAACGGTGCGTTTGACGAGAGACTGTCCTTGGAACAGACATCTCTATTCCTAAATTGGCTGTGTTTTCTTGAATAGAAAAAAGCAATCCGTCCACAATACCCTGTGCATGTTTTAATAATTTTATATTGTACGCATGTAAAAAAATATTATAGAATTAGGTGGGTGCCACGGCCCTCTAGGCCCATGCCTAGCTACGCCCATGTTAGTGATGCAACGAATACTAGTATTCGTATTCGCCAAATGCAGGCGAATACTTTCGTTCAAAAAATTTTAATTTGCAATAATTTTTGAAAAAAACTTTTTTGGACTTAAAATAATAATATTCTTGTATACAATGTTGGATCTTGGTAAAGATCAAATGACAACAAATAATACAGCAAATTAGGTACATATATACGTACATATATACATACATATCTATGTTTTTATTATAAGCTGATACTTTTGTATTAAAAATAAGGCGAGGGTGGATATTGGCAAAAAATCGGTTTCAAACATACTTTCTCGGTATGATTTCCGAACGAATGGGATGCAATTGATGTTTCATAGAAAAAAAGAATTAAAAATTCGATTGCATGGCTTTTAATATAAATGACTCAATTATGAATATGCTTAGGGAGAGAAATGTTTTTATAATTTATTACTAAAATAACTAAAGCTTCTATACCATCATATAACCTTGATTTGTCAAATATTTGTAGAATATTGTAAAGTATAAAAAAGCATGCAATTCGAAAAAAGAAGAAAAACAATATGTAAATGTGAAATTAAAAAGATTTATGTATGAAAAAAAAAACTTTCTACTCTCCGCTACTTTTATATATTCCTACAAAACACATTATTTCATATTAACTACATACATATAAGTTGCACTAGCAATCAATTTACTACTCCCCAATATGAGTGTTTCGACCACTTTAACATTATCGCGTGTACCGTCACTGGAAGAAAGTCTACCAAAATCTCAGTACAACTACTTTCAAGCCGTTAGCAATACAAATACAAGCTCAAATAATATTAATGCTAATGGCAATATTAACAACAACACCATTATCTCGTCAGCAACATACTATAATTTTCCCAGTGATAATCATAGTGAATATACAATATTAAATTACAAGAATGAACCAGGCTCACTAACATCGGATGAATCCCAGCTGCTTGAAAAAACATCACACACAAATGGAATACTCATGCACAAGAGTAGCAGTTACCATGGCATTACAACGCTAAAAGGCAAGTCCACAATAATCAAACAGGATAGTTTGAATGGTCGTATTAACACTAGTCTCACCGAAAACGGTAGTGAATATGGCAGCCTAATAATGGTGGTAGCTACGAAATCTCCCATTAGCTCCTCACCTTTGGCCAATGAGGCCGATGAGGAACATGACAGCTTTTTGATAGGTTCTTCGGTCGAAACTGGTACCATTTCTAGTAATAGTAATAATCGTCGCTTAAATCGTTCAAATAGTAAAACCCGCTATTCAATATGTTACCGTGCCAATGCATTTATGTCGCGTAATTGGTATCTCAGCTATTTGGTCCCACTCTCCATACTCCTGGCTCTAATTTTTGTAGCCTATTTGACGAGAGACTATGCGAAACAATTGCTATATTGGATTGAGACACAAAATCCTTGGATCATATTCGCAATATTTATGCTCCTGTTTATTATTGTCAGTTTTCCAATTGTCGTGGGGTATTTTGTGCTGATGATAACCGCTGGTTATTTGTTCGGGTGCATCAAGGGCTTCCTAACTGTGATATTGGGTGCAAACATGGGCATAGCTATAGCTCATATAACTCTAAGAAGTTTACGGCATCGTTTACCTATACAAAAGTAAGTATTTTTTATTAAGTTTTTAAATTGGTCTTAAGTTGATGATTTTAGAAACCTTCTAGGGGTTTTCGGCAAGCCAATGCAATGTAAGACTGTTTGTATGGTTCCTATTCATGCCAATAGGAATTAAATTAGACATCATTTGTTTATATAACCAAAAATTAATATATAGCACAGAGAATTAGTATAATGAGTAATCTCTACACATAAAATATACTAATGGAATTCATATGGGAAATTTGCGTAGTATTAATTCAACTAGTTCAAACACATTCACATATTTTTGATTGCCATTTACTAATTATGGCGCTTTGGTTTCTAAATATTATTTTTAATTACCGAGTCAAATAGATATTTTTTATAAATTTATCAATAAAATGTACATACTTTCCTTTTCGATACGAAAACGCTGTTAGTGAATTCTGGCCGTTCTATGCTGCATTACTCATGCCGAAACTAGTGCCATTGTTCTGTTACTTATATGAGAACTTTTCAAATCGAAGAAACTATAATTATTTGGTGATAGATTTTTAAATTTTTACTTGTAGCATCAAAAATAGGAGTTTATTAAGTTTAACCCTATTTTCGAAAATCGAATTTTCATCAAATCTTGACCTTTTGAAATCCGAGGAAGTACTAAGACTAACTTGTAAATTTTTATTTTATTTATATGTTACGTTTAATTTTTAGCAATTATTGCATTATCATGAGTTTGATTGGATAAAATCATAAAAATATTATTAGTGCAAAATTGCCAATTTTGCATTATTATTCTTTTTGAAAAGTTCGTATTGGTTAATGTCCATTATCAAAACTTGCCTTTAAAGTTCGCGATAGTTAAATGTGACTGATGTTGATGTTCGTTGATTTCAGTGTACAGATAAAAAGTTAAAGTTTTAAAAAAAGGAAAACATTTATTCACGTCATTGACGTCTGTGTGACATTCACAATAGATACGCTCAATGTAACACTCTCTGACTTCATTTTTTGAATATTCATTTCACTATTATTGTGTTATGCTACAACAATTTTCATTGAAAAAATAGTTTGCCATTTCCCGCATCAACTTAACTTCTATCTGGCAGAAGGCCCAAATAACAATAATTCAATGAAATTATAAAAAAACATATTCCAATAACTTAATTCCAGTAGACATGACATAAGGCCTAAATACGTCTACCTATTCACTCATGCCGAAACTCAAGAAACTCAAAATTTCTGCTGGCATATTTTTAGTTGACACCTGATTCATGTTCACATGGTTTTCTTTGTCCTTTTGGACAATGTACTTTACATTAACATCAACATGTTTCGTTCTAACAGTAATTATTGTTTAGTACCAAGTCAACTGCGCCGCGATTATGACAGTATACCGAAATCATGCGTGGTGCATTTGGTAATAATTTGGCTCTTAAATACTTCAGCCATATAGCCTCTTGGATCATCTCAGTCATGGCCATGAATTCAGCTTCTGTCGTTGATAGCGCAATTGTTTGCTGTCGCCTTGTACGCTACGATATTGCGCCACCTTGGATTATGAATACGAAGCCAGAAGTCGAATTGAATCAGAGTCGCCAAAGTCTATCAAATCGTCGGACGACTTTTGTATATGTGATTCCTCTAGTGAGAGTGTCTTTCAGGTACCGTAATACACGCTTCAAAGCCACCCAATGAGTTTTCCCGGGATTTTCATTATACCTGCTGAGTAAATTAATAGCAAAGCTAATGTCGGGATGAGTTACTTAAGAACCAAATTGCAAGCTGCCGATTGCCTATCTATACGGAATGTTTCACATTTCGTAGCGCTCCCCATCAGTTTTCGTACACATTTCTTCGCTGATTTTTTGGTTCAAGTCCAAAGGAGTTGACATCGGATTTGCGCTACTCATTCCGAAACGTTCGATGAGCTCGCTAATGTACTGCGATAGATCGATGGTTTGACTTGTTTCGAGTTACTCTAATTCCCAGAAGTGATGTCGTTTCACCGAGATCCTTTATTTTAAAATGCTTGTTCAGTTTGTCATTCAACTGCGTTTCACGCTTTGAATTATTCGACAAAATCAATATGTCGTCGA
Source organism: Germaria angustata (assembly GCA_963681545.1). NCBI lineage: Eukaryota > Metazoa > Arthropoda > Insecta > Diptera > Tachinidae > Germaria > Germaria angustata. The sequence continues at coordinate 80,103,343 of OY813000.1, read as the reverse complement.
CCCATGTGGCAACAATAAGCATTTGTTCATTTGCTATCGAATAGAATATACACTGATCAGCTTTTGAACGCTTAAGGCGGAAGCCCAACAAGGCTCTAGCTAACGCTATGTTGCACAAACGACTGGACTGTTTCAGTCCATAGATTGATTTGAATAGTCTACAATATCAATTTGAACCGTCATCAAACAGTTCGGTTGTTCGGTGTGCAACTTCTCAATCATTACATCTATTTGAGTGACACGTCATGACGTGTAGATCAAACTGTACTGCTATGGCTAGCAAAAATCTGATTCAGCTGTATCGCACCACATGTGAAAAGGTTTGGTTGTAGTCAATGACAGGGACTTGCGTGAAGCCCTTTGCAACAAGCCTGGGTTTGTATCTCACGATTCCTCCATCAGAATTGCGTTTTGTTTTGAACACCCATTTGTATTTAACAGGCTTTTTTCCTTTTGGCAACTCAGCAAGCGACCAAGTTCTATTTTTTGCAAGCGAATCCATTTCTTCACGCATTTTCCAACACTCGCTTGCGTTTCTCGACAAAGCTTGCTTGACTTTTGTTGTATTTTGCTCTCAGAGAAAGTAACACAAGCATAATTCGGTTTTGGCTTGTTGGCGATTCGACTCGATGGAGCACGCCCGACTGTTTTACTCTCAAGAGTAGCTCTTTCATCACGCGATATTGGTTCATTCTTCGGATGAAATTGACTTGCATTACCTTCGCTCTCAATTGAGTCGTCCAACTCAACGACTTCTATTTGTTGCCCGCCAAGCTGTACAGATGCATCGTCTGGTTGCCCACCAGGCAACATAGAAGCTTTGACTGCGCCAACACTAGTCTCAGCTATTGATGAATCATTCGATTCGTTGGCTTCATCCTCCCTTGTTTCGAAATCGCTGCTCTCGTCCCACTCATTCAACGATAAAATGACATGATTAGTTTCATAAATGTCATTTACCTGCACTGCATTCTCATTATCGATGAATGTGACATCTCTGCTAATAGTAACTTTCTTGAGACTTTGTGATGCAAATGATATGCCTTTTAATCGCTTGCGTATCCAATGAAAACGTACTCAATCGCTTTGTCATCGGGCTTCTTCCGTTTGACATTCCGCACGTGTGCAAACGCTCTGCATCCAAACACCTTAAAAAACTTTAAGTCGGGGGTTTTCACCGCTCCACGCTTCCTCTGGGCTAATTTTGCCACCTCTAAATGGTACACAGTTGACAACTCTCGTCATTAGTGCTTCAGCTCAGAAATTTTTCGACAAATTGGCATCAATCAACATACAATCAAGTAACGTACGATTCATTCGTTCTGCTGTGCCGTTTTGCTGCGGCGTGTGTGGAGTTGAAGTTTGATGAATTACTTTGCACACAACTGTTTCATGTTATTGTTCACAAGTTCTTTTCCGTTACCACTTCTGAATATTTTAAACTTCTGTCCCGTTTGTGTTTCCACCATTCCTTTAAAATCAACAAAACAATTAAATACTTGTCCTTTGTTTTTTAGCGGATACACAAGCACTTTTTTTGCAAAATCGTCAATAAACGACACAAAGAAGCGACAACCACTCATTGATTTCACGTTCAATTCACAAACGTCCGAATGCACGAGTTCTAGCGTACTACTGGCTCTTGTGCCTTCTTTCAGGAACGACGAACGACTTTGTTTACCTTTGATGCATGTATCACACTTGCTCGATTTCAATCGATTCACTTTGTGCTCGCTGTTGTCCAAAAACCTCATGTTGTCGAAGCAAATATGACCGAGTCGACGATGCCACAACCGCAGTTCACTGTCATTGTTTTTCATGCTTTCGACTAGAAACGAGTCGCACTGGGGCACATCAAGTTTAAACACATCATCAATTAAACTGCCCGTCGCAAAGGTTTTGTTTATTTTTTGTTGACAACTTTAGAACCGCGACTATTGAAAATCGCTTCATTGCTAAAGTCAGCTATAAAGTGTCATTAATAAAACTTGGTTATTACAACTCACTTGTAAAATAAAATAATTTTTTATTTTAATGTGGCGATAACTGTATTTTCGGCTCACGTCTTTGGTACTTTTTTTACTTTTCGTTTATGTCTGTAAAAAAATTAAGAAATTTTAATTGAAATTCGATGTAAATACAATGCTTAGTAAACAGATTGTTAGGAGAATATCATTGCGTCTCAGTTTATCAAAGTTTGACTTGTCAGTTATTGCTTTTGCGCTTATTTTAGAATAACTTGTTAAAGGGTAGGGAAAATTTATCTCTGTTTGCCATGGAGCACAGTTGATATACTATAGTATAGGATATTTGTACCACTAACTTCATCGGTGTTATTGCTGCAACTCGTTGTTGCAACAGTTTTGTGTGCATTGATGAAGATGTGTGTGAAGATAAATTTAAATAGCAGAGACAAAAACCAATTTCTTTAACATTGCTAATTTTTTGGTTAACAGAGCACCATTAACTACTTAACAGTCGTAGTAAATTTACGGAAATTCAGAAAATCTAGGAAGTGTGACCAGATCCGTACTAGACAACAAATGGAAAATGTGCTTCAAAGTTTAGTTGTGGACGCAAAATAAAACGACAGCAAAATACGTTTAAAACAATACAAAAAAGTAATAATAAAAACAAACATCTTTTCGAAGAAATAAGTGGCCTTTATGGAAAAATAGTCAGTTGTAGGTGTATCCCACTATGTAGAAAATGGTATCCATACTGGCCTCTAAGGAGCACTTTAGGTGGTATTTCTGATATAATTTTGGAATTTCAGAGAAATGAATTTTTAATTATGATTACTTATTAGAATTATATAAAATATTTACCTAATTTACAAAACACACCGGAGCCTACGCTGCAAAAATGAATTTAAAATGTGATATTTTTTAAAAATTTCTACTTTTTTTTATTGGTTATCGGATGTCATGGTTCACATACATAGTTTGATCGGTTTTAAAGGATCTATGAGTTGTAGTAGGTGCTTGTGCTTATATGTATGTATTTAGAACTTACATCTACAGGCTCTGGCTTATTGTTTGCTTTGTTTGTTTCCTTTAAATGGGTTTTGGTTAGAGAAGTTGGTGTTACTTCTACGTTGTAAAGGTTGGGACTATAATTTACTGATTCTTTTGGATGTTGTATATATTGATTATTGTAGGTCAATTGGGTTAGGGAAGGTATGAGTAATATAATATATTATAAAAGATGAATAGTTATTTGGTCTGTTTTCATATTAAACAAGTTAGTGATTCTTATTAAAGATGTATCTATCCTTTTATCTGAATAGTGTAAGATAATATTTTGTTTAATGTCATCCCAATTAGTCTCGTATATGCTTAAGATTCATTAGCTTAAAATTTGTTCCTGCGGTGTTGCGTCGTAGACTCTAATGTGAGGTAAATTTTTTTTTAATATTACAAACTTATATAACAGTCGTGGATTTTTCATCTACAAACAGTATACAATAGTTTTATTATTATTCTTAAATATTTTAATATTTTGCAAAATGCATTGTTTGTTGTGGCTTTAGCTCTTCATATGCCGATATTTCTTTGGTCGCTAAACCAAATCGTCAGTGGAGTTTAATCAAATACAATATGAGAATTCAGTATTGTATATGAATCATAACAAAATACATAATCATAATAGGACTAGAATGCTTTTTATTTAAACTACACAACAAACAATTATATTCAAAGTGATTCTTTTTTTTTTCTTGCAACATGTATAAAATTAAATGCCCGCTGGTCGTTAATGATTGTATTCAATCAGGCAAAATTTAAAAATAAAAACTTTATTTTAAATACTTATTGAAATTTACCGCTCTTCTTTATTGTTTCTAACTCCACAGCCGTGCGTTCCAATGGTAGTGCTGATGTGGGTGTTGTCACTTCCTATCTTCGCGTTGAAGTCAATATGAGTATTATGATGTCTTCTTTTCGAATCTCATTAAAGCTGGTTGTAAGTTGTGCATATAATTCATCCTTCTAAGTATAATCAGCGTCTTCTGTCGAGACGTAACACTGGATTATGGTGATATGTCTTACAAAGCGAGCCAATATTATGCAGTCTGATGTAGGCTTCCATGTTTGGAGGGAGTTTCTGATTTTCTTTGATATTTATGTGACTCCTCTATGGTAACTTTTCTATTTAAAAATTATCATAATTTATAGATTCGCTAGAGTTTGCTCCAGTTAACCTTATTAATTCTTTAAATAAGGTATTTCTATTTTGCTCTCTCAAATAACTTGTCTTACTCGTGTTCTGACTCGTAGTAGTTCCTTCAATTTGTTTTCAACAATAGAAAATCTGTTTTACGTGTTTGGTTTATTTTTCTCGTTCTTAGCCATTTTAGCTGAGAAACGACTTTTGACATTTTCGGGCTTCTTCGCTGTTTATTGAGGACTAATGTGTCTATTCACTTTTCTCCCGGGATAATATCGAGTGAATGGCCGAATTTACTGGAGCACTGGAGCAGTCACATTTCCAGTATAAGCACATCACCGTGTGCGAAAAGCTGGTCTTTCAGCGCATAAAAAGCTGTAGTCAGTTTTTGTTTCCACTGTTACCAGTGTTTTCCTCAGCAGTTATTGTGATAAATGCATTATTATCGCTTGCAATCAATTCGCATTTGTTTGTTTCAGAAACATTCATACGTTCCTAATTTTTAATTTAGTTCCCACTCTTGTACGTATATAATTAAATATGTATAACAATAGCCGGGAAGGAATAAAAGGAAGAAGGAAAAAATTATGTTTTCGCTAATTCACGTCCGTTCAACTGAACTTAGTACTAAGAAATAAATCACCCACCACAGCAATCTCGTGCGGTCATTCAGAAAGTGCCTTAAGCCAGTCCTAAAGGCAAACATGATTCATTCTTCCCTTTGGAATTCTTGGTACGGATATCGCAATGGCGTTCGTAAAAAATTTGATTCATTAATATAACGCATTCATCTATCTCAGGCTCCCCTACATTGCTTTCCAAAGGCAGCTCACATCCTGCGATTGTCCTTGATAGGTTTGTATTGAACGGTACATGTTCATTCTGATATAATCGAATCGAGAAGAAAACAATCGATTCAAACAGTTACCTATTTCTAAAACAATATCTACAATCTTCTCTAGAAGATGAATTCCAGCAACATTTTTATCTGCCCATTTTTTTTAATTTTCCTGGAATTCATCTTCTAGAGAAATGCCAGCATTCAAACTCTTATGGTTATTCAAAAAATAAACATACAATACGAGAATTCAATTATACAATAATTATACAATTATAAAATTTGCAAAAGATATGATCATAGTAGGCCTAGAATTTCTTAAAAGAAACTGCATAACAAACAATTTATATTCCATATGAATCTGTTTTATTTTTCTTCCAGCTTGTATGTAATTAGACTCTCATTGGGTGTCAATGATAGTAATTATTAGACAAAAATTAAAAACAACAACAAATAATAAATTTTTTTTAAAACTCTTAATTGTGCAAATGATTAGTTGCGAAGAATATCCCAAATAATAAATTTCAATAATAAATAAAAAATTTAATAAAATAAAAAAGTTTGAAATACATTTTTCAATAGTCATTTCAATCTAATTCAGTTAAAACTAATTGTTGTTTTCGCTATGTGCGAAAACAACTAAAGTGTCATTTAGTAGCAGTAGAAACACTTTAGATTTCGTTTGCAGTTTCCGCTTGAAGGTACTTAATATCATGTCAGCCTGAATGGGATGTGAAACTAAATATATCGTGACTTTACCAAAAAGAAGAATACAACCGGCATAATTCTCGATTTTCACTTTTCTATCTTCATCGATAATTCACCATCATTAGAATTAGTTTTGAAAAATATTTACCATTAAAATCGGAATCAGAAACTTGCAGCAAAATTAAATTTAGTAAAAAGACGATTAATAAACCGGTTGAAGCTCGATATGGTAACTGAATTTAGTAAACACCTTTTTTTCATTATTTGACCCTCTAGTGGTTTCTCTTTCCAAAGTACAGCAAAACATATAAACGAAAATTCACTTGAAACTTCAAGCAAAAGAAGAAAAACCTACTACGTCTGAATTACAGAAGTGTTTACCTGGTTATTTATATGCTGGACTCACTTTCAAGTACAAGTTTGTCGTAATTTGATATAGAAAAAATATTGAGTTGTTAGATCAAATTTGATTTTGAAAATAAAATTAAATTTTTAATTAATATTAAACCGAATATAGTAAACGGTAACTTTAATTAAATTTTCGATACATATTGCGAATTATTTTTCCAATTTTTTTAACAAAAATGAAAAACTTGGAGAAACTTGAAAGACTTGGATTCTGAGTTTAGAGAACTAAAGTTTTTTAATTTTAAAAATCTTCTGAATGAAGAAAGAACAACTTGAATAAGATATTGAAAAAATACTTAGAAAACAAAACGTGCTTCTTCTGCTTTTTCATATTTAAGTTTGTTTAAAATATAAATAGTGAATGTCTAATCGGAATATTGTTCAAAAAATCATTTAAAGCTCTTCAAAAATTTCCACTAATTTGACAACTTAATATCGCCAGACTCGCTTAAAATGATGTCATCTAATACATACATATGCATTAAAATATATACAAATTTAAAAGTACGTGTATGTGTATATGTGCGTATACGTACACATTTCTGTACATTAAAATGCTTTTTGCTCCTAGATATCTTAAATTTCTTATATATTTAAATATGTTAAATATAGATAATTATATGGTAAACAAATTCATTTTTCGTTATTCTTTGAATGTCAGGGAATTTTGTTTATTCGATCAATGAATTGTTTAAATAATAAGTAAATTGTTTGAATTTATATATCAAGTAATTAAAAACTATGTAAAGTGTGATTTATTTGCAACTTCCTTTTTGGCAACACTGTTTTTGGCAGCTCAGCTGTTTTCGTGTAACATGTTACTGTTGAACATGTTCAGTTTGGTCTATAATTTAGCCATGAATCGATTAAAAAACTAACAACGCTTGCAGAATAATGAGTTTTATTATCAAAATTCATCCTCGGTTAAGAAAGTGCAAATTGTGTTCAGCGACGGAGGTCATTTCTGGTTGAATGGACATGTGAACAAGCAAAATTACCGTATTTAGATGGAAGAGCAGCCGGAAGTATTAGAAGCACAACCAATGCATCCCGAAAAACGCACTGTTCGGATCGGTGGTATCATTAGACCTTACTTTTTCAAAGACGACGAAGGCAGGAGCGTTACTGTAAATGGCTAGCGCTACCGTGCGATAATTACAATTTTTTCCCCAAAATAAAAGAGCTGGACTTAAATGACAAGACGATGCCACATGACACACAGCACGTGAAACAATGCCTCAATTGAAAGGCAAGTTCGGTGAACAGTTTGGGGCCGGTCAATTGGCCGCCTAGATCGAGCAATTTAATGCCTTTAGACTATTTTTTGGGGCTATGTTTAAACTCATGTCTATAGGGACAAGCCCACAACGGTTGATGCACTGGAAGGCAATATTGAAGATTTTATTCGAGAAATAGCGGCCGATATGTTGGAGAGAGTATGCCAAAATTGGACCCAGCACATGAAATCATATTTAAACATTGAATTACATACTATATATAGATCGTTCTATCGACGCAAATAAAGATTTCATACATTTCTCTAATTTTATGTTTTTTTATCAAATCCGAAAGCACTTAAAAATCTCTCTTCATATATACATATAAATACATAGATAAGTTAAATAAGAATAGCAATTTATGTTGGATCTGCTTTTTCTTTCATTTATTTATTTTTTGTTAAATACAAAACAATTAAGTAAAAATAGTATTGCAAATTTTTTTATGGTATTTTGAGGTATATTAAGTTTAGGCAACACCGATCATAACCTGCAAAGTCCTTGGTACATAAGATTGCATTGCCAAGAAAATGCCTAAAGTAATAAAATAGCTAAGGAAGTTTTTTGTCTAGTCATTAGGATTTCTTAACAAACGTTTATTTAGCTTGAAAGGGTTTTTAACAAATGTGAACTTTAAAGCCAAAATAAAATACATATTTCTTCAAATACTGCCCAACTCTGAATATCGGTTAATTTGTCTGAAGTTGAAATATTATTTCTGAAAACTCTTGTTAGCTTACAAACTGCTCAATGTTAGACCGATATATGAGATATGATTTTTATTTGTTTTAATATTGAAAAGTTGCAAATACAGGTTATTAATTGCCGATATATGTTAAGCACTTATTTTCCTTTCGTTCTTGTTATTTTTAACAACACCGGCAAATTTACGGTCACATAGATATATTCCTGAGAAGCTGATTCCTAAAAATACAATTACAACTATTTTACAAAGGCGTGATTCCAGAAGGATGTGCGAAGAAACTAAAAAAATATGACTTCTATATAATGTTTATTAATTAATTAATTTAAAAAATTTTCTTAAATAAAAAATACGTCTTATGTCTACTGATTTGCGCTGTGAAAATATTTCTAAACCATTTAAGTGGGCGATCATCTTGAAGGTCTGCGTTTAACACCACAGGTTGTACAGTTCTTAAATCTGGGGAAATTTTGTCTCATAGTTGGCGAGAGGCTCAACTGGGTCAAGACTTCGTTGATAGTTGAGTTTAAAATCGCATTGCTGTAAAAGGTAAATTCAATACCTAGGTTAAGTTAATAGTGCTAGTGGCGAGTCAGTTTCCACCATCTAATCCCTTTAAGTGCTGGTGCTAATTAACAGAAGCAAGCTTGTGTTTTAAACGACTAAATAGCTTAGGAAATGATTTGAGCATCCAGACATTAAGTACTGCAAATTGACTAGCAGGGCACATTGAATTCAGTAATCTTGCCCATATCTCTGGGTACTAACGTCAGACAATTAACCTCATTCTTTTTTAGCTGATTTTAGGACTGATCAGATATGTAGCTTTAGATTTATATTATTTTGAAAATTATTAATAATAAAATAAGTGCCTCAGCTCTTAACTATACATCTGTATGACCAGCTTAATGATAAACAGTACCTGATGAAAAACTAATTTTGCAGGTTTTCGAGATCGAATTTCATATCGATATTTTCGAATTCATTCTGCTACAATACTCGTATGTATAATATTCATAACACTCGCTTTCATTCTCTGACACTCTATTTGCTTCCCGAACGAGTACAAATCAATTTGAAGAAACAATTAACTAATTGTTGTCAATTAGCAATAGTAAAAATACACATTTAAAAACATTTACGCCAAACGTGTTTAAATTATATGTAAAATAATTTATATATACAAATAATTTTCTTGTATCAGTTGCAGTTTGTTTGCTGTAGTCCACTTAGATTTGATAACGTTTAGTTGTAAAAAATTTATAAAATCGTCAGTCTTTAATTGTTTTTGTTCAAGAATTGTTATGAGTTTAATCAATTATAAGGAGTAACTAAAAATGTGATTAAATAAACAAATTTCCGACTAGTGGACAGAGATGGTTTATAAAATAGAAATCAAAGTTATTTATAAAAGTGATTAAAAACTTAATTATTTGACGAATTTCATTTAATAATTCTTTTATTAAGTGAATACCAATTGGAAAGCCAATTTGGCTTTTCTGTTGAAATAGCTGGACTACTGGATACTGAAAATATCCTCCAGGGGGTAGGTTTTTCATTTTGTTTTGGTAGCTTTATATTGTGACTTCTAGATTATATTGATTATTCAGATTTCAGAACCTTGAATTTTTGCTGATAACCCCTAAAACTTGCATATTACATACTAGCCAATCCCTGAAATAACAGGGCAATGCAAAGTAAAAACAGGTGCTTGTTCGTTAAGGAATAAGGTGCTACCTATACCTCAGGCTGCACAGGGCCTGCATTTGGGGACTTCCAAATCTGGACTGACCGGAGACCTATCTAGTGCTACGGGTACCAGTAGCCTCTAGGACTGGTGAAGCTCCTTAATGGATAATTGTTTGACTGTGGCTTAAATCCACAGTTAAAGGCGGAGGATTTGGGTGAATGCTAGTCGCTGGTCTCTCAGCTCTGTTGTTAAAAGGCGGATTTTGCATAGTTCCAGCTCCTTAGAAAGAGTATTGCGCATGGATCGTGAGTGGTGATGTAAACAAATTGCCACCCGTGTGAGGAGTGTTGACCACTGTTGACAATTCTGTATCAAACAGGAGCTTTGGATCTCACCACATATAGGAACATGACCTCCTTCGGGATATCAACTGTCGGGTGGTAAAATCACACGGGTGCACCGTGAGCATTACAATTCTGTTTTGTGTACGCTTATTGGCTTACTTGGATTTCCGAGCTTTGGACTTTTTTTATAACCCGGTAAAACTTTAATGTTAATACTCAATCCCTGAAATAACAAGACAACGGATGTGCTATAAGAATTAAGGTATTACTAATACTTCCGGAGCCTAAAATGGAGGAACTGGGTGTCGTCATTAATATTTCGGATTTCCAAATCACGGCCGATCAGAGACCTGTTTGGTACCACGGAAACTAATACTCCCCTTCTGAACTTGTCCTGAGCTTCGAGATCACGTGGTGGTTACGGCTGAAAACCAAATCGGAAGAAATTTGCTGTCTAAAAGCTACAAACTACCAACAGTTGAGATTCCTAGGTTCTATTGCTAAATACCAGAAACAGTTTCGGAGGTTGTCCGGCGATGGTTAAGCTACTTATATAACCGTGGAAGTTAGAAAGTTCTAGCTCCTCAGCATGGGACTTGTGTATGACCCATGACAGCCATACACAAAAATTGTCACCTATGTTTTGGAGTTGTGTTCTGTATGCAGAAGGGGTCTGTGGTAAATAATTAAATTTGGCCTGTGTTACAATCATCACCGGTTGGGATATAATGGCTGGTACCGAAATTAATGTTAGATACATCTGCATGAAACAATGGAGGTTCGAAGGCGTCCGTGTTCCTTTTATCATCAGACTGTTGTTCATTATTCAGTGCCGTAGCATGATTGCATGTTATTGTCAAATGTTACTAGAGTATGTAATCAAAACTGTGCAACTTCAAAATCGACTTAATGCTATAAACACATAGGCACTAGCAGGTTACACGAACACCGTAGCCTGTTGGTGTCTATGTGTTTATAGCATAATAGTATATGAGTTTATGTATATGAGTTTGAATGCTGTTCAAACATGATTTGGCTAAAGGGTACTGATGATTTGGTTAGCGCCAATGAAATGCCGGCATATACTCAGCTAAACCAACAGCAAACAATAAAATATTAAATAGTTATTTTGGAGAATATCTCGAAAAACAAATTTGATAAATATTTTTCCATTTGTTCAGAAATTGTCCCATTGTGTTAAATAAAATTTATTTATTTATAATTAGAACTACCATCTTAAAAAAAATACTACCAATTTAAAAAATTAATTATAAAAATTAATTTCTAGCTTTTAACTTGAAAACCCCAACGACTTTTCTTACATATTTCTTTAAATTCTTTTGATTCAATCGATAGATTCGTTATCGAAAATTTTGGAATTTGTTTTTTTAACATGTAACTCCAAACCTTCTTGTCAAATCCATTTTATAGCTTCTTTAATTTTTTTAAACTTGGAAACTGCCTCGAATATCACAACTTTCATCTAAATCGTTCCAGAAACTTTTCGAAAACAGTGTTTTATTTAATAACTTCGAAAACTGGTTTGAAACCGGTTTATAACTTTGTTCACTTTTTTGGACTTTAAAACTAGATGATTGACGTTGTCAATGTCAAAAAACTGTTGAGTGGCTTTTTAAAATATTTGAGAACAATTTATAGTATAAATCTTCCTTCCTTATGCTTTGAGCTTGATGTTAGTGGGAAGTTCTAGGGATGGCATACAAGGTCGAGCATATTGTTTTACCCAAAAAAACGAAATTCGATTGGTGCTTAAAAACACTAACAACTGTAAAATGATACTGAATTGGTTGACATTATTTCTTCAATGTCTATTTTTTTTTCTTAAGGAATGATAGACTTTTTTATCAATCTATATCTCCGGAAGTTTTTCAAAATAGATGTGTTAGGCGATAATAAAAATATAACGATATTTTTCTCGCCACAACTGTACATACACGTACACGTAGTATATTTAATATGAATAGACATTATAATTTTGCCTAGAGACCAATTGATAAACTTTTGGGAAACAACAATAACAATAACTTTAATATAGACAATTAGGTATTTTTTAATGGGTATAGATAGAGTCGCACTAGCAATTACCCTTAAGCATATAAAAACATAAATAATTATTTATTTATATGTTACTTGCCACTGTTTTCAATTTCACACAACTTTTTTATTCGAATCAAGACAATCATTGTCTTCGTCGTCACTTTCATATGAGTTATCGTATTTTTCATCTTTTGAATTAAAGGAAAGAAGTTATAAAATTTTCCATTTTACTCGAAATCACTCGAAAGTTATAAATTGCCTTTGATCTTATATACTTATATAAAATAAAAAAAGTTCAGTGTTTGGAATATTTACGGTTTTATTTTATTTATTTATTGATTTGTTTTTTTGTAGATAAATTTATTATTGGGTATTTTTTCTAGAGGTTGATGGTAGTAAATTTAAATAAAATACATGAAAAATTTCAAATTCAAATGGAATTTTTCAAAAGATAGAATTTTATATTTGAAACTCAGCTTTCAAATGAATTTTAACTATATATCTGTAACCGTTACTCTAGTATGAATGTATTCATTATAAATTTTGAAACTAAACTGCAGCGGCTCACAACAACATCCTTTGAAAGGATTACATGGACATAGTTTTATATTTGGCTAGATATGTATATGTTTGACCATGCAAACCGAAAAGGACAAATAGTTACGAATGAGTTTTTTTTTGGACGAAAATCATAACAAAAAAAAAAAAATAAACTAGAAAGCGAAGGCCATACACGAAGGTCAGAGGGTCTGCAAAAATCAAATTTACTGAAAATTGCCGAAAACCTAGATATACGGGAGGACTTTCGATTCTGTCAAGGCAACTATCCGAACTCAAATCGGAAATGCCATTTAGAATTTGTGATCAATTTTAGATCAAAACATTCCCCAACACCAAATTTTAAGTAGGAATGACTTAATAAAAGCTTTAAGGGAAGAATGAGCAGAAATAGCGTCTGAAACTACAAAGAAAGTGGAATCGATTCCGAAAGCCGCAATTGATCAAAGAGGCGGTCGAACAATGTTTTGAAACTGCAAAAATAGTCTGATTTTTTATTTTAATCCTTATTTACAATATCTGGGTGAATCAAGCTCTGAGAAAATATACCTCTATTTTATGATTTAAAAAAGTCAATACTTGGAACGGAATAAAATTAATTTTTCATAATATTCTGAAAAATAACCAAAAACTGTTCAGTCGACCAACACTGAAACAAAGTTAAAGAACAGAAAATACCCGCTAGTTTTTTAAAATCACTATAAAAAATGTGTTTTTTTTATTATTTATTGCATTTGCTTGAGATTATTTAATATTTTATTTATACCGGAAAATATGGCAAGATTTTTTGATTGAGAAAAATAGTTTGGGCTGTAGGCAAAAGAAAGAAATATTTTTTCCATAAATTCACTCATATACTGAATTGTCAGAATTAAATTTGTAGAACATATATATTGAAAGATTACTGTGATATTTGGCTGGATTATGGGTGGCTACCGAACCTTATTGGAGTTGCTAGCTACTAAATGTGATATTACAAGTGCAACTGGAAATCAAAAGTTGTAAATTTTGGTTATTTATTTGTGCTTTTTTGGCAAATGCCGGTTGTCATCCATAATCGAGCCATATTTTGTTAATAAATGATTTTATTTCGTGACGGCAATATTCGTTCCATGCATTTGTTTTTTTTATTGAAAACAGACATGAAACCAGCTTCCAAACGTTAAAATATATTTTCTGGAATCACAATCACAATATAGTTCTCCATCGTGGGCCTGCACTGCCTGATATAGAATATCTCTCACTTTTGCATTGGTGGTCAAAAACAGTTCGACTATATTAAAACAATATGTTAGACGATTGCCGTATTTATAACAGACGATAGTTGTTAATTTGTTCGAAAGCCAACATTTGTTATCGTCATTAATTTCCAGATAATGCAAATGCAAATTTGAAATAAGTATGTATAAGTTTGCATTGCTTAAGCAAACATTTTTTTATTTATTATTGTTTTACATTTCGATTTTTTAATAATAGTATTTACGACTATATGTGATAAGCCGTTTTTATAAGTATTTTCACAACTTTTTTTATTCTTTCGATTATTTTATTTTCCATTTCTTTTACTCAATGTTTGGTTGAAATGTTTGCCAAGCTCAATGTCAAATTGTAACGGGGATTTTACATAAAAAAGGCCCATGAAAAGTATATTTGAAGCAAATATGGGATTGAAGCAAATATGGCACAATAAAGTAAACGTAGAATTTAATTATTGTACTAAAAGATAACAAACAAATAATAACAATAATAACGATATGATTGTAATAGAAGTAAAAATAAAAGTGGTTAATAGTAAAAATATAAAATATTCCCCCTTATCGTGTTTGGCGATTTTCGACTGCAAATTCGACAGTTTGTACTAGATTAAAGAAAAATGTTGCTCGGTATCTTTAGTCTATTACAAACTGTCGAATTTGCAGTCGAAAATCGCCAAACACGATAAGGGGGATTATATAGTTTTGGAACTACATATAAAAAAATTTAGTAAAAGCTCTAAGCTGCATTTGTTTATAGTTTTGACACTATATAGAAATCGTTTATGTCTACTATTGCAAATATTTTTCAGATATTAGATATGTACTTACATATATAAATTTTAATGTTAATAGAAAAAAGCCAATAATAAACGCAATTTTTCGAAAAGGTGCAAAAAGTAACACGAATTGGTTAAAAATTATTCAAAATGTTTATTTTAGAAGAGTCATAAAGAGATCAATTGCTTCAAAAGAGGGTAAAAATTTATCTTTAGGCTCACGAAGGTAACGCTGTCTATAAATGAAAACCACTGACTAAGATTGATATGAGGGCCAAACTTGCAGTGATCATTGACTAGCAAAAGAACATAGATTAAAGGTGGAAAAACGTATCTATGATAATATACGCTGCAAGCTCCTATAGATTATCTTCTATGAAACATTGTTTCCGGCAGTATGGGCGACAATGTCTTAATTTTTTCTGTAATCAAACAAATGAATGTGTTGGCCTTGTGTTGGCGACATTTTGAGCAGTGCTGTGCTTATGTAAATAGATTAGCCTTAGTGTAGATTCCAGCTGACCAGTCATCAACAACAATAAAAATAAGTTTGAATAAAAAAGTAAAGAGCAAAATATAAATGTGAAAATTATTGCATCAAGTCTTTAAGTGAAATCCTGAGATAATAAATTTCAATATTTTGTATTAAAATAAAAAAATGTTATTCATTTTTCCCAAAGTGCGTTCTTTACACTCTTCGAAATATATTTGAAAACTGTTGAGAAAAGAAGAAAATGTTCAATTACCACTGACAATCAGATTTCGCCTAGAAATGGCATAAGGATCATATAAAATTGTATAACAATAAAATTTTCTTCAATATGTAATTATTTATTATTATTTATTTACTTACCTAAATATACATACAAACACACCTATTTATATATGTATGTATATAAGTACATATAGCTTAGTTATTTTTTACAGAAATACAGAAATTCTTTCTTCATTTATATATTACTACAAAAAAGATGGCGTCTATACAATAAGAAGTCAACAGCAACAAAAAAAAAAACAATTAAGCTGTGTACATACATACATACCAGAGACCTGCAACCGGTGATTAAAAAAAAATCAGATTAATCAAACACTCGAAAAACATGTCATTTTCGCTCAAACGTTCAAATATGCCTTTATCAACATTGTGTCTATTCTATTTTATGCTAAGCAAAATAAGGGTTGTTTGTGAACATGTAAATTTAATCTGTTGCCGCATGCCAGCTATTCAGTTTGAGTGTTTAAAAACTGTGTGTGCATGAATTTTTGGACAACTCTTCAAAGCACACATTTTTATGTATTTAATCACATTCATGATCGAAATCAAAAACTTAGAGGCATTAATGCAAAAAGCATTAATGTGAAAAAGGCAAAAAATCAACAAGTGTACATTTATGCACAAGGTGCTGTGTGTTTATAGAATGGTTAGGCAACACGGTTGCCAGACTTAACAGTTTAATAGCATTTTTACGACGATACGCTGAAACAGATAATTAATCAAGAAATATATTTTTAAAATTATCCCGATTTTTACAATTATCATTTTGTAATTATATAGACATGTGTGTATATGTGTATACATGAAGGAGGTTATATTATAAGCAATGCGTTTTGTATTCTTATTTTTTGTTAAATACAGTAAAGTATTTTAAGCACTTATATATTAAACATTTTATTATTATATTAGCAGCACTAGATCACTCTCACTGTCGCTCACAAAAATATAAATTAGCCTAAATCTACCACAGCTACAACGGTGGTCGTGTAGCCATGTAGCCGTGTTGTCGTGAAAATAATCATTTTCATATAAACGTGTAAAAATTTTGCGCTGTTGAATAAAATAATGTTGAAACGGGTGTATTTTATTGTACAAAGATTTTTTTCTCACACTGAAACAAAAAGATTTGTTGAATTTGCTTCGGTGCCGCCAAAAATTAAAAAAAGCACCGAAATTAAAAAAAAGCGCACCGCGCTCAGAAAAATACACTTAAAGACCCTTCTTTTTAAGTAATCTATGTACCAAACCAATAAAGCGGTATTATTCTTGGGAGTTAAAAACGACTTTAATTTCAGTAAAATTCAATAAAACAAACAAATTTGGCAAGGTTGAAATATTTCTTATAAAAATAACAAGTTTTTTTGAATGAGTAAAAAATAATCCGATCTTTAAACGATTTTAAACCGAAAATTGCGATTTTTAAAGTTTATTGTAAAACCGACGTTTTTTGGTAACTTCGTATGGCATCCTTATTTCTCAACCACAATGTTTAACAACCTACATACCTACACACTCAAGATTATGTGCCAGCATATATCATTGCATGATTTTTCTTAATATTCTTTGCAAAGAAAAGGCATGTTGAATAAATGCCATTCGTTTTTGTGTTTAATCAATGCAAACGCTCAAAATAGCTTCTGTGTTAAAATCTTGCTTGAAAAATTCATATAGGCATTTTTGTATTTGCCTTCCTAATGATTAACACAAATAAAGATTATGAGCGTACGCGCATGCTTGCTTATGTGTTGGTGAATAATTGGACACAAAAAAGTTATGCATGAGTGAAGGCATAAAAAACGTGATTTTTGCCGGTCTCTGATACATACATACATGCATACGTATGTAATTGCAAATGAATATTTTCATTAACTTTGAATACATTTTCAAGTTAATTGCGAATTGAATTCAATTTTCATAGTTTGCTCTTGTTGAAAAATATATTTTTAATGGTTTTGTTGAAAGAAGCGTTTTTCGATATAATTCCTCTTATTATGATTGTCGCGTCGACGTCACACCAAGTCGACATTAAAAAAAGACCGCAGTTCTGAACTCATTGTAGGCAAAAATTAACTAATATTGATGGTCAATTGTAATTTTATAAGCCATAGTAGTAATAATATCCTATCAGTAAGATTTATTAGTTCTCGATAACGATCCAACAATTGCCAGCCAATATATTGATGTTGACTTGGTGTGACGTCGACGTCGACAATCATAATAAGGGCAAACATGTAGTCGATTTGGTCGATTGGCGAACTAGATTCACCACTAGATAATCTTATTAACTCTGAAATTTCTTAAATGTCAGGTCACATTTCCAAAAAGAAGTCAAAATTGTTTATAGCATAATAATATTTTCAAAATATTTTTGTCTTTTGAGCATTATTATGTCTTAAAATAAGATATAAAATATGCATTAAGAAACGTTTTAGTTGGCTTAAAAAATTAGAAGTAATTTATTGTTCTTTTGCAACTATATATTACAAAATAAGAAATCTCTTATTACGAGTATATTTTCAGTTGAATTTTTAAACGAGAGTAAGATAAAAAAATAAACGAAATATAATTCGTAATTGGTTATATATATATTAGTTTTCATTATTTACAATCTATCTTAAGACATTAAGCAAATGGGAGCATGAATTCTGATAATTAATATAATTATTAATGCATTGTTTGTTGTAACTTTAGCTGTTCATATGCCGAATTTTATTGATCGCTAAACTAAATCGTCAGTGAACTTTAAGCAGTTTGAAAACATTCAAACTCGGATGTTAATAGTAGGCTTAGAATGTTTTTATACAAACAACACAACAAACAATTATGCTCAAGGTGAGTCTATTTGTAATGATTATATCCTTTACTGAATTCTCATATTGTATTTGATACGTTTAGCATAAACATACGAGGTTGAATGTTTTCAAACTGCTTTAATTTCACTTCAATGAAATGTCGGTATATGCACAGCTAAAGCCATAAAAAACAAAACATTTTTTTAAACTCTAATTGTTTTAACAATTATTTGGGGAGAATATCCCGCAATAATAAATTTCAATATGAAGTATAATTATTAACTTCCAGAAAAATTAGTAATTTTATTTGAATACACATTGCATACATATTGTTTTTTGATTTGGCTAGTTTGCCAATCAGATGAATTGAATTACCAAGAACCGAATTGCCTTGGTCGTTTGGATTGTTTTCAAGGTGAATCACCAAGAAAACAGTTAGTTCAACTCGAGCACTTGAAACCCGGTTGATGCGGAGAAAATGGAAAGAAATAGTCGATTTAATTGTTTGATTACTTCTCTCAATGTTTATTAAAAATTCATTGGCTTAAATACTAAATTAATGCTTATTTGCGATTTATGGTAGAATACATTTTTTTACATTTAGTTATTTTGCTGAAGTTCATTGCATTCACATTGTAAAAAGAAAAGCAATGAACTCAGGTAATAAATAAAATTATGCTGAATTTGGATTTTGACTGAAGCGATCAAATTCTGTTGAAGTTCATTGCATTCACATTTGCAGTCTGTCATTCTTACATACAGAAAGCAATGAACTCAGACAGCAAATGAAATTATGCTGACTTTGGATATTAACTCAACGATCGAATTCTGCTCACAATGTCATGCAAACTTATGCACATACACATGTATAAATGTGCATGTGCATTCAATGTGAAAGTTTGAACATACACCCGGCCGTTGAGCTATGATCAACTAAGAGGAAATTGCTGATTTGACAGAACCGAGTCGCTTCAGTGTTATCAAACAGAATGACTTACTTGCTAATGAAACACGTTTACTTAATATTTAGAAACAAACAAAAAAAATTAAAAATAGAAGACAATACAAATTGCGAGTACATAAAAATGCATTGAATAATGATTGATAAATTGTGCATTCTTTCAGATTGCTTCGGAATCTTCCTTACGTAACCGTAGTAATAAACTCGGACTGTGTGACGTGTTGATGGACAGCTGGACAAGGTTGTTGACTTGGTTGCACCTTTCGACACTGTATTTTTCCATGATGTGAGTCGGACAGTGATGGAACTATTGCTGATTGTATTCGATGTAGTCTGGAAGATATCACAGAAAGCTGAACCGATAGTGATATAAATATATTAAATAGCTTAGTTTGTTAGTTTTCTTCTTCTCTTAGTCGGCATTTCATCGGTTGACAATGAAGGTTGCTGTCTCTGACTCTCTTTTGCATGATTATCATTTGACGTCATCGACAATTGTTGAATTGGTTGATCCTGGCACTCGTTGCTTTCATCGTCAGATGTAGGAAGTGGTGCCAGATAACGAATCGCGCGTTTAAATACACCCGAAGCTGTTTTGACATCTGCAACTCTGACGATATCGTCGCTTCCCTTGTAGGTTTTAATTACACGTCCCAAAGGCCATTTCATAACCGGGGTATTATTTTCTTTGAGTATGACGATGGCTCCAGGCTTAAGAGTTTCTGATTGCTTTTGCCATTTGTTACGATATTGTAATTCATTCAGGTAATCTCGCGACCATCTATTCCAGAATTCGTGTTTGAGACGAGATACCAAATTCCATCTTGTCGCCAGCTTGACGTTGTTTGACTTGGCTTGCGCATCGATTTGGGCAGTGAGAGGCTCTCCAATAAGAAAATGCCCTGGAGTCAAGGCACCGATGTCGTTTGGGTCGTTTGATAGCGGTGAAATTGGTCTGGAGTTAAGAATAGCTTCGACTTCAATGACTAAGGTTTCGAGTTCTTCATAAGTCAACGACGCGTTACCTACACTTCTGACTAGGAGATGTTTGGCAGATTTTACCGCCGCCTCCCATAGTCCGCCAAAGTGTGGTGATCTTGGCGGTATAAAATTGAATTGTATGCCCCTTTTTCCACAGGCGCTTGTAATTGCTTCTTGTGCTTCTGATGTGTAGATTATGGATGCCAGTTCGGGTAGTTTATTTTTCGCTCCAACGAAATTCGTTGCGTTATCGCAATACAAATTTTGGCAGTGTCCACGGCGGCTGATAAATCTCTTGAGAGCACCTATGAATGCCTCTGTGGTGAGATCGCTCACTAGCTCCAGATGTACAGCCTTTGTTGCGAAACAACAAAATACTGCAATATAAGCCTTGTGCGGCCTTTTCCCTCTCAGTTTGTAGTGAACTTCAAGTGGACCACAGTAGTCGACTCCAACATTTACGAATGGCCGAGCTGGTAATACTCGTGTTGCAGGCAGATCTCCCATTATATGTTCAAACATTTTTGGTTTAGCCCTGCTACATATTGTACAGCGATGAACTGTAGCACGAGCCATAATTTTTCCTTTTACTGGCCAGTAGCGTTGTCGGATGATGCCTAGGAGCGTTTGCGCTCCGCAGTGTTTGTTGTCTTTATGAACCATTTCGAAGATTAATTTTGAAATGGGATCATTATATGGAATGACAAGTTGATGCTTCGAGTCATATGCCAATGAGGATGCCTCAAGCCTGCCTCCAACACGAATTAAACCATTTCGATCTAGGAAAGGAGACAGGTTGCACAAGCTGCTTGTTTTTTGAACTTCGTTGTATTTTTTTAAGTGTAGAATTTCATCCTTGAAATCTGCTGCTTGCATTTGCTTAATGATCGGAATTAGGGCTTGATCCAGCTCAGTTGTTGTTAATGTTCTGTTAGGCTGTCGATTGTCCTTTCGGCATCTGGTGTGAGTAATAAAACGTATGACGTACCCAATTATTCGCTGTAATCGGAAGAACGAATTTTTGTGGTTGATCTTGTAGACGAAATCCTGTCCGTCTATTACTGCCACATATGATTCTACTGATTTTCTTTTTCTTTCTAAAGTGGTCGGAATGCTCAGGCTTGGATTAAATTTCAATGGCCATGCTGCTTCTGCTCCATGCAGAAATAAGGGTCCACAAAACCACAGTGTGCATTCCTTCAGGGCCCTTGGCGATATTCCTCGAGATAAGATGTCGGCTGGATTGCATTTTGAGCTGACGTGACGCCATTGATCTATTTGAGTTTCTGCCTGAATGATTGCAATTCGATTGGCCACAAAGGTGTTGAATGATGCAGATGATGAATTTATCCATGACAGCACAATTTCTGAATCGGTCCAAAACCAAACCGGGCTGGTCCACTGCAGATCAGATCTAATTTTTGTAGCTAACTGCGCTCCTAACACCGCTGCACATAGCTCCAATTTCGGTATTGTTTGCCTTTTGAGTGGAGCTACACGGGATTTAGCACAAAGGAGTCGATTCATAATGGTCCCGTTTTTGAACACTGACCGTATGTAGGCTGCTGCTCCATACGCCTTTTCTGACGCATCCGTAAAAATATGTAGTTGGACTGAAGCTGGGATTTCTCCCTTAAAGATGTGTCTCGATATTTCCAAGGTTTTTAGCTCATTTAGATCGGTGCGAAAAGAACTCCATTTGGTATGTAACGATTGAGGTAGAGATTGATCCCAATCTAATTTCAATTCCCATAATTCTTGGACGAACATCTTGGCTGTCACCACAATTGGAGAGAGGATTCCCAGTGGGTCGAAAAGTCTCGCAAGATCTGATGTGACTGTACGTTTGGTAATTTTGTTAATTGCCTCGATGTTAACTTTAACACAAAGCTTGTCCTCCTTCGGCAGCCAGATGAGTCCTAATGTTTTTATAGAGTCAGCATTTGCGCTTTCAAAGTCCAAATTTACTTCCAGATCACCTTGTGGTATGTTTTGGAGTAACTGTGGATGATTTGCAGACCACTTGCGAAGATTAAAACCACTTTCTTTCATCATTTGTGTTAGTTGATTTTGCAAATCTATTGCAGTCACCAAACTATCTGCTCCACCAAGCCCATCATCAACGTAAAAATTCTCTTGCAGAAATTTCGAGGCAAGAGGGTAACGAACAGTGTTTTCTTTAGCGAGTTGTTGCAGACATTTAGTTGCTAAATACGGAGCAGCGCGTGTACCATATGTAACTGTGTTGAGTTGATAGTAGGTTATAGGTTTTGTGGTGTCCTTTCTCCAAATAATGAGCTGAAAGTGACGATCTTCAGGAGAAACTAGGACTTGCCTATACATTTTTTCGACATCAGCAGTGAAAACGAATCTTGGTAATCGAAACCTCAACAGGATGGAGAATAATTCGCTTTGCACTGAGGGTCCTGTGTACATTAGGTCATTCAAAGACTGCCCTGATGATGTTTTGCAAGACGCATCAAAGACTACACGAAGCTTAGTGGTTGAACTTTCAGGCCTCAGTATGCAGTGGTGTGGTATGAAATAGTTTGGTGTGAGGATTTCATTTGCTGATATTTTTGTCATGTGTCCCATCGATTCATATTCGTTCATGAATTTTGTGTATTGTGCATTCAATTCGGGATTTTTCTGTAGCCGGCGTTCGAGGGCGAGAAATCTGTTAAGTGCAATTCCATGTGAGTCTCCAAGAGCAGCAGGACTTTGATGAAAGGGTATCTTCACTATGAATCGGTTTTGATCGTTCTTGGTCGTATGTTGTTCAAAGTGTTCTTCGCATTGTTTATCTGCTATCGAGAGCGGTTTGTCATTTGATTTAATTTCTTCCAATTCCCACAGTCGGGCGATAGACGTTTCGAGGGCTTCATCCGTAGTACAGATTCCACATGAAATATCCGTTGGACAATCTCCATTTATTTTTCCTGCCACTATCCAGCCGAATACCGTGTTTTGTAAGATTGGCAGTTGATCGGATGATTTTATTTGTCCGATTGCCAGCAGTTGATGATAGTGCTCTGCACCCAATAATATGTCGATTTTTTCGGGGCGGTTGAAGCCTGGGTCGGCCAATGTTAGGTTCTTTGGCAGCGACCACCCTTCAGTGTTGATAAATCGTGACGGTTGTGGTGAAATAATGCGAGGAAGAACATATGCCTCAAACCGTGTTGAGAAATTGTTAATACGAGAGGTCAAGGATACATTTACTCTGTGGTGTATTTTTGTGTTAGTAGCTCCAATACCATTGATGTTTAACGATGAAGGCTGCATTGAAATACCCAGTCGTTTTACTAAACGTTCAGTAATGAAATTTGCTTGGGATCCGGAGTCAAGGAGGGCGCGGCATTCAACTTCTGTTGTATCAGTTTTTACCTTAACTACTGCTGTGCTGAGTAAAACATATGAGTCCGCGAACTGGGTTTTGGCTGTAGTTAGCGAAGTGACTTGCGATTTATCATTTGCAGGAAGAGTGATTGTCGCCGATGATGTCAGGTGGGAGCTGTTTTTATTGACTGTTTCACTCGTTGGTCCTTCCTTTTGTGGATGATCCCTTTTTTCCAAATGCAGTAGTGAATTGTGTTTTTTGTTGCATTTGGCGCATGACCTTAAGGTACAGTATTTGGCTGCATGACCTGATTTTAAGCAGTTCACGCATAATTTCTGTTTCTGTGCATAATTCAGGCGTTGTGGTGGTGTTAGTTGTTGGAAATTTGGACATCGGTACAGTTGATGCGAGCCATTTTTGCACAGACTGCATGCCTTTTCGGATTGTTTTGATGAAGCAGCAGATGCACACACCTTTGAAGGTGGTTTTTCCTTTTGTCCCATCGCTTCCATGGACTGAAAGCGTGTTTCAAGAAAGCCCAAAAATTCTTTCACTTGCTGGAGCTCCTTTGGATTTGTGATCGATCTCTCGTATAGAACATGGGTGCTACGATCCAACTTTTTGGTAAGTAAATGCAGCAGAATTGGATCCCAGGAGGTTGTGTCGATCCCGATGTTTTGTAATGCGTGTAAGCATTCCTGAGTGGTGTCATGCAGGTGTTTGATGGCTGCTGCTGATGATCCGCCAGACGGTTGATCGAGTAGCTGCTGGATTATTGATGCAACAAGAATTCGCCGATTGTTGTATCGCTCTTGTAAAAGCGTCCAGGCTGTTGCGTAGTTTTCAGCAGTAGCCGAGAGGTGGCTGATCAATTTTTCAGCTTCTCCTCCTAAATTTGACTTCAAATACCACATTTTTTGTACTGGCGAAAGCTGTTGTTTGTCTATTAATTCTGAAAATAGATCAAAAAACGCTTGCCATTTTAAGTACTCGCCGTTAAACTTCGGTATTATAATCTTTGGTAGTGGTAGGACATTATTCTGACCATATGCAAAGCTTTGTGGCGCTTCAGCTGATGACGTCAATGCGAAATTGTTCATGGTCAGCCTTTCAAGATTTTCGTATGACTCCATGTCGTATCCTTCTTGCAGAGGATCTTGACAGGACTGCCATATTGTGAAATGCAGATCTTGTATCTGTTCCCAAAGTTTTTCTTTGAGCTTCATGTTCTCAGTTGTTAAATTTATACTGAGTATCCTCTTTAAAGACGCTATCATTGCATTTTGTCTTCGAATTAAGGAGCTTGTTGCAAATGTAGACGATTGCGTTGTTGTGCCAGTAACTGTAGGAACCGCATGTTGATTGACTTCTTGTTGGGAAGTATTAGATGCTTGCAACATTAACGACTCGAATGTTGCTTTATATTTAAAAACGAGTTCTGAGATCTTGTCATAATACTTGTTGGTAAAATAACTGTGATCTGAAGGCGTCTTTTCAAGACAACGTATTTTGGCATCGGTAGTCTCGAATTCGCCCCACGCCGCGTCCAGTCTTCTTAAACGCTCTTCATAGTACTTTAGCGTCTTTCTAATAGCTGGATCCTTTTTAAAATTTCTTATGATGGTTTCAATAATTTCACCTGTGTTACGTTGAGCGTCCGCCAATGCGAAAAATGGATTTGATTCTTCTTGAGCCATGTCAATCGACTTGTTGACTTAAGCGTTGTATAGATCCTGTGCCAAGTTACAGGATGTCAGGGGTCACCAATGGGTTTTTTTTTTTTTGATGATCACGTCGGGGTCACCAATGTTTTTTGATTTGGCTAGTTTGCCAATCAGATGAATTGAATTACCAAGAACCGAATTGCCTTGGTCGTTTGGATTGTTTTCAAGGTGAATCACCAAGAAAACAGTTAGTTCAACTCGAGCACTTGAAACCCGGTTGATGCGGAGAAAATGGAAAGAAATAGTCGATTTAATTGTTTGATTACTTCTCTCAATGTTTATTAAAAATTCATTGGCTTAAATACTAAATTAATGCTTATTTGCGATTTATGGTAGAATACATTTTTTTACATTTAGTTATTTTGCTGAAGTTCATTGCATTCACATTGTAAAAAGAAAAGCAATGAACTCAGGTAATAAATAAAATTATGCTGAATTTGGATTTTGACTGAAGCGATCAAATTCTGTTGAAGTTCATTGCATTCACATTTGCAGTCTGTCATTCTTACATACAGAAAGCAATGAACTCAGACAGCAAATGAAATTATGCTGACTTTGGATATTAACTCAACGATCGAATTCTGCTCACAATGTCATGCAAACTTATGCACATACACATGTATAAATGTGCATGTGCATTCAATGTGAAAGTTTGAACACATATGTACATATGTGTATATGTGTATATATAAAAAATTTAATTCTTGTAAATATCGTTGATTTTATTTCATATGAATTACCTGATAAAATATTTTACACAAACTATATGTACAAAAAATATAATAAAATGAATGAAAAGAAAAATTACAATAAATAATAATTTATATTCTATATATTTTTGATTGAAATCTCTGAATAATTTAAATATACATATGTACCCCAAAGCTCAACGCGATAAGTGGTTGTGTGGATGTGGTTTTCTTAATAACTTTTATTATTTGTTGTGGCCTTAGCTGTTCATATATCGTTATTACATTGGTGCTGACCAAATCATAAAATACGAGAATTCTGTATCGCTTATGAATATTACAAAGTACATATTAATACAAACTGCACAACAAACAATTTATGTTCGATATTAGTTCGATATTATGTCGTTGACGCCTTTTGGGTGTCAACGATGCTACTTGTTTGATTATATATTTTGTAGTTTTCATATATGATTGAATTCTCATATCGTATATGTTGCTTTTTGTATAAACGTACGAAGTTGAATGCCTACAATGCTCGTTTGATGCTCGTTTTAAGGTATTTTGAATTATTACTCCCAAAACAACTGGCTCCAAATCGACGATAATGACATTTCTTTTCGCTACCTTGATCTAGAGAAAAAACAAACTTTAAAATTTCTCACAAACAGCAAATAAATATGTTTTGCTTCTTATCCTCATATGAGAACTTTCAAATCGAGATATAAATAAAATTTTACGATGTCACACAATATATTAGATTCTTTGCTTGTTATTGATTCATTGGTGCTAAACAAACCATCAGTGAACTTAAACCGGCTTGTATGCATTCAAACGCATATGTTTTCTTATAACCATGTTCCCGGGTTGACATAAGAGTGTAAAGTTTGCTGATGATTTGTTTGTTTAGCACCAATGAAATATCGATGTATGAACAGCTAAATACACAACAAACAATAAATTTTGTTTGAAACTCAAATAAAAATTCAATAATATGTAGTTTTATAATACTTTTATAGATACTTAATTTATTATCTAAGCTCGATTGCAATCTTTTTGTCATAATTTAAAGTTGATTCTTAAAAAAAGTCAATATTTTGTTACTAATATTTTTTAATATTCAGTCGCATTTCAATGCAAATTAAATTTGTAAAGAAGAATATATACCTAATACTCTTTTTAGCAATTTAACTGAAATCAAATATTCATTATTATTATTTTACGATTATACTATTCTTTGCTTTTAATAGATCATAATGAAGTATGTTTTGTTTTTAAAATATTTATGTATTTTACTTTATAAAATCTGAACTCCTCCGTCCGTTTATTTCTAATACCATATTCTATTCCATTGAACAATTTTTATTTTATTGAAAATCTTTACATAAGCGAAAAATAATTTCTGTATTTTGACATATTAGACGGTGATGTACTCGTAGCCAATATTGTAAAAGCGTTGGGTTTAAACTTGTCATGATAAAATAAAATTCTATAGTTCGAACCTTACTCGCGTCAGTCGTCCAAAATATCGATACAAATTTAATTATGTGTATAATTAAATATACATACATATGTATAGTAAATGTGAAAGCATTAAGGGTTCATAAGCATTACTTTTTCTTTGCATTATGTAGAGAATGAATTGGATTCAAAAAAGAGAATATCTCGCAAGAACAATTATGAAAAATCATCCGAATTTCTACTGCTTGCGAGTGGGTCGCAGGTTCTATATTTAATGGCCTTCTTTGGCAGAGCTGTAAACGATTGCAATCGACTTAATTGCAATCACATGATTTCTCGTTAATTATTGCTAATTTTTCGATTGCATTCAAAATCCTAAATTGATTTCATGATTTCAATTCGAAATTATGAAATCAATACGACAAAAATGATTGAATCAATTTTTTGAAATTAATTTTTATATTATTTGATTGCAATCAAATTTGATTGCAATCGAATTGATTGCAATTACTTTAATTGCAATCAAATTTAAATCAGAATCAAAATCAAAATCTTCGTTCTCTTCAAATAAAACTCCTTCTTCTAGAAACAAAGATGACTGATAATTTCAAATTACCAACAATGTAAATTTTTGTTTGAAGTTTAATGTTTTGTAAAATTAGTAAACATAATCTTTTTTATATTGTTTGTTTTTCATACTATATTTGTTCTGACTTTTTTTTAATAAATTCACAAAATTAATAAATATTTTTTAACTTTTATTTTTCTGATTAAATATAAGTGGAAGTTTTTACTAGAATCTGTTGTTTTATACTAAAACTTAGTGGTTTTCACTAAAATCTGGTGGTTTCCACCAAAAATTTGAGGTTTCCACCATATTTTAGTGGAAACTGCTGGATTCTAGATTCCAAGTGTATATTATTTCGTAGAACTTTCACTTTAGTTGTGATTTCAGGGCAATTAATTGAAATTGCATGATTTCAACAAAAATTTGATTGCAATCAAATTGATTGAAATTAAATTAATTGCAATCAATGATTTCTAAAAAAATGATTTCAAAATTATTGCAATCACAAAATATTGCAATTTTGCCAAGATTTCATTTTGAAATCTGAAATCATTTTGAAATCAAAGAATGAAATCAGTTTTGTTGAAATCACTTTGATTTCAATGCCAATTAATTGCAGTTTTCATAGCTCTGTTCTTTGGAAGTAGAAGAAAAAGGAAAACTACTTTTAAAAATGCACTTAAAACTGAGATATGCAAAATATACTTTCAAAGGTAAAATATCCAAAAACGTTGAAAAATTTAATATCAGAATTTTTAGAAAAGCTCTGAAATAGATAACTACATAAAAAATCACCTGGACCTTTCCTCGATGTGTTAAGCCAACATGTTTTAAGAATTTTGCAATAAAAACTGTTCTTAGACAATTTTATTTAATATTTAATAACGTAATAACAATATTCTTGTCGCTTTTCTTCTAACATTGTGTGAGTCAATTATATGCAATTAATTGCATTCATATAAACAAGAATTTCTATTAATACATGTATAAATGTAAATACGAGTATATTTTTGTTTTAATGACATAGATTTGTTTCTTTCTTCTTGTTTTTACAGATTAATTAAAAATGAGACTGGACGCGCAATATTGCGTGTAATATCTGGACCGCGAGCATTTCGCGTTGTATTATTTACTCGTTTAACGCCCATACCATTTGGCATCCAAAATGTTATATTTGGGGTAAGTGTAAGATTCAAATAATTCTCTTTGATGTTTTGTTAAAATAAATATGTACGTACATACATAAAATATTCGAATTGCATGTCATAATTTTATTTTATTCGAAAAATATCATCTTTCTCCAAAAAAAAAAAAAAAAAAAAACGAAAACATAAATTAAATTTAATGATATTTAATAAATAATAAGCAGAAAGTGAATCTCGTGAAATCATACAACCAAAAGGAATTTATTTGCTTTTATTTTTATTATTTTTTTTTCTTTTATTTCGTTTTTATTTGTGTATTGATTTTTTCGTCAAAAATTTTTATAATGTCTGGACTATGAGTATATTTGCGTGGTCGGTCGAGATATTGTTGTGGATGATGCCATTTGTTGGTTTGTCTACAAAAAAAAATAATAATAATAAATAAAATAAAATAAAGTAAACGTATAAATGACATGTTGCTGACACACAAAATTAGACTGGTTCAATTTTAGTGAAATTTTTGGTCTACAAAGTATTTTTATATTATTTTCGATATGACCAATGTGCTCTCCCTCATTGTTCTCATTTTCGGAATTTCTGTATTTTTTTAAGGTACTATTTTGGTTATTAATGCTTCGAAGGTCTTTAACACAGTTTTGATTCTGCAAACTATTGGAGCCATACAGTAATAAACAGCATGCACCGCTTTATCATCTTTGAGTCCTAGAACTCAAATAAAATATAGAGTTTCTGAGAATTATTTATGTTTTTACTAATTATTATTCAACATTTAACATATTTTCGAACATGTACTAAAAATTTTGTAAGACCATAAAATACTCATTTCATTGACAAGCGAAAAACTTACACAAGTTGAGTCGAATAAAAACTCTCCAAAATGTCCATGTACGAGTGTGTATAATATTTCCGAGTAGGAACATAAAAATATGTCAAATATTTTATAAAACAAATAAATGATCCTAAGAAAACATTTCTTCCTGGCGTGATAAAATTGTAATATTTGTATTTTATATAAATTCAACTCGAGAGGTGCTGAAATAAATGAAGCTGAATTGGGCTATTTCGCCCTCATTAAGTTTTATATACATATATGTACTAATTCTTCATTGAAGGTAAAATACAACATAGAAACAATATTTCGATTAACTTCTTAACTTGAATTCACAATACAAGAAGGATCATATAATATTTGTTTAAACTATTACTTGTATACCAATTGCATTAAATTTTCGTAAATTTTAATTTTTGCATTTTGTATATAAATGTGAGAAATGTATTGTGGCATATTGTAAACTACTTTTAAATCCAACTTCTATTAGACTAATTTTTTTTGTTAAAACTACAAAATTTTACTTAAATTAAGGACATATTTCACTTGAGCTTACTATGTGTCTTTTTGAGTGTTTTTATAGAACCGACTTGTCTTTATCAATGGTATAAATGCAATTCAATTGTCTTTTCTGTTATGTTTTTAATAAATCAAAACAAAGATAACAATAATAAAATTAGTTTAAAAAATAAAAATTTTGAAGCTTATTTCTTGCAATTTTAAAACACGAAATGCCATCCCTGATATATAAAGAAATAAATTTATTATTATAATAGTTCCAAACATTTCGATTTTTTGTGGAGTACAGATCAGATTATCAGCACTAATATTATTGTATTTCTCCCCAATCTTATTATAATGACAAAATGTGTCATACACATAAATAGAATTGTTTGACATTGAATTCTTTAAATTTATAAATTAAAATAAACTTTAAATATGACCTACAAATCATTCAATTAAGAACAAAATGATGTGTCAATTTAAAAAAATTGCAAGTACTACCCTGCTGATACTAATACTAAATTGTATACGAGTGAAAACATATGTACATAAATTTAGATAAACACAAAACAGAAAGCAGTTAGAAAGCAATTAGAATCACGATTGTATCAAATGAACCATGCACTGAAAAAATCTATACTGGTATTTAATTGTATTAAATATGATTTTAGTTGCTTAAAACGAATATCAATTTAGATTGTTTTTAAAGCTGGTATATTAATTATTATAAAGACAGCGAGTGTGAATAGATACACACCACATACATATTTTATTTGTGAGTTGACTTTTTTAAATAATTTTTAATTTTAATTAGTGGAATTCATTCTTATAGTATATTTCCAAGTGTAGGATAAATGCTATAGCGTGAGCGTCATTATTTATTTTAGAAGTTTAAAAATAAAAGAATAAAATATTTTTTGTCAAATAAAAAAATCCTTTACAGGACGCAGTCTAAGCTGTGGATAAAAATAGACACTAAAATAGTAACTTTAAAGAATCATTAGCTTTTTAATTGGTTTTTCGAATAATTCTTGGAGTTTTACTTAAAATTTACATTTTAATGTTTTAAATGTATTTATTTGCACGTTCCATTATTTAATTTAAAGCTACAGTAACGGCTATCGGAGCAGTAAAATTTCGTAGGCGCTGTTCCCCAGAATGATTTGAGAAATAATAGACTCACATGTAAAATTTCCAATGCTACATCCTATTATTACATCGCTTTCTCAAAACTGGAAGTATGATGCATTTTGAAAATATCACGAGTTTTGCTTGTAAAAATTATGATGTCATTAATTTTTCTGTAATAAATTGCCTTGCAAACTAACTTAACTGTAGGAAATCGAAAATTTTTATATTTTGTTAAGGTACAAGGTTGGTTTGCAACCAAGAGTGATTCCCGCTTTTGTTTAATATGATTTGTTTTCATAAGGTGTGCTTAAATTTCCTGTTTTTGGTACGCTTTTATATTTATTTTTAATATACATGTGTGAGTGTATATTTTAATTTATTTCCCTGCAAACAAATTAAAGGCAATATAGTGATACATATCCCCCAATTATCTTTTAGAAGAAAACATTTTTAACCAACATTTCTATTTTCGCCCTTTCATAATTTTTAAAAAATTTCATTGTTATAAACTTAGACGTGTACGAGAGTACACGAATGGTATTTTTGTATGTTTTAATTGAATTATACTTCTGTATAAATTTACATATATACATACTTATATATTTCAGTTTTCTTTTTTATTTTAATTGCATTACAATCAATGTTGCCAGACCTAAAGATTTCAGATTCAAAAATTACCTCATAAGGTTGTTGCTTTTAAGTAAATTTTTTTTTTGTATAAAAAATTTGACGGCCCTGTAATTTCGACGACATTTGTCAAATATGTTGTTTAGAATTCAGCATCCGGCACTAAATCAACTACATATAGAAATGTTACGTGCGCCAACGTTGCGTTATGTTCGCAAGACGCCAATACGCCTAATGTTAAAATATATTTCTTTCGGGCCTATATCCCCGTGTACATCTTGTGTCTATAATAGAATTTCTGCATTAATGATTTCATGTTTTGCTGAAGTGGCATCAGTTTACCACTAATATCGTGCCCCCGTTCTTCTAAATTCTGCGCCATACACAAAATTGGTTGCTTAGGAGATTATTCCCCATTCTAATTTTTTTGCAATGCGAAGTGCGGTTCGCTTACACATCGGCCAGAAATAAATCTGCTCTTACTGAAAAAAAGCCGAATTTCGGGAGAAGTTCCCCGGTTTCGTTAGAGTACATTCCATTGTAGTAACGATAAAATAGCGAACAACTTCCCACATTTCGTCGATGTTCAAGTATA
This sequence comes from Germaria angustata, assembly GCA_963681545.1. Lineage (NCBI taxonomy): Eukaryota > Metazoa > Arthropoda > Insecta > Diptera > Tachinidae > Germaria > Germaria angustata. Next base: position 80,070,417 of record OY813000.1, on the reverse strand, counting down.
TGGTGTTTTGTATATGCAACTGTTGCTGTTATTTCAGGCAAAATTTCTGTTTGCAGTGTCAATAAAATAAACCCGTTTATTATGGGTGAACATATCGGGGTAAAATATACTAGATAAATTCACTATTTCTTACGCAACACAAATGACTTCAAACATGCTGAAGCACTAACTGTGCAATTTTACCTGTATATAAAATACCCTTTAAGCCAACATAATGAAAATGGAATTATTAAAGGTCTATTAAAATAACAAAATTTCACATGGACATTGCAAAGGAATCTTCCGCGATTTTGTATACAAAATCCAGCGATTTTATAGTAACTTTATCTGGCAGCTATACTTGCAAACTTTTGTTTATTCCTTTGTCCAACATATTGATTTAGATTTTCCACTTTTACTATTGATTTTCACATCTGGATATACTATTTGTATGTATGTGTGTATGTTATATCTTTCGTTTGCCTTTATATCATCACCAAACAATTCGCTTTTCTCGAAATACAATTAGTTGTTGTTTTTATTATGGTGATTTTGCTGAAGGTTGAGGTTAAAGAAAATTTTATCAGGGCATATCACAGTTTAAACTTAGATTTCATTTATTTATTTATCTATGTATCTACATGTTTTATTTATTTATTTATTTATCTGCACGTTCAATTCCTGTACAACAACAATTATTATTATATTTAAAGTACAGGAAAGTGGTATCAAAAAGTTAAGCTGAGACATGCATACGTACATATTTAAACAGAATTAAGTATAATAGTAAAACAAATTAAGTATAATAATATTGATAATTTCCTATTGTGAAAAATATTTAAATAAAAAGTGCTTAAAGCTAGATAATTAATACTCGCATGTTATAAATAGAAATTAGAATTTACTTAAAACTGTGTCAACAATTCTAATGTTAATAGATGAAATCGTGCTTGGTTGTAAGCTTGCAAATCAAGCTTAGGAATACACTAGGTCTAGAGTATACATTTAGCTTAAATAATATATAAGTATCTTAGCAATTGCGAAAATCGAGTTATTTGAGGAAACAAAGTAAAAACTTTGCAATTTTTTTGGGGGCAACTGCACTTATTTCAAATCAAATTGAATTGTGTTTTTCAAACTAAAATGTCACACATATTTTGAAAGATGTACAATACTACATCCAAAAACATGTCAATATGTAAAATGTTTCGCACTCAACTTTGTCCCAACTGCATCAACTACTTTGTTTATAGAAATAAGAGTTTTGTTTTATTTTAGTTTATAGCATATGCATGTGTTTTGTGAGACAAGTTTATAAACTATTAATGAATTTTAAAATATGGACATTAAATTTTTCTTAACTAAATTTATCATGGGTCAATTTATCAACCTTAAAAAGTCGGTAACATAAATTCTGTATTTTTGCTTAGTAATGCAACTTTTAATATCCCTCGACGCTCACTACGTGCTTTTAACCCATTACATGCCAGAACATATCGTTCTAGCTTTGCTATGTCTGAAATTAGGAAATTATGCACTTGTTTTAATGAAATTAAACGCAATGCTATTTTATTTTTAAATCAGAAATATCAATTTTGTACTAAATGTATTTTTTGCTTTACATGGACATTATAAAATATATTATTGTATTACAGTAAAAACCGGATAAGTGCAACAAGCATAAATGCAAAAAACGCTTAAGTGCAACGTGTTTCGAAGCCATAAGCCTCTTTTATATTTTTTCATGTAAAAATGCACGGATAAGTGCAACACGGATTAATGCAAAAAATGCATAAGTGCATAATAATTTCAAGCCTCAAGAGACATTTTTAGTACAACTTTGTATGCATAAATGCACAGCTAAAATAGTCAATTTTAATTTACACATAAGCACTTTTTTCTACAAAAAGGTTTCCGATTTTTTCACCTCATGTGATCCAAAGCAATCTGATTCAGATTCTTCAGTTTGCTCGTCATCTATATAATCTTCCATACCAACATTTTTTAATAATTGTTCTTGTTAATAGTAAAAAAATTTTATTTTATTATTGATTAAAAACAAAAGCAAATTAACTTTGCACACATGTGATTTTTTAAAGACTTTTTTAAACTGAACTGATTCTTTAGGTTAGGTTAGGTTAGGTTGATTGGAGGGGTGTGATAGCCCATGTCATACGACATACACTTAAGTCAGTGAAGGTTTGTTGTGCGCTCCCTTTATTTATCAAACACAAACTGCCAGAGTTCTGCGGCAGGATTCGAACCTGGGACCTTCGCACTACGAGTCTAGTAACCTACCTACAAGTCTACGAAGGTCAGTCTTTAAGTTTTGTAAAAAAAATTTTATTTACATAATATATACGATATATGAAAGTTTGTAAACATATGTATAGTATGTACGTTAAAACTTTATGATTTAGGTTTTTAAGTTTTTTTGTTGAACTCTATTAGACAAACAAAAATATACATGAATTACCAATAAAATTAAACTTTGTTTATAAAAATCATCAACAGTCTATTTTATCTTATATTTTTAAGGAACTTATGCTCATATGTACATATACTCTAAGCATATATGTATGTACATAGTTTGATTTCTTTCTCTGTAACTATATGTAAATGCAAAAAATTTGCATTTACCCAATAATTGTATAATTGCAATATTTGTGCATTTATCCGAGGTTAGCATAAATGCAAAGAATGGATAAGTGCACAAAAAGTCGGGTGAAAACCGATGTGCATTTATCCGTATTTTACTGTTACTACGTTTATACGCACGTCTTATTTGCAAATAAAAAAGAAGAATGTTGCCGTATAATTTTTTTATTGTAACTTATTAACTCACTTAATAAGTCGTGAATAACGACACTATTTGCAAATAAAAAGTAAGACGTTGCCACTTCATGAACGTTTTTTGTGTTTTACTTACCAAACAATCATATTTTCGTCACATGGCATCACTAATAATAACATAAGTTCTGTATGCAATTTCTCGTATAAACAGTGAATTAGTTATTTGCAAATAGTTCTATTTGCAAATAAGACGTACGTATAAACGTGGTATGTATTACATTTCAATAGTCTGCAAGGAATTTGTCCATTTATTAATTTGAATAAAAAAATTAGTCACTTTATTAACTGTTATTTTAATAATTGTTTCTAACCACATAATTGTGAGCTGAAAATCAGTGTCGTATATGTTACTTATCGTTAGAAACACCCTCTCTGGAGTAGCACTCCTTGATTTGTGCTAAATAAATATAAAATAGATATATGCTACTTTTCTATTTTGTGTTCAAAACGCTAAATATGCATTAGTGATAAATGTAACATCAGGCAACTATATGTGTTCTATTGTGAGTTTGAAAAAGACATCACTACGAGAGGATATATGTATCATGTGAAAAGTATTGCCAATTTTTGAGGAAAATTAGTTAAAAACACCAATCCTTATGTGAATCTGTACATACATACAGACTTGATGCTTCAATTTCTAATCATACAATAGGATTGGATCTCGCCTTATGCGAAGTTTTGAGCTGGCTGAAGAAACCGCGATTCGATTACTTTAAAAGACATAAATAGTTTTAAGTTCATTAAAATTAAAAATGAAAACTACAAATAAAAATTAAAAAATGCAAACTTTAACTGTAACTATATTTGTTTTTTTTCCTTTGACTTTAATACATATTTTAGCATTAATATCATTTATTTTTAATTGTATATCTTATACGCGTAGGTCATCCAAATACAAGAAATGATTTGAAATGTAAAGTGAATTCGAAAATTGGAAATATAATTAAAATATAAAGCTGTATTGCCATAGTTATTTTTTATTATTTTTTAAGTATTCTCAAATTTTTAATGAACGAGAAGAACGTTGATTTCAAATAACTTTCAATTTAATTTGCAAAAGATTGGTAAATAATTCATCTTTATAAATTAATCAACATATGTGACACTTCTTTCAGAAAAAAATACATTAGCTTCCTAGATATAGAAAATTCGTGTGAAATTTCCATGCAGATTATTTAAAACTTACACGGTCGTTAAGAAAAAGGCTTAATTTTTTACACAGTTCACAGATTTAAATACAGTGAACGCTTCAATAGCTGGACATTCGCTGTCACGGAATTATTTTACGCAAGACGTAACAAATTTACGTCTCGAATGTCAAAAACTATATAAATTTAGAATGCGTACGCCAATATAAGCAATAAAGCGATACATATGTATGTGTGTAAAAAAGTGTGTTAATTGTAATTGTCGTTTGTTTGTGCTGTTGATTATAAGTTTATAAAAGATGTCCGCTTATCAGAAACGCATATATCTTTTTTATTATTTTTTTTAAATGCATTACTTTATTATGTGCCACAAAGTAGACCAGAGATTTTGCCATTAAAAAATTAAAATCTCAGATTTTCTTTCGATGTCGTGGCAGAAATACAAAAATATATCGATTTATTATGCTTTTTGCTCTTCAGGTAGGTTGAATTTTTACATCGCCAGAAAATGAATGTCAAAACAAGACAAAAAAATCAATGTTGGACAAGAAAGAAATGTTTTGAATTTATAATATCTCCCTGGTCTACTCTGTACTCTGAGCGCATGGTATAATAAAGAAGGTAAAATCGTCAGCCCGTGTGTGCGTGTGCAAGTTCTTCAAATGACAAAATTTTGTTTGCATTTCTTTTGTTCTAAGTTTAATTCTAATGAAAAATACAGTTATGGTTCATAATATGGACAGCGTTTTGGTTTTATAACAATAACCAAATTAGTTACATGTTTCTCCAATATGTAAATATACAATTTTTTCATTTCGTTTACTTTTTTATTAGCGAAACTAGATGGATTTACATAATTTTGTGTTTAAGATTTCTTTCTTAAGCTGATATTTCTGCTACTATTAACAAGTTAATGATTAAACAAATCACTTAAGTTGATAGAAATTAATTGTCCTGATTTATTTAATATTTATTTAAGCTCTAAAGAACAACATATTGATTATATACAAGCACTTTCTTTTTGCAAATAAAGATTATAGTGCCAAGTTTACTCGGAGTTCTAGAATTTTTTTTTATAGTGATTCCATCTTATCTTGAGATGTATTAAAAATATTTTGGTGACCAAAATGTTTGATCGTGATAAGACTAACTGTTAACGCCACTGTCGTTCGATTGGTGATCGGTTACCTATTTATCGTAGTTATCGACTTATTGTTATCTCAATCTGTCAAAAAAGTATGTAAAAATCCCAAGCTTAAAAAAAGCGCATTTTGTAGTAGTTAAAGAAAGCCATTTAAAGATCATAAGGCAAAGTGAACAGTAGTTGTGAGATCAACATTTATTTTACATTGTTGAACTACATACATTTATTTAAAAAGAAAACATCTTTTGTAAAAGAATTAATTTTTCGTGCCTTGTTTCATACTAAAAAGTATGTATTAGTATAAAATTAATAATTTGTGTTTTATATAAATTTACCTACATATATTTCAATAAACTGAATTTCTCAAAATTTGTATTTGTTGTTTACAATCTTGCGAAACTGGGAGCTTGGGCAAATTCCCGCAACACTAACCACGGAACAAACTTTAAAAATAGGATATTCAGCTTGTTTCGATTGACAGATGATGATTCGTATTGTTGTACTTGTAGTAGAGACGATTTTACCTGGTTTATTATACCACGTATTATAAATACGTACTATTTTTGCAAATTGGCATTATTGAACCAGCTGATTACTTCGCCACTACTGTTACCCTGTCAAATGTGCCTAAAACTCTTGCTTGTGTTTTCCATAGCTTCTGACCGCATATGACAAATATTTTCCTTAAAAGTTTTGAAACGTCCTTGTCCGCGTTCGTGTATGGGAATTTATTTTGTAGTCGAAAACTGATGAAAAGCTTCAGCCTACAAAATTTTTTCAAAAGTTTTCCTTTTATGGGAACTTTACGATAATGGGAGCTTACACTGCAGATAATCTCTCGCAAAAAGTGATTTTTAAACAGATCCAATTGCTCATGCAAATGAGATAATTGTCTTTATTTTGAAAAATTTTCCAAATGTTCTGCATTTGTCTGAAAAATACTAGAATTAAATAAAAACGAATTCATTATCTTTTATCATTAAAATTTAAAATGATTTGGAACAAGGTCATTAATCCTTTTTCCATACTAACAAAAAAATTGTTTGTATTGAATAAGTTCCCTTTAAAGGAATGACTCAAACACAACTTTTTTCATTTTTAATTTTCGCATGATGAACAAACAAAAGCTCTTAAAGGTTCATGAGTTTGTATCTTTTCAATCAGAATCATTGACAACGCAATGTGCATACATGATTTTTTAATATAAAATAGCACATATTAGTCAAAACATCGTCAGTTATGCTACATAACACAAGCGGGAATATAGAAATACTTGACTATTAAACATTTTAAATGCAAACGATTTAGCTTGATATTCGTAGGTTTCATCGTTCCGGATATAATAGGCTGCTAAAAAATTCATAAACTAGTGGATTGTATGTAGTTCTGCATGAGATTATTTTAAAAAAATATTAAATATATATATATATATATATATATATATATATATATATATATATATATATATATATATATGAAATTAAATTAAATTAATTTGATTAAGCAGTCGGATAAAATTATTACTATAAAAATTATATGAAAAAAAATTATTCGAATATTTTCTACTCGAGCGAGTTCTAATAGATTGAATCGAAAAAAATTTATTATTGAAAATTTTTATTTTGGAATAAAAATTGCTTATTTCAACAATAATTATTAAAATTATTCTGAACATTCTCTAAACTAATTGTTTGTTTTTATAAAAGCTTTCTAAAATTACCGTGGTTGGATTTTTTTTGCAATCACAGGTAGAAAAATATGATTCAAGTTTTATAATTCCCATGTTGTATATGTGGGTCATATTTAAACGCTTTTGGAACATGATGGCTACTGATGATTTTGTTAGCACCAATGGAATATATAGAGCTAATCCCACAAGAAATATACGTTTACATTTTTCTGAATAATTGTTTTTATTCTTAGAACGAAAATACTAAGTTGTTGTTATAAACAAAATAAACACATTCGCCCAGAAAATCGGGTTCGTAAAAATACGTACATGGAAATTAAAAAAAATAGTAATAAAAATAAAACAATAAGTCAATAAAATTTCCATAAAAATATATTAAAAACATTTAGCAAAAATTAAAAATTTGAAACATTTCTAAAAAAAAGGTCTACCTTAGAAAAAGCAGTTTTTCAAATAAAGTTATTCCAACAATATATTCGAATAAAAATTGGACGATTAAATTATTTGAATTATATTGATTCAGAAAGTAATTTTTTTAATAAGCTATCTTCAATTCGTTAAATGGATTTTTGAAAATTTTTCGTAATATTTGCGATCTCTTCTCCAGATAGTTAAAATTGTTTTCAACCACTCAGCATTTTAGATAGAGTTTAATTTCCAAACATTTTAAATTGCACCAATATTTTGTTTGCCGCAAATGCTTATACCGATTTTAATATAACTTACATTCTATACTAAAGCTCGTTTGAAGCCACTAAACACGAAGAGCAAAATTAAAATCGGCTACCTTTGTCTATTAATAAATAGTTAACTTTTACTTGACTAATTATTATTTCCAATAACTTCTATCGGTCAGGTTTTCCCAATATTTTCAACTCGAATATTGTATTCAATCATTTTTATTCAGTTATTTTTTTTTCTTCTAAAATTGCAATCGAAACATTAAGAGAATGTTTCCTAACTTCTGTTCATTTTGTAAGATTTTGTAATCTGCGTGATTAAGAAATCGGGGATATCGGAAGGAAAAAATAAAATTCCCATTAAATAACTTAAATTCACTTTAGCCGGTGGTGGGATGGTAAAGCGAAAGTGTAGGCAAAATATTAAAAATCAGATAGAAAGAAAAAACTCTAAAGAAAAACTGTTGAAAAGTTTTAATTTAAGGAACTTTTATATAAAGGTTGAAAGTTGACAGTTTCAAAAAAGTTAAAATTTTTTATTGTATTTTTTCTTGAGTATAGAATAGTCAACGGCGATCATACATCATTAATTTTTCGGTTTTAATAAATATTTGACTGCTGTACTTCCTGGAGAAGGCTGCAGCACAATAGGACTTTTATTTACCAGAGAAGTACGAGTAAATTAATGCCAGCTAGAATGACGACAAACTTTTTCCATGTTTGCTAAGTATATCGTAGTAAAATAGCTTTAACGCATTATTGCTAATCTATGAGTTTTCTATTAAAACAAAGTTGATGGTGAAGGATTACAAATCGATTTCAGGATTTCAGTATCAAAATCGGTCAAGCTAAATTGATTGCAAAAACTCGATAATGTTTTACACAAAAGCGATTTTCGATTTACACATGCGTGTAATTACTTGCGATAGAGCATACGAGCACGTATTTTGAACGAATATACATAAAATATAAATGTCGAAGAAATAGTCGAATATCTTTCAAGTTTATTGAATGTTTACATACCCAAGTAAAAGCTCATTTTCAAAATGTCGTCGAAAAGAAAAGTCCAAGCAATAATTGCTTAAATTTTGGAAATCAAAAACAGACCTCGTATGAGAACTTTAAAGTAAGTGTATAGCTACTTTAAGCCTATTTTAAGCTTGTGTAATAAAAAATAATTTTTTACCTTAAATATCTTCAATAATACAGCACAGAGATTCATGTTGCACCTTGAATTAAAGCTAGAAAGTCTTGTCTGTTATTAAAAGTTTATTTTTTCATGTGTTGGGAGATATTATAAAATCTACAATTGAATCAAAACGCACAAGAAAATTCATAAGAAATGGTTGTAAAAAAAATAAAAACAAAATTTTTAATAAAAAATAATAATTTGTAATAAAAAAATCGATATTCATAGACTACTTTATTCGAATAAAAAGTATTTTGCGTATTCTTTATTCGTTATACTCTCCCTGTTTTTATTTCATAGACAAATTTTTATGCTTTTTCTATCACGACAGAAACTCATAATTTTTGAAAATAATCCGTTTTACTTCAAAATAATATTTTTTTTTTACATTTTTGATTAGTCGAATAAAATTATAATCGTTTTTCTACATCATAAACTATAAACTTTGTGTTGACAAAAAAAAAATATGTAAAGTAATGTTTTGAATAATATTTCTCAACAAACTCATGTTAGCCTTAAAGTGTTTGTTAAAAGTAGAATATTATTTTGAATAAGGCTGTCTAAATTTTTTTTTTTTTTTTTTTTTCTCTCATTTTATTTACAATCTATCCAAGGATAATAAGTAAATTTTATAAGGAGTAATAAAATAACATTCATTGTTGAACTCCAATAAGAACAACAATATACAAAAACAAAAATTGTTAAAGTTATTTCAAAAATTTATAATACATTATATACAAAAATCTTAAAGTTTAATCTATATTAATATTTACATATATGTACACAGAATTTTATTTATATATAATTGATTATGTTCTAAATGGCAAGTCTAATATGTGGTTCCTTTTCAGTCTTCTTACTTCGTTTGTGTCATCTAATAGCATTATTGCCAATGGGTTACAATGGTTACTCAGCCTCTCCAAGTAATTTTCGCTATATTTTTTAACTTCTTCTTTAACCATCGGAATTGATAAGTCATCATGAATTGTTTTGTTTGATACAAACCATGGAGCGTTGACTAAGGACCTCAATGTTTTCGACTGAAACCTCTGTAGAATTTCAATGTTAGAATTGCTGGCCGTTCCCCACAACTGTATACAATATGTCCACACTGGTTTTAACATTACTTTGTATAAAATTATCTTATTCTCGAGACTTAGTTTGGATTTGGTACCTAGTAACCAAAATAGGCGCTTGAATTTCAAGTTAAGATGTTGCTTCTTAGCTTTAATGTGGTTTTTCCATGTAAGCCTGCGATCGATGTGCAGACCTAAATATTTGACTGTGTCAGATTGCGGAATATCACTGTTGTTAATTGAAACACGTGAGCAGTTTCCACGACGCAAAGTAAATGTCACGTGTAAAGATTTTTCGGTGTTGACTTTTATCTTCCATTTATTTAACCAAATTCCTATTTCATCAAGCTCTCTTTGAAGATATTGTGATGCAACATCCGAGTCTGCGTCAGCAGCTAACACCGCTGTATCATCAGCGTAGGTTGCAACTAGTACATTATTTATTAAGGGCATATCCGATGTAAAAATTGTATATAAAATTGGGCCTAACACACTACCCTGAGGGACTCCAGCCTTGATACTGTAAATTTCAGAGAAATCTCTGTTGACCTTAACATAGTAATACCTTTCGCTGATATAAGATTTTAGTACTAGGTAAAAATGTGTTGGAAGTAGTTTTTTAAGCTTATATAGTAGGCCTGCATGCCAGACCCTATCAAATGCTTGTTGCACATCCAAAAATACACCTGAGCAATATCTTTTGTTCTCCAAGGAATCCCGTATAAAATTTACTATACGATGGCATTGTTCAGGTGTGCCATGCTTATGTCTAAACCCGAATTGGTACTCTGGTATTATATTTTCTTTTGCTAGTATAGGTAACATTCGTCTCAGAAATATCCTTTCAAATATTTTGGAGAATGTGACTAGCAAACTTATCGGGCGATATGATGTTACAATATCTTCTGGCTTTCCAGGTTTAGGGACCATTACCACTTCCGCACATTTCCATTGCGAAGGGAAATGATTTAACCTCAAAATTGAATTAAATATAAGCGTAAGAAAAATAACAGCTTTCTTAGGCAAGGCTTGGACTACTTTTCCATCAACACAGTCGTATCCTGGTGATTTTTTACAATTTATCTTAGCAATCTCCTCCCGTACTTCATTTGGTGAAATGTGTTTTATTGGCCAATCTACTGGACATGGACTATCAAGAAATTCGTAGATTTCTTTTGTAGAAGTACAATCATTTATTTCATGTGGCTGAAATGTTTTTGATAAATGTAATGCATATGCTTCAGCTTTGCTTCGATCTGTTCTGCACCATAAACCATTTTCGTCTCTTATAGGTGTATTTTTCTTGATTGGACGCTTTAAATATTTGGTGGCATTCCACAGGTAATGTTCATCATATCTTATAACGTTAAGATTACTAACAAAATTTTCAATCTGTTTGTTCTTTATTTCAGTCAGCCGAAGTTTAAGATTCTTTGTGGCCGTATTAAGGATTCGTTTGTCATTCGGGTTTCTACTCATTTGCCATATTCTTCTTAGTCTTCTTTTATTTTGGATCATTGTTCTTATTTCAGCAGTTACATAAACCTGGTTTTGAGTATTATGGGTATCAGTTGATGGTGTAGATAGAAATCCAGCTTCATGAATTAAATTGTTGAAAGTTTCAGCGGCATCATCTAATTCCGATGCAGATTTAACTGAAATATTGAGGCTGACAGTTCTTTCTAACCAGGTGCTAAATGATGATAGATCAGTTTTATTATTTAAAATTTTATATCTTTTCAAATGACAATGTAAAAATGTATTAAAATCAAGGATAAGTGGCGAATGGTCAGAGTTTAGATCGTAATTATCAGTTATTTGTAGTAAATTGTTTGGTATGCCATAATATACAATAAAATCCAATAAATCTGGAGTTTTTGTCAAATCTGTAGGCCAGTATGTAGGACTACCCGTAGATAAAACTGAATAGTTGTTATTGCTTATACATCTAAAAAGTTCTCTGCCTTTAGGATTTATTAATCTCGAACCCCACCAATGATGTTTGGCATTGAAGTCGCCTCCTACTATAAATCTAGGCCCAAGTTTTCTAAAAAATTCTTGAAATTCCTGACACTTTACAGAATATCTTGGAGGAAAATAAATAGAGCTAATGGTAATGGAAGTCGAATCACAAAATATTTCAATACATGCAGCTTGTAGACTTTGCTGGCTTATTTCGTCGGTGAATTTGTAACTTATTGATGATTTTATTAGTATTGCTGCTCCACCATGTGCTCTATTGTCCGGGTGATTAGCTTTTATTATGTCAAAATCTTTTATTTTGAAAAATGATCTGTCTGTGAAATGTGTCTCCGAGACTAGGAGGATATCAATAAAATTAGTTCTAAGAAATATTTCCACCTCTTGAGTATGATTGGAAAGACCATTGGCATTCCATATTGCAATTCTTAAGTTTAATTGCATAGTTTTGATATTAAAAGAGACATCATATTTATTAACTTATTGGTCTGTTCTATTTGGTTTTCAATTAATTTTTCGAGTTTTTCAAAAGAATTGTTTAATGGATTTAGTTGCTGTGGATTCCGTAAAATATCAGAATATGAAAATCTTTTATTTTGACCAGTGTTGGTGTTTGCATTTTGGTTAAGTTGATTTGGGTAATCTTCACTATTAAATATATATTGGTCGGTTTTATCTCTTCTGTAGAGATTATTATTTTGCAATTTTCCTTTAAGTATTTGTTTATATACTATGCAGCCTTTATAGTTTGCTGGATGGTTTTGTAGACAGTTCACACAGCGTGGAGGAGTTTCAATATTTTTATTGCAGTCAATTGTAAGATGCCCTAAGCCACATTTAACACATCTTTCCTCTTTTCGGCAGTAAGTTTTGGTATGACCGAATTCTTGACATCTATGACATTGCACAAGGTCTTTAGTTTTTCTTGGGGGTTCAATGGTGACAATTGCGTTATTTATGTGCCTAATATCGTAAACGTTTTTGTTATTTAGGTCAGGTTCTAAATCAACAAAGAACATTGGAAGGGGGTTTCTGGTTATTCTACTGCGAACATTGATAATGTTCCGAACTTTATGGCCATTTTTTTCCAATTCGTATTTAATATTAGTAATTGACGTAGAATGATGTAAGTTTTTTATAACTACTCTATACGATCGGTCTTGCTTCAATTGGTAGGTATGGAACTTAATTTTCTTGTCATTCAAATGAGTAACAATAATTCTGTACGATTTTACATTTTTTATTACTAATCTTATTTGTCCATCTTGAAGTGACTTGTATTGAAATTCAGAGGAAGGAATAATTTTAGAAAAAGATTTTGTCATTGCGCTAATATCAGAAACAAATGGTATGAATATAGGTGGTGGCTTTGGTTCATTGTTATTGCTGTTTTCATTATATACTTCCTCCTCATTATCAATTTCTTCATTATCAAGACTAGCAAAACGATTATTATTTTGGGAGCCTGAAATAATTGTCTTTGTTTGTTTTGATGTACCAGCATCTTTGTTGTTTATGATTGGAATGTTGTTTACATTTAAAAGTGCATGCGCCTTTATTGATGTACTTGCATTGTTATTGTTAACATTTTCTATTGAAGTTAAGTTGTTGTTGTCGATATTTTGTCTTTTGTTGTTGAATAATTTTGGTGATGCACTTTGTCGTCGTTTTTTTGTTATTGGCAAAGTAACTACCTGCCAGCTAATATCATTATCTTCACCTGAATCACTACTATCATCCATGACGAAAGCAGTGTATTTTGTTAGTGTTTAAAAATATTTTAAGAATTGTTCTTTTACAAGACAATTATTTTAAACTTTTTCTACTTCCTGTATATTCTTTATAGTTATTCTATTCCTGTTTTTTTTTCTATTACAATTGAATTGTTTTTATTTTTTTATATAACAGATCTTTGCCGTATTGCAATCGAACGTTGTGAATCGCGAAAAATATTCAATTTAATTTTTCTTTTCAATTTGAATTCTTTTAAATTTTCAGTTTTTATACAAATTTCAAAAGCGTCCGTTCTATTTGACAATAAAATCGAAACTACTGTCTAAATTTAAAATACTAATTGCTTATTTTTCAAATTTTCTTCAGATACGTATTAGAATAATAATACAGACATTGTAATAATAATAATACCAAATTAGCTCGACTCGGTTTGCAGAATAGAACCGATAAAAAATATTTTCTTAATGTAAAAAGTATCGTTATTATTGTTTTTCGCTTCTTTAGGAAAAAGTGAATCGGTTATCACAATGAAAAAAAATATAGTGTTTTGGAAATAATCGACTCATTTTAAGGAATTGAATTAATATTTTTTTTGTTTTGTCTTCGTAATGCATCTTTAATTCTTCGTAATTGTGAATGAATTCGATTAAATGACAACAGCTTTGGTTTTTATTGCTTCATACTACCGAGAGTTCATTGTTTATACAATTTTGTGTACAGATAATACCACCAACCCTTTCATTATACTAATTCACCGCCTTTTATTTTCTATTCGTTTTATAGGTCAGTTCAATTAACGCAAAAGTCTATCATACGGCTACGTTTTTGGGCCTCTTACCAGCTCAAATGATTAATGTTTATTTGGGTTCAACATTAAGGTCTATGCACGAAGTTCTTAACAATCATGGGACGGCGGTGACGGGCTATATTAGTTTTGGAGTAGAGGTAAGTGTTGAAAGTTACATGAAATGTTTACTACAATTACACGCCACAGTCATAACAATAATGTTTAAATAATTAAATGGTTAAATCAAAAAAAAAAAAAAATTAAAAAAATTATTTTAATTTTAAAAGAAAGAAGGAAATATTTCAGCAAAAGTTAAATACTCGCTATTTAGCGCGTACATAAAAAATAAACTAGGAAATATAACACATACATACACTTAGAGTAATGTGGCATTGTTGTTAATTGCTTCAATTTATTTAGTTTATTTACACAAGTGTACAGACACCTCTATTATTCTCACATCCATATTCATGTTTATACGCTAAACATTAATACGGATATGGTACATACGTACGCGTATATACTCATATGCAGTAATGTGTTAAAAATTGGCTTTTGTTTTTTTAAACAAATTATTTCCCAATTTTTTGGTCTGATATTCTAGAACAAAGTTTCTTATCATCTCGGATTGAAGAGATTTAGTTATATTTTACACAAATTCAAAACTGGTGTTTTCAAATCGTTTAATATTTATTATTGTGTAGTGCGCGAGTAACCGGTCTCAGATGTAATTGCAAATCCGATGAAGCGAAATTCTGCATTAACTAAATTTAGAGTTAAAAAACCAGAATTAAATTTCTTTAGATATTTAATATTGAAATTTATTATTCGTTATATATTATTCGTTATTTATTATTTATTATTCCCCAACTAATCGTTAAAACAATTAGAGCTTTTGCAAAATGCATTGTTTGTTGTGGCTTCAGCTCTTCTTTTTTTAATGCTTTCAATCATGATTGGCTAAAAGGGTACTGATGATTTGGTTAGCGCCAATTAAATGCAGGCATATACCTAGCTAAGCCAACAACAAACAATAGAATACAAAAAATATATTTAAAAGAATTATGTTTCTATCTGTCATCGTTGTAAAGCATAAATTATAATGAATAAAAAGCAATTCACAAAATTATTTTTATTCGAATGACTAAAACATTTGAATATCGAGCTTCTTTATATATCCATAATATAAAAAAATAATAAATTTCCTCTAATTGGAATGTACAAGGCGGCGCAAAGTAATGCCGTAATTTGAATTGTCTGCCATATGAAGAGAATTAATTGTCAACAAGATGTGGAGCGATACACACATCAATAACGTGGAATTGTTGTTTTTGCTTCTTTGACAAATTTTCAGTCTGTTGTTTTAACGCAGCGTGAACTTTGTCGTCGTTTTCCTAGACGTCGTGTTACGTGTGCATGAACCCCATTTCCACTTAAGTGGTTATGTTAATAAACAAAATTTTGCGTTTCTGGGGCACGAGAATCCTCATGAAATGCATGAAGAGCCATTGTATCTACTCAAAGTGACTGTTTCATGTGCCATTTCCAATGAAAAATTTTTTGCCTCTTATTTTTAAAGACCCCCAGTGGCACCACTGTAACCACAAATGGTGAGCGTTGCGGGCAGATGCTAAGCGAACTTTTTTTTGGCGCAAGTTGCTGCATTGTTGGTTTCAACAGGACGGACCAACCGCTCACACAGCTAGGACAACGATAGAGATTTTGAGACATCAATTTCCAGGTCGATCTCCCGTTATGGAGACTTGAACTATCCGTCCCGCTCGCCAGATCTAACAGCAGCAGACTTCTTCCTTTGGGGCTTTTTAAAATTTCCCGCTTACCTTGCAAGTGTTGAAAGCTAACATTGAAGAATTTGGACCCAGATGTTTTGCGAGCAGCCATTAAAAATGTCAAAATTAATCGACCGCAATTCAAATTGTTACATTATTTTAGCGTCTAGTATAAAACGAAAATAGGCTTAAAAAAGCAGATGTGTTTCCTTTAAATTTTTTTGAATTTTTTTAATACGAACGTTATTAGTCTTAAAACATTAATTTAAAAGAAAGAAAAAATAAATAAATTTGAATGCCTTGTTATAATAATTATTTGTTGAAGTTCAAAAAACATTCTTCAAATGAAAAACAATTCAATAAAAATTAAAAACATGTGTCTACGCATATTTTAAAGATCTATGTAAGTGCAGATCATTACATAAAACATCATTTGAAAGCTGATTATCCAAATTTTAAAAATAAAATGTAATGTATTAAATATTGTATATTTTACCGCATACGATACAACTTAGAATACATAACGATTTAATCTACGTCATAAAAATGAAGAAATCTATCCACCGTCGTCCATATTTTAAGTAGACGTCGTGTTACGTGTGCATGAACCCCATTTCCACTTAAGTGGTTATGTTAATAAACAAAATTTTGCGTTTCTGGGGCACGAGAATCCTCATGAAATGCATGAAGAGCCATTGTATCTACTCAAAGTGACTGTTTCATGTGCCATTTCCCATGAAAAATTTTTTGCCTCTTATTTTTAAAGACCCCCAGTGGCACCACTGTAACCACAAATGGTGAGCGTTGCGGGCAGATGCTAAGCGAACTTTTTTTTGGCGCAAGTTGCTGCATTGTTGGTTTCAACAGGACGGACCAACCACTCACACAGCTAGGACAACGATAGAGATTTTGAGACATCAATTTCCAGGTCGATCTCCCGTTATGGAGACCTGAACTATCCGTCCCGCTCGCCAGATCTAACAGCAGCAGACTTCTTCCTCTGGGGCTTTTTAAAATTTCCCGCTTACCTTGCAAGTGTTGAAAGCTAACATTGAAGAATTTGGACCCAGATGTTTTGCGAGCAGCCATTAAAAATGTCAAAATTAATCGACCGCAATTCAAATTGTTACATTATTTTAGCGTCTAGTATAAAACGAAAATAGGCTTAAAGCAGATGTGTTTCCTTTAAATTTTTTTGAATTTTTTTAATACGAACGTTATTAGTCTTAAAACATTAATTTAAAAGAAAGAAAAAATAAATAAATTTGAATGCCTTGTTATAATAATTATTTGTTGAAGTTCAAAAAACATTCTTCAAATGAAAAACAATTCAATAAAAATTAAAAACATGTGTCTACGCATATTTTAAAGATCTATGTAAGTGCAGATCATTACATAAAACATCATTTGAAAGCTGATTATCCAAATTTTAAAAATAAAATGTAATGTATTAAATATTGTATATTTTACCTCATACGATACAACTTAGAATACATAACGATTTAATCTACGGCATAAAAATGAAGAAATCTATCCGCCGTCGTTCATATTTTAAGTTGCAGAAACAGACACATCCCATAATTTTTATAATAATTTACAGTAATTTTTTTGTTTCAAAAAGTAGATTGAAAAAGTTAAACAGAATTTCCAGTCTTGTTCATTATTTCAGGGTGGCAGTGAGTGTTTTTAACAAAAGTCTACTTTGTGCTCTAAAGTGGCCATCATTTGATTTATTCATCCTAAACATATGCTTCGATTTTCATATATTTGCTTCTCCATCTATTGGGCATTGGCTTTTGAGTGTTTTTCATCAAATGTAAATAATCTATTAAATTATTTTTGTTTCATTTAACTCTGATTACAGGTTATTTGCGGGGTGGCGTTGATGTTTTGGGTGGTACAAAAGGCTCGCAAAGAGTTATCGGAAACGCTGCTCACCGATATAAGCAGCGATGGCAAATTACTCGATATACAGGTGTAGCAAGACTGCAGTAATTTAATGTTATTATTGAATTTATCTTAAAGAAAACAAAACAAGTAAATATTTTTTATTGATAATTTTTAAGAGCATTTATTTTAAATTCGTTTATTTCTAAAAAGCTTTAAAAAAACAAAAAACAAAAAATTTTGGAAAAACGACTTAAAATATCGAATTATATTTTATATACGGGAATAGTAATTAAAAATATTATTCTCAGTTTATTAGTTATTAGTTGTTATAATTTATTTAGTTTTATACAAATTTTTATTTAAAATGATTATGTACTTTAAATAAAATTGTCTTATGATTAGTGAGTTAATAATATTATCAAAATGTTAAAATTAATTACATGTTATTATTCCCTTCTCTAAAGTAGACAGAGATTTTAAGAATAAACAGAAAATAAACTCTCCGAAATTAGGGGAGAAAATATATGGGGAACAATTTCTAAAATCGCAGAAATTTTAAAAATGAGGAACAGAAATCGTTACGTAAATCGGAAAGTGAACAGAATTCGAAAGACCCTTCGAAATTAGGCAAAATTATTTATGAAAGAAAAAGGTGCCACGGTTAGCAAATTTTGTTTCAAAGTCGAAAAGAAGTTGAAACTTAAGAAACGTCCAAATCGCTTAAAATCATAATCATATAAATTTAATAAATGTTCAGAAATTATTAAAATTAATAAAATCGTATTAAATTAGTTATATAAAAAAATTATCAGTGAAGTCATGGAAGGTATAAGAATCGATCTAAAAAATTTATAAAAATCGGAAAATCAAAGCCTAGTTAAAAAAGAAAAATAATGTTTGGTGAGTTCCTCGTGTGAAAACAAAAGCCTTTTCACGGAAGTATTTGTGATTCCACACATGGGTAAAGGGCACATAAGATTCGGTACATCTGAATATAATCCTCTTATTTGTTTTTATTTGTAAGTATTTATTTTTAAATATTTCTGGAAAATATTTATGTAAATCTATAATTGTTTTATTTACAATTTTGTAAATAAAAGTTACTAAAAAGTTCATAATTCATATTTTTAAGAAGAAACTATTAAAAATGTTTGCCATTTTAACACACACTTAAAAATTAATTATTGAAGCAAACGATAAAAAAAATGTAAGCAAGAAATTTACGGAAAAATTTACAAGAATATTGATGACAATGTTAAATCGGAGCTAAACTAAGTTTCAACAAACAAAACCTTCCAAACATGTTTTATCATATTTTCCCTAGACAACAAGTAGTCTTTCAATATGATTCGGCATCGGCCGAATTCAATCATCTTAATTGTCTTTATTTGCTAGCATTTATTTCAAGTTTTTATTATCACTTTTATAAAATATTTAATATTTAATTGTTGTATATAAAATTTACTTTAATAACAAAAAAGCTTATCTCTATATATTTTTAATAAGAAACAATTGAAAAAAACTGCTGTGCCTCTTTAATACACACTTGAAAAATAAACAAACAAAAATATCATTAAATCTAAAAAAAAAATACATTAATATCGTTATATAAAACAGAGTAATCAACAAACATAGCTTTTTATTTTCAGATCTAAGCTTAACTTTTTAATATAAAAAATTATATACATAGTAATGATAAAATATAATAAATTCTTATTAAATAAAAAATCTTTAATGTTGTTGTACTTATTTTGTATTATACTGCCGCCAACTCCGGGGTGTTTTTAAATAATGGTTTCCGAATATGGTGTCCAAGACATTTATGGCAAAATCCACATCTGATTTGTTGACACATAATGGCGGTTTCAAACACATGACCTATTTATTTGGGTGTAAGAGAAAAACGGACATAAAACTTTTTTATATACATGTTGCATAGATATCAAAAAAAAAATAATAAATAAATAAATGGTGCTTACAACTTTAAATTAAATTAAAAGAAAGATAAATATTTTTAATATAAATTTGATATCATTAACGTTTGAATATGATTTTTCGTCCGTGTGGGCGCCCTAAAGGCTGGCGCGTAGATGGGTTGATCTGAATGTCCTATTTTTTTGCAGAAATTTCAATAACTCGCAAGCATTTCTCAGCTATCAAATCATATGTATAAAAAAATCGTTCGGAATGTTCAGAACGAATGGGTGAATTCACCTTAAATCGCAAACGCCAGAATTTTGGCGAGTTGAACTCGCAAGGGTATACTGAAGTGAACTGATGAAATTACAATAAACTGAACTTTAAACAAACAATAAAATGATAAATGTATTAAATTAAATGTGTTTTCTTTTTATTTGTATCAAAACTAGACGATTTTGCTGACAATTTTAATAAAATATATTAAATTTAAAAAAAGCTTTTTTGTTTTGCACATTTTTCCTCCATTGTTAGCTTAAGGTGAATTCACCCATTCGTTCTGAACGAAATTTTTGTTGTTGTTCCGCATTAAATTTACTCTCTTTCACTCTCAAAAAAAAAATCAGATGTCAAACTACATATAAAAAGCGTTCGGAACGTTCAGAACGAGTGGGTGAATTCACGTTTATACTCTGGCGAGTATATACAACCTCGAATATGGCAACTCGCAAGAAAAACACGGAGTTACAGAACATCTAAATATAACTTTGGCGTTTTCAAGTCGCTTGGCCATGTCAAAAACTTGCGAGTGTGAGAACATGCCTGTATAACTTGTTTCTAATCATGCGCAGAATTGAGACATCTAATTTTATAAAATTTTTGTAATTTTTTTCATATAGAAACCGCGATTAAGATAGAAAAAGATAATTACAGAAACTATTTCATAAAAATTGAAATAAATATACTGGTTCCGCTATTAAAAACCAATCCAAGATTCGGGCTTATTTTATAATCCATAACCGTTCTTTATATTAACAAAATCTCGTTATTTTTATATTAAAATACACGTGTATTAGACTTAGATGAGCACATTCCTATAAATTTTTAAATTGAACTAGCGGGCCCGTTGCCTGCTTCGCACGGCAAAACAAAATAAGAAAAGAAACACACTTGTTTTTAATAAAGTTGGTTTTGTTTCCAAAAACACACTCTTCACATACGCACCGCACACACATGCGTTATCGGATTTTAACCAAACTTCATATAAACCATATATGGGCCACTGCCTACGTAGTGTATAAGTTTGGTTGAAATCGCTCGACGCGTTTATGATTAGTTCGGCGACGTACATATACGGACTTATTTTTATATATATAAGATTTAGAAATAGTTTTTTATTTTCCCCAACGAATTACATTTTTTAAAGTTTCGTAAGTTCTAAATAAGCTTGAGGAAACAAAATTTATAAAAAATAATAAGTTCTTAGCTACAAGTGAATCGGTTATTTATGAAAGGCTTCTCGTCACAAAAAGATTTTTTAATTAAAAAAGAAACTTTCTTATCCCTTATTTATGTATTGAAGCAGAGAAATCAGATGCAATTTTTTTTTTTTTTTAATTATAGCAAATGTGAGTTCTTTCATAACGAAACGATATATTAAATTTCGCCCAGCGGTCTTCGCGATACAATATAAATAATTAAAAAATGGCAAAAGGCAGTTGATGAACATGCCAGTATGTAGAATTATGAAATAAAATTTATGAATTCTATTTGCTTTCACAGCATTAAGAAAAAACTTTTGAACGGTATTTATTAGTTCATGCCCATTGAATTATAAGAAAAGTTCCCACAAACTTAAATTTAAATAATTTAAACTTTAAACTGCTACATTTTTACTGTTTTGGTTTAAAAACAATTAGGAAAGTGGGGCTAAACTATTAAAAAGGATATTGCGGGTTCAATTCCACGATAGGACAGCTTATAAAATTAATCAAATTTGTGATTCTTATGCTATTGTGAATTAAAAAATTATTGAAAGAATTCCTCCAATTAAAAATTAATGCACTTAGGAAAGTGAAGAAATTTAGTGAATTAGAATTTATTAAAATTTACTTAATTTGAATACAAGTTGTAATTTAAGACACATTTTATAATTTGTATATTTAGAATCATCTTTTAGAACTCAATAAAAAGAGCTTTTCCTCTGTTAAACAATATCGCGTAGTTTTAGTTTTTTTATTATACTCGGAACATTTCAGATTTAGGAATCAACATTTTCACTCATCAGTTAAAACGAGTGTAAGTATGATAAAAGTAAATAACTACAGAAGTTACTCTACAGGATGCAGAAAAAGCTTTCTGTTCGATATGGCATAGAGGAATTGATTTACAAGCTAAACAACATTAATCTTCCATTATATTTGATGAAATTATTCAATCGTTTTCCCACTGACAGGGTATTTGTAGTAGAATCGACAGGAGCGTTTCAAAATGAAAAAGATTTTTGGTTGGTGTGCCTCAGCGTTCGGTTATATCCTGGCGTTATCTTGCAATCAGAATGATAATAATGACTTAATTTCACATATAAAAGTTTCGAGCGCCATCGTAAAACGTATGCAGAATTTTCTAATGTATGAATAATTTACCAAGTGGAAAACTAAAATTGGAAAATTAAAATTAATAATGATAAGATTCAATCGATATTATTCCCGTGTATCAAGTCTCCTAACACTGGATAAGATACTGAGTTGTACGATGTGATCAAACTTTGCATCCTCTTTTTAATACTTAATCTGAATTGAGTACTGAAAGCAAACTTATTTTTTGTAAACTTCATATATGTATATAAGACCTATACTTACAAATGTGTGCCTTGTTTGGAAGAAATGTGCAAGTTCTTACATGAGGTGACTCCAAGTAATTCAAAATAAAAATCTAAAACTCACTATTGAATTTCATAAAATGTCAA